>CM055189.1:20193369-20775497 GCA_029224185.1 Karalla daura
CAAATAAATGAAGTAATAGATAGATACAATTGCAATTAAATTGAAAAAGCAAATACATCTTCAATATTTCTATATCACACTGTGTGCATTTAATTAAAAGAGTTCAATTAATTGCCTAAAAACTTTAGTTCACATTAGAATTAAATCATATGAGAGAATGGCTTAGTTATTTTTTAAGGTTTAGGGATTTTTTTTTATTTTTTATCCTCCAGTTCAAATGTAATTTTTTAATCCATCCATCCTTTGTGTCAAAGACATGTTTTTGTCAGCCACTGAAGACACTAAAAACTCATGCCTAACATGTTCATACTCACAGTGACAACATGTTCACACTCACAAAGGCCTATGAATATAAACAGGCTAGAGAAATAGACATTCATCCACTGCACTGCAGAACAATGCCCCAATAAACCTGCAACATAATTACAATGTTACCATACAACCATATAGGGCTTGTTTATAAAAAAGTGTGGCTCGCTTTTAGCAGCTGCGCACAGTCCAAAATCAAATTAAACCCTCAGAAATGGCTTATTATCCAACAGGCTTACATCCACAAATGTATGAGTCATTTTGCTTTGATTGCTCTCCCAAAGCCAAATGCGCAGATGAAGAGCTAAATCATGATGAACCAGGACAAACACAGACAGGAGGCAGTGGAAGAGCAGGATCAAAAACAGGATCTTTCAATACAACAGATTTCAGGAAACTCATATTGACAGGAAAAATTATGGCTGACTGAGGATAAAAAATCGGTGCTATGAAGTAAAGGGAAGCTGTCGGACTTGTCATACATGGAAGTTTATGGCATAATGGTGGAGGCAGAGCAGAAGGTGTGTTACTGTTGTCATGAAACAGTTTAGGCCGCAGTTACGGTAATATATGTATCTATGAAAACCTGCACTGTATCTACTGAAAATATTCCCACAAATGAATGAAAAATGTGAGTCCTTGACTTACTTACACACTAGATCACCTTTGTCTCTGACAAATGGTATTGTTATCATTGGCTTGACATGTCTGACAACTTGGCCTCTGTTTTCAAAGAACAGATAGCGCTGAAGCTGTATCAACCTTCATTTTTGTGAAACCTGATATTTTTTAGAGATGTTGGAGGTTTTGGCAAAGTTAATTGCTACTCCATTACGGGAGGTCACCAAACCCCAGTTACCAGTGAGCAAGGTACAGGCAAAAAAAAAAGTAAAAGAGTTCCAAATAGTACAGGAGTTGACAAGGCACAGTCTGAAGCTGCACAGTTTTGAGAAGAAGTCTGATCAATAATAATGATTAAAATGACCCATCTCAGTTTACTGTTGGCATGAATGGCCTCAGTTACTAACCAATGCAAAAATGATTCATCAACCCAGATGTTCAGGTGTAAGGAAATGTACATACAGATGTATAATAAGCTACTCGTGCATGACACCTGTAACCTGTGTGTGTGTGTGTGTGTGTGTGTGTGTGTGTGTGTGCATGCCTTGTATGGTCCGTCAGCTCTTCGTACTGGAACATACCACAGCAGCCATGGGAGTATGCGTCCTGGCATTGCCTTCAGAGGTCACGTCTACCAACCCACTGAGATGGCCCTGGTCATGAATGGTGGGACTGTAAGTGTGGAAGACATGCAAACGCTGTATATCAAAGTCTGTCTCATTGTCAACCATGTGGATATTCTAAAATTTCACAACTTTGTTTTGTCTCACTTGTAGATGCCTACGGCCCCAATTAACTACACTGGACGACGGCTGTGGTAGTAAGGGGCAGGCCTCAAACGGGATGCGCTGGAGTGTTGCCTATGAGGAAGTGAGGAGTCTGGATTTGATGAAAGTGTAATATGTTAATGTATTCCTACAAAGAATACCATGGTGTTTTTGTATTTCTGCACACAATTGGCCATTACAAGACTTATCCCCTCTAACAGTTTTGATGGATCACCTCTATTATCAGATGTCTGGACATGATAAAATAATTACTTGCCACTTTTTAAAGTATTTTGTAAGTATGGGGCATCTGCAACGCATTACTGTCCACAGCATAAAGATGAACATTGATGTGATGTGTAAACACACTTAAAGGGAGTGAGGACAGCTTAATTTATAAATGAATATTTACAATCTAAGCTTAAAACCAGTGAAAGGGAGCAAGAGGAGAGGGTGAATCAATACTTGCCTGGGCTGCTGTTACTTACTGACGCCATCACTGATTTTGCTTCATAATAATGAGTTTCTTTCTCCTCATATTCAGTGAGGCTACAGCACTAAATAAACAAGCTTTGGGTTGTTTATGTAAATTACCTTCATACACCCACGAAACTCACTCACCTTCTGTGTTACAAGCTGGAACAACCCAAGGGACTCTCAGTGTTTTTCTCTCCATATTTCCAGTCCGTTATCAGTGCTATTGGACAGACACCATGCATTCCACCATGTGTATTGATTACTGTTGTGCATTAAATACAGCTTGTGCAGAGCTCTGGACTATACTATGATGATTTTAAAGGCATAAAATGGGTTTACAGCTGAAAAATGAGTATTCTTTAATAAGCATATCATAAAAAGCCATTTAATACTGCAATACCTCTGCTGCAGTAGAGTATGTAGGGTTCCCAGCTGGAGGTTGTACTTTAGCACTTTATCAGCGCTGATCACGTCTGGGCATTGTGATATTTGACTTGTGTGATCATTTGAAATGCATGTAAAAGCACAGTTTAAAGCTAATGTATTTTGTCAAAATTAATGTATTTTAAATGTTTTCTAGACCTTTTATATATATGCATATTGAAGAGAAACACCTGTTTTAGTGTTGAATTTTAAGAGGTTATTCTCTACACTGGAAATTGTATTTGACAGAACAATCAAAGAACTGGCATACAAACATTAACACTTAATCAACATTTGAACTATGGATTTAATCAAGCTATTTTATATGTATACCTTTCAATTTCAAATCCCACTTTCACTGTGATATAATCTGGAGCAGATTCAAGTCCATGTATAATGCTGGTATAAGTGATTCTGCAAAGTTTGGTCCTGACAAAGTTTTAGTTGGCAGCTGCAGCTCAAATACCCTGGCATTTCAATTCTAAGACTAAACAACAAACAAGAGCCCTTTCATATGAGACTGGAGAGTTGCAGTTTTCATCTCCTGAGCAACTAAGAATCCAAGATAGGACTTTTTATCCAGTTTAATTACAACTCAATGAACACTCACCATATTAATGCTGTGACTACTTCTTCTTGTTGTAAGACTAAACTAGGTAACCAAGTTGTTTGGTGTACAGCTGTGTGCTCTGATATTGTACAATGGGGGTATTATTACAGAGTTTTTATGTACTAATTCTATATGACTGAATTTTAATTGTGTAAATAATCCCGATGTGGAAAGCCAATGGTATTTTTTGTTTGAGATGATGATGGCACTGTCACTGTTTCATGGCAGCGTAACATGAATGTCTGTAATGTGATTTGCACACAGTGGCTAATACATTAATACACATTTTCTGTTAATTATTGTCTGGTCATTGAACTGATTCACCTAGCCTCCTGCTATTACACCAATGACTCTACTTCACAGAGATTCACTCGTACTGCAGGGGCAGTATCCTCCAGAGTTAAGCTGTAATAGTGATAGAGATAGTGAATAGTGAAAACCTGTTGGTAGAGACAATTTGGCACCACTTTTTAATACCCTCTGCTGACATTGCCAGACACAGGATTTATCAAGGACTACAATAACAAAAGAGTTTAAAGGGATCACAGCTTCTAAATGTCATCTTCTCAGGATGAGTGCATAATCACCACGCCCTAAAATAGGTAGCCTTGCTGTAGTGGATATGTAAATATCTGAGGAGCCAGGCAGAGTCAAGTTGAGACAAGTCGTGTAAGGTCATGCCAGCACAAGTGTACGGAAAACAGTGAACAAAGCCACTGGCAGAGAAAGCCAGTGTGTGTGAGTGTGTGTGTGTGTGTGTGTGTGTGTGTGTGTGTGTGTGTGTGTGTGTGCGTGTGTGTGCGTGTGTGTGAGTGAGCGAGCGAGCGAGAGAGAGAGAGAGAGAGAGAGAGAGAAAGACAGTTCTCCATTTTTATAGAACGTAGGCCACAAAAGCTTACACATACACGTGTACATAACCATGCAATAAATGCAAACAAGGTGCTGAAACAGGTGTTGAAATTCCATAAATACTGAAAACATAAACAAATGTAATGGTGTGAGCTGTACACAGAGATAAAGAAGATGTGAAGGTGTGATCTTATTTACTCCACAACGACGTCACTTTTATTCTCACATCTATTCTCACACAACACTTCCTTGAATATGGCTCTTATTTTGTGCAGACCAGAACACATTGGTTATATTTTATTACAGTCATCAATCTTGAAACTCAGAACTTGAGGTGGTTGACGTGAAGGTAAGACATTCACTAAGGATCCCCACTGCATGATGTGTTAAATCATGAGCCAGCTGAACTTGGCTCTATCCATCAAAAATAGCAACGAAGCAGCAACTCTACGAAGCCTCACCAAATGTGGGAGTGTTTAAAGTGTAATCTGTGCTATATTCAAGCCATGCCAATAGAGGTGGGGAATGCAGCTGGTGCCCGAAAGCACCTGGTGAATTCAGAGGCTGTAGGTGGCTTCTTTAAATACAAGAAAAGCTGCAGATAAAGCTGATACAGATGGCTGTTATGGACTGAAGCCTAATGTTGGAGTTGTAGATCACTGTTAGAGGTGATGGCCAGACACAACTGACTCCTCAAAGCATCTGACTGTGGTTTGGAGATAGAAGGAAATCACTGAGTGTATATTGTCATCAAGCTGGTTGGTGGATGTGCACTTCTTGGCCAGCAGAGGCTGCAGAAAGATAATGAGTGGACAGATGACTGCTGCTACTACCAGGTGCAATTTGGAAGCTATAACAAGAGGCACAGATTGCAACAGGCCTCTGGGGAGTGCAAAGAGACACCAGACTAGGAACTTATCCTTTGATCAGAACCTTAGACAAAAGTGATCAAAGCAGTTTTATGTGTGTCCTGAACTGCGATACATATCTCTTGGTCACCATTCCTATACACATTTACAGTATAGTGGTTTTCTTTTAAGTTTATACAAAAAGTGACAAGAGTAGTTGTGATAAATATGGAGAGAGATATAAAATCCTTGTCCTGTAGGTGAGAGGGTAGATGAGGTGAGAACTGGGTAGATTCCAGGAAAATGGTCAGACATGGTTATTCAGTGCTATTGTGTTATATTAGGCCCTGAAATTATATTAGTATAGGAATTAGTATAGAAAACATTTAGTTTTCATTTTCAAACGATTAATTTCACCAGAAAGTTCCCCAAAGTGCTGCCTTTAAAGTTGTATACTTTTATTCACTTGCGTACTTGAGTGGAGGTGACAGTTTTTTTAACATTCCTTTCAATATATTCCAAATACAACATATAAATTAATGCGGACATGATGATGGCCAGCAATATACCTCTGGCTGGCCATAGCCTGTAGTTACCCAACAATGTCAGGAAAAAATATTTTTTTCATTCTTGCTTTTATTTATCAGAAATATTCTATTGGCTCTAAAAAAAAAAAAAAAAAAAACACCTGGAAACGACAGCTGGAGCTCATATCCATGTACAACCATGCTCTGATCTGTGGATCCACAGCCCATTTGTATTTGCACAAGTGAGCTGTTTTATGCTCCTTTTTGCCCCTTTTCTTTATACTATGCCCTGAATACATGGGCGATTACATAATAAGGAGAATAAGAATAAGAATCTAAAACCTTGTGATTTATGTGGCAAGTTAGCAAATGTTTTATTTTAAAATATATGTTTAGTGGTAGTAGTGGTAGCAGCATCATTGTTATGGAGCTAAATGTGAGAAAAGAGAGCTAAAAAGGGGCCGCAAATGCAGCTTGATAAATATACCAGTGAGGTATATTTTGTAACCGAATTTTTAAATTCCCATCGTTTGCCACAAATACAAGCATTAGTTACAACTATTACAATATAATAAAATGAAGAGTTAAAAATGATAGACAAATAATTTCCATTCTGCCATCATTACGGACATCTAGGGGTGACGTATGCGTATATACTTCCGGGTCACGACTGACTCAACCACGTGAGATCTCACTGCCCTACAGTCTGCTGCTACGGTAAGTCCCGGCTAACTCGAACGTTTTGGGTCAGTATCAGTTCAAGCTTTTACTTGATCTTGAGCGTCATTTGGTCTTTGGAAGAAACATTTCCTTGGTTTGGGTTGCTTTCACTGTTAATGGTCGGCAACTCCGTCTACAGAGTTGTAGCAACTGATACGGTTGTTAATCACATTTGACCAGGTGCTGGTTTGCAACATTAGATTTATAACTTTAAGTCGGCTCAGTTGCTAGAAACGATCAATATGGATTAACATGCAGGTGACACTTAATTGTTATTATTATTGCCGCGCCTGAAAATGGCAGACATCGACTAATACTGTACATGGTTAATATATAAGAGTAAACGTGGGTGAACTATGAGTTATTCACACAGACGATCGAATCAACGTTTTTCACCGATGAAACAACGCACCAAGCACATTTTTTCTTTTTTGTGGTGCTTTTATCTCACCATTACTCTCTCTCTCAGCAGACAGTGAAAATGGTGGCAAAAAAGATTGATGAAGAGGAGAATGTGGAGAATATTACAAAGAAGAAGACCCATAAGAAAGCTCTGGCCTCCCTTTCTCAAAATGAAGAAAGTACTGTTGATGGTGGAAGCGACCCAGAGGTGAAAAAACAAAAAAAGAAGGGCAAAAAAGTTGATGAAGTTGTGGCTGCAGCAGAAGATGGAGGTGAAAAGGAAGAGACAAAGAAAAAGAGGGCAACAAGGGCTGAAAGTCACAGTGAGGCCAATGACTCTGAGGTCGCAAATGAAAATGAAGCGGCCGTCAAAAAAAGGGGGAGGAATAAGAAACAGCAGGCTGATGAGAGTAAATTGGACACTGTTGAGAATGCAGTAGAAGAACACAAAGCAGAAAAGATGCAGAAGAGCGAAAAAGTTAAGTCTGCCCAAGCTCAAGATGAAACAGAGAAGCCTCCAAAACAAGGAAAGAAGGGAAAAAAACAACCTATGACTGTCAGCACAGAGAAGAGTGAAGAGCAAGTAAAAGAAAAGAAGAAAAAGAAAACACCTGTAGAGGAAACCTCAGAAGTTGCTGTCACAGTAACAACAAAGAAATCTAAAAGAAAGGCCTCTGAGAATGGGGCATCAGAAACACCAGAGGGAGAGACCGGTAAAGTTGAAGATGTGATAAAGAAAAAGAAGACCAAAAAAGACTCCAGAAATGGTTCCAAGCTGGAGACAGAAGAAAATGGAAGTGCTGTAGAAACTGCCCAGGAGGAAGACACAAGCAAAGCAGAGAAAAAGAAGAAGAAAGGCAAACCAGCAAAGAGTGAGCCTGCTTTAGAGGAGGAGGAGGAAGAGATGGACAAAGAGCCCAAGAAGAAGAAGAAAGGCAAACCAGCAAAGAGTGAGCTCGTTTTACCGGAGGAAGAGGAGTCTGACAAAGTGCCCAAGAAGAAGAGAGGCAAACCAGCAAAGAGCGAGCCTGCTTTAGAGGAGGAAGAAGATAAGGACAAAGCGCCCAAGAAGAAGAAAGGCAAACCAGGCAAGAGTGAGCCTGTTTTAGAGCAGGAAGAAGAGATGGACCAAGTGTCTAAGAAGAAGAAGAAAGGCAAAGCAGCAAAGAGTGAGCCTGTTTTAGCGGAGGAAGAGGAGACGAACAAAGTGTCCAAGAAGAAGAAAGGCAAGGCAGCAGAGAGTGAGCCTGTCTTAGAGGAAGAGATGGCAGCGCCTGCAAAAAAGGGAAAAAGACAAAAGAGCATAAAAACCTCTGTAGAGGTCAGTGAGGGCGAGATGTCGGACCAAACTGGGCCGAAGAAGAAAAAGAAGGCGGCTAAACAAGAGGTGGAGGGGCAGCATGTGAGTACAATCCGCAGCTTGAATGATGCTGTGCTCGGATGCCGTTTTGTGGTGAACAGCATTGGGACTGAAGCCGGTTTGTGTTTCAGGAGTCTCCTGTGGAGGACACTGAAGACACTGCCAACCAGGTGAGCCGACCTCTCAGGTTCAGGGTATTGATCTAGTTTGAAAGAACAGACTTGACAGTAGCATCCACCTTCCTGTACTTAGGTCTCGATTGAAGTTGCACTATTCCTTTAATCCCAAACTGCTGTTTGAGTTCACAGCTTAATGAAGTGTTTTTGTTCTCTTTGTCACATGGGGGAAAACAGTCTTCTCAAAAGGAAGTTGACCAAGCCCCACAGCCTCAGAAACCAGCCAAAGCTACGGTCAGTATTGGTCCTTACTTTTAGAAATAGTTCCCCCCCCCCCCCCAACAGACAATCCATTGTTTTAGTTTGACATCTTTGTGAAGTCTTCATCATGTGTGAAGCTCACAGTGCAAAAAGGTAATGGCATTTTCCTGCGTTGCACTTCCCCAGTTTGAAACAAAATCTGCAAATTTTTTTAGTTTCAAAGTGCAAGCAGGAAAGGAACCCAGGTCATAATCAGGGTTATTTTCTCATCCCTCAGGGCCAGAGAAGACTCAACGCATCTGTTTAACAACCTTGTATTCTGCATGATGAGTAAACAGAGATTAACTTGTAGTTCTCTAACGGTTCCTGTAATGTACCCAGTTCCTAACGTTCTTCTCCATTCCTCAGGGTCTTGGCCAGTGGAGCACTGCCCAGTTCGACAGCTCTGACCAGCAGCAGAAGTTTCTCCGGCTGATGGGTGGCTTCAAAAAGGGTTTCCAGCCAGCTGCAGGGGCCACAGAGAAAGCAAACATGGCGCTGGGGAAAGATGGGCAGAAACACTTGCAGCAAAACCTGATGGGGGAGTTTGAGCGAGCACAAGCTCGAAGAGCAGACTTTAGTAACAGGGGCTCGGGACTTGGATACACAGCGCCGTCCAATAAGAAATTTGCCATCGACATCAATGCAAGTCGATCGATTCGCTTCGATGACTGATCTATGTGTCCGTGCATCTGATTATACCAGAATTGTACAGAGGCTTTGTGTGTGTGGACTTCTAAGGGGTCACTGGAAAATGCACTTTTCACTATAGTTTTGTTACAATTTATATACGAATAAAGTTAATAAATTTTAACAGAATGGCTGTTTTTTTTTCTATGTACTGTTCAATAATAACTGTCCAAGAATAACTTCCTATTATTAGCTGTGAATTCTACAATGTAAAATCACAACATGGCAGACACTTTCCTGTTTCTTCTGTTGGTTTAATTGTTCAGGAATGGCAAGTAACACTGCATGACCTGGAGTCGTTCAAGGTCGTGGAGAGAAGCTGGCTTTGAACTACCAAGACTAAGTCAGTTTAATTCCTGTTAGAATACAAAAGCACACCCCAGTCTGAATGAACAGGAGACTCGATTTGTTTTTGTTCATTTTATACCAATGTTGCACAAAAACGACATCTGCTGCAGAGTGAAAAAAGCAATCAGGAAAATCAAAGTACACTTCAAAGATGATTTTCGAATGTTTTTGCTCGATGCAGGCTCATATTTGCTTGTTTTCATACGATGCTGGAAAACAAATGTTCGACTATGACTGTTTCAATATTCCATGCGAAATTAAGTCAAACGTTCTGACATAACATGGCTCCAAGTTGCATTCATATTCCTTTAAAACTAATGTAAGGACAACATTCCTCCAGCTGTGTAAGTGAAAGTTGAAAAAGAAAAAGAATGAGTGTTAAAGTGTCTTTCAACGGTTTCATTTTAATGGACAAGGTATACAAAAAAAAAAAACCTTAGGCTGCCATACATACATCACATGGTTTAAAGAGAAGAGCCAAAGTGTAGTATTCACATTTGATCGATTCCTCCTTTTATCTGTGTCTGAGCTAACTGTAACATCTACGCACCCAGCAATGTGCACCAACTGCGTCATCCTTCAAGCGACCCGGTGATCTGCATCAGTGAAAACAACCTTTCTTCATTAGGTACAAAAATCTGATGCCTTTAGTTTCTCAACCTAGGGGCCACTTACAAAGTCTGGCCGCAGCAATGTGACATCCCGTGTAGCGTGTCAGGCTAACCTTGGTTTGCATCAGGCAATTTCAGTTGCACTGAATTTCACTTGACGTCCTGACAATTGCAGTATTGTCTGACGCTGCTCCTGAATTCTGGCACAATCAAATGATGACACAATGTGCAGAAAGAAAGCTAATTAAAACTTAAAGACAGACGTGAAACCAGAAGGAGCAGATGATATACATGCCGCCAGCTCCCAACAGAGCTAGGTGACTACTTGTTGACAAGGAGGGAGTTGAAGCTGTGTGTTCCTGTGGAAGAAAGTTTTCCGGGCTCATGCCTGTAGATACTCCGGCTGCACTCGTGCCACCTTGCGGAACTCTTTGGCATGTGTCCGCGGACACTGCATCTCACACCAACTGATTGGGATCATCTGGGCACCTGGGAATAAAAAGGAAGGGCAATGTTAGCAAGAAATAACATCAGTGGACTTTCTAACACCTGATAACTGTCTAAAGGACAGACGTTTCCCCTCCATTTGTCTAGGCAGTGACTCTTGCACCCCCTTGTGTCCAAACAGGGAAACTAAATCTGTGTACTGCTGGGCCTGACAGATTGTTTACTTAAGCACCGGAGGTTACCTGATTCACTGTGTGCCACCACCACTCCCAGCTCATTCTCTGCTGTTGTCAGCAGGTAGTTGGACTGCACGTCCCCGAGAGAGATCTGACACCATGGGTCAAGGGTTAACACCACAGAGGGGCTGCTGTTCTTCATTCACATGGAACATTTAGGACCTGATTTATGAAAGTATGATTGACACACTGTGAATTATGACATTGAAATACCTTTCAGCAAATGCCAAGACACTCCCAGAGATCATTACAACAGACAAGTTGACTCTGTTGAAGGTGAGTCATTCTGAGTTCAAGAATTTCAAGGAAAACATTAAACAGCAGCAGATGCAGGAGATGAACTGGGATCATAGCAGCTGAGCTGTTTTTTGTGCATCTCACAGAGGCTTTTATGTGCCTTAGACTGGAGGGCAAGCAAAGGATACCACTTTTGCCAAGACGATGTCACCAGGTCTGAAGCTCTTGTATGTCTCCACCTGCAAAAGTAACGGCAAAATCTTGACACACCTAAGATGCATAAGTAAATAGGAGCTGTGAGAAACGGTGGATGATGATCCGACTGAATGCATGAGGTCTAACATACCTTGTCTTTCTCTGTTGCACGCACATCTTCTTTTCTGTGGCGTGAGAAGGAGCAGATTCATTTGCAATACCAGAGATATCAGACAAGCATTGATTAAAGGTGAAGACAATCATAAATGATTACCTGATTGTTCCTCTGAAGCGGTCCTTCAGTGGTGTGGAGCCTACGTACAGAATGTGGACCTTGGCGAACCTGGGATTGATGCTCGTCACCTGTTGAAGCAATGATCAAAACATCCACATATAGACTGTGCAAGTCTGCTTAATCAAATCTGGCAGCTGAAGAAAACATCTGATTTCATACCTTACAGGTGACAATCGCCCCGACATCTGGCAACAGCTGTGTTTCTGTTTCCCTGACCACTGAGATCACTGGTAACTAGGAAAATAAAAACAAAAACAACAGCTGAACCGATGCACATGTACATACATTCAGAGGCAACACAAAAACCTGTTACGTTTGTACGATTCCAGTTCAAAACAGCCCGAGGAGAAGAACTGTCACAGTGTGGTACACATTTCATCACAGACTCTGAACAAACCATTTTAGTGCACAGATGTTGCGCAACTCACTTTCTCTGGAACACCTGTGTGCCGTTTCAACTCCCTCCACCCTCTCTGCTCCCCTCCACCCCGCTTACCTCCTCTCCCTCGTTTTTTCTGAGCACGTAGCCTGCTAGTGAGGAGTATATGTAGCCATGCCGCAGGTACACCCCCGTGCCGGGAATGCAGTCTTCTACACTGCATAGCTTGTCACCTGCAGACAAACGTGAGGGAATACAGTTGCTGTCAGTGTTTTGGCAGCAGAAGAGGAGCATCTTTGCCAAATTTAAACACTGATGCAATGAATTTTTAAGTGTGGCTGTCACGCATTAGTGCAGAAAAGACAGCAAGACCATTGCTGTGCATGCATTGTAAAATCGTAAAAACACTTAGTTCACGCAGTTGTATATGACGCCTTCACAAAGCACAAACCAAACACCGTGCTTTCAGCTTAGGGAAAATAATGAAGTCCAACATCATCTAGGGAAAAAACGTTTACTCCAGAATCGCTTATCAAGCACATTTGAGCCCTAGAGCCTCAGACCAGGCAGTGCGGTAACTGCGTGATTCCAGTCGGCACCGAAACAAGCGCGTGTGGGTCCGAAGTCGGAGATTACGTGCAGCTGAATAACATCTGAAAGGTTAACGTGAAACAGGACGTTGACATTTCCTCGAGCTACCCACGTCTTAATTAAAGGTATGATTTCTCATGAGTCAAAACAAGTGGGGAGGAATGCTGCCGTCCTGCCTGAGGGGATGGGCAGGGCAGGGGATGAAACCTGCAGTGGAAAGTAAAAGTCAACAGCTCACAGCCCTGCACAAGTACGGTGATTACCGTTAAACAATGGTATGTAATCACCCTTAAGAAAACTCACAGGGTCCCATCTACACATCATAGGGCCGAGCAAACATCACGGAGTAAAATAGTATAAAACTGAAATCGCTGGAAGTCCACAGCCCAGATCACACATGGCAGGGGAAAGCAATCATCAGCTAAACTATCATATTCCTGCCTAACTATGGTTTCTAGCCACACAGCGACTCTCACAAAGTCAATAGTAACTCCAGGGAGGAGAAAAGTAGCATACGCCGGGATAAAAGACTTTTAAAACACGAAAAACTCAACATTTTCAGGGACTCACCTGGAACACACAGCTTCATGGGCGACATGTTTTCGAGAAGAGCAGATTGTCAGCCCATTGGCTGTGACGAAGGCCTCGAGTCGATTCTGATTGGTCTGTCCTTGTCTGTGCGGAAGTAAAATAGGACGGCCCAGTCCGCCATGATTGTTGTGGCACACGCGGGGCGGGCACATGTTGAGCAATGTTTCCCAGTGGCGTTATATAAGTACATCGACTGTACATACAATTTACATATTGATAATGTTCAACAACTTAAATTCTAAGCATGAAAATAAATATGCAAGACTTTTAAAAGGCAGTTAACAACTAGAGCAAATCACCAGTCCTGCACACTAGCACTGGTTCCTAGTGAAAAAAATGTTCTAAATATTTATATGTATATTTATTTAATTGCATATCATGCTGTTAAAGTTTTTTTTTATTCGGAATAAATCAACCACATGTGATACATATTTGTAACTTTCACCAAAATCTAGCCCAATTACTAAAGAAACTTTTGTATGAGGAAAATGGATATGCACATTTTGAAGTCTATAACTACAAAACTTTTTTGACAACCTCCTCCCACAAATTTTTGCTCAATTGACAGCAAACGTATTTTTCAGTGAAAAACGTGCTTTTAAAATGTGATTTAGAAATAAACAGACTTGACTGATAACAAGCATGTTAAGTAACTGTCTTGAATAATATTCAATGATTGAATATTTCAAAATTATGCTATCATGGAATTTGGTGGTGGAAACTTGGGAGTTCTTGGTTTCTATTGTTACATTACAGTCTTAGCGTATGACATGTATACGAAAATGGGGTATGTCCAGGGAGAAAAGTATCATTACATATTGTACTAGGGTTCTTGTTGTGACTAACTTTTAAGATGCACCTTTGGCCTAAGTAAATATTTTATAACACTCAACACTGAACAACACAAAAAAAAAACAAAACAAAAAAAAAACAACGCTCTTTTTAAATATTTTTTATGACTATTTTAAAACATTTGATACAGTGGCTGCTGTAAGGGATTGCTGCAAAACAGTGTTTTGTTGTATTTTAAGTGCAATGACACTAAAGCTTCTTTTGCTACTGTCAGTGGTTTGTGCCTTCACAGCAAGAAGGCTGCTGGTGCTGTGTGGAGTTTGCATGTCCAACTCCTCTCTGTGCTCTTGTGGGTTTGCTCCAGGTACTCCCAAGGCTTGCTCCATCAGTCCAAAAATACGCAGGCTTAGGTCTCCCAGGTGACTAGTCCCAGGTGTGAGTGTGATCGAATGATGTGTGTGTCTGTGCCTTATGATAGACTATTAATCTGTCCAGGGTGTATTCCCTTCCCCCAGCATGTTCCCACAACACCAGTGGTTAAATAAGTGATGGATGGAATTCCACATAATGTGAGCATAATATTGTTCCAATGATTTTCATGTATAATATATTTAGGATGGTCCCCCCCTTGAATACACATTCATGTCGACAACTATGCATTTTATTTATTTTTGAATAGTTTCTCAATAAAACCAAGATTCATAACCACAGAGTGAAAGTAAAAACAGATGTCAATGACTGTATCACATCATGGTCCACAACATTTATTAGTTTTCTCACAATGCCACAGCAAACAAAACTCAGCTGTAGAGCAAATAAACATGCCCTTTTAACATTAACCAGTGTCACTTTATACAGCAGGTCATACTCTTTCCACTGGGATACTTGGAACAACTCTGCAGGGTTGATCTGTCTTTGCCTCTATTCACTGGTCCCTAATTTTGCATTTGGTCAGTGGTCTAATACTTATGAATAACACTAATCAAATTGAACTAAAGATGGTATGTTTGTGTGAAAGCTGGGTATTATCAAAATAAAGTGCACATTGTGTGTCTGAGTGCCAAAACTCTGTAATGATAGAATTAATCTGTATGATCTGGGATCTATTTCTTGACTTTGCCCTGAGCGGCGACAGCTTCCATTGCCTTCTTGACTGTCTCTTCATCTCCAAGGAACTGCATGGGTCCTACAGGCTTCAGGTTCTTGTCTAGCTCGTACACGATGGGGATACCTGTGGGCAGGTTCAGCTCCATGATGGCCTCCTCAGACATACCTGAGAAACAGAACAGAAACAACATACAACAGTTGAGTGGGTTTTCCAAAAAGCTTCTTAGAGGAGGCAAATAAAACTTCAACAGCATTTGTCTTAGGTGCACCAGTGAAGAAGCCATCTGAGCACCTTGATACAGGGAGGTGTTCCCAGATACTTCACATTACCCTAAACATGAAAACCATCACCAATCATTAATTGAGAGAATATTCATACACCTCCAATAAATTCTCTTACCCTCAAGGTGCTTCACAATACCACGGAGACTGTTGCCATGGGCAGCAATCAGGACCCTCTTTCCATCTTTGATCTGTGGGACAATCTCGTCGTTCCAGAAGGGCAGTGCCCTGGCGATGGTGTCCTTGAGACTCTCACAACTGGGAAGCTGGTCCTCAGTCAGGTCAGCATAACGCCGGTCCTGCAATGACATGTTTTAATTTCACATGTAGTAGTAGTTTAATGTCACAGAGCTTTGTTGTTTACCCTGTGCTGTCACCTTGCTTATGTTCTGATAGAAGTCATGTCCCTCATCCATGGGCGGCGGAGGAGTGTCAAAAGAACGCCTCCAGATCTTGACCTGGGCCTCTCCATGTTTAGCTGCTGTTTCAGCTTTGTTCAGCCCAGTGAGCCCCCCATAGTGGCGCTCGTTGAGCCGCCAGGTCCTGTGGACCGGCAGCCACATCTGGTCGATGCTGTCCAGAACAAACCAGAGGGTGCGGATTGCCCTCTTCAGGACAGAGGTGTAGCAAATGTCAAATTCATAGCCAGCATCTGAAGTGAAGGAGAAACAGGACATAAGAAAGATAGTTGATTAAAATGTTCAGCAGTATTTGAGACTGACAGTTGCTGTAAAAGCAGAAGACAATTCCGTTTAGCTTTTGTTTTGCTTACTGCATCATGTCCCAGCACTTATGCAGCTACTTTTGCTTAGTCAGTGCCAGAGGTGCCTCATGGGATGTAGGCCGACTGTGGGCTCTGCAGAATTTGCCTGCAAAGGATTTCTGGGTCACACCGCACCAACAGGAGCAAGCGCCGAACACACCCCAATTGCACTGATGAGAGAACGTTTGCCATATAGCCTCAGTTCAGGATCCATCAGCTTTGATGTTAATGACATAATCAAGCCCAATATGTGGCTGAATCTTCAGGGTCATTCTCTCTGCGTGAGACAGATGAGTGTGTCAGTGGAAAGCATCTCCACAGCTATACAAACATTATGTACAGCATATTAAGAAAGTAAATTTCTTGGCTTTTAATTCAGGTTGAGCTGGTCTCTTGATTGATTGGTCTATTGATTCACATGAGGAGACGAGCAGTATTACTAGCTACTTTATACATTTCGTCGTGAAATTTTCTTGTATTGATATGTACATTTTATTGACTCTTATTTAAACTTTCATTCATTGAGCACTGTGGTCAACGTGGGTAATGTTCAAATGTGCTTTACAAATAAAGGTTGAATCGAAATATTTCTCACCACCTGTCTGAACTAGAAATGGATGATAAAATAGAAGGAGCACGTAAAAGGGGCCTCTAGGCGATCTTAGGTGGTATGCATGGGTCCATTATGGCATGAGGGTGACTCCTCCAGCTGTGACTCAGATATCTGTCAGCTATGAACCCATTGAAAATGGCTGTTCTCTATGGCTTTCGTTCATTCATTTAAAATCTACCAGCGGCCCAACAATCCCAATGGGCGAGGTTACGTCCCCACTACTCTTCCCTTTGCTTTTGGCCAGCGTTGTGTCGCATTAGGCCGACTACCTGTTTCCCCATCCGGCAGAGTTGCATAAGCCTTGCTTAATCCAATGACCGAGAGGGAGAGAGAGAGAGAGAGAGGGTGAAAAGTGTTATTAGGCCGTGGGACCTTTTCCTGGTACCTTTCAGGGCCTGTCCTCCTCTCTTAGCCTCCTGTTCCCCGGTTTCGCTCAGGTCGGCGTCGAACCAGCCGCAGAAGCGGTTCTCCTGGTTCCAGCAGCTCTCTCCATGGCGGATCAGCACCAGCTTGTACGCAGCCATCCTCAAACCGATGCCCTCTGCGCTGTATTTCCGGGAAGCGAAAGCTAGGTGACTCTTCCTCTGTCTCAAAGGCGGCGACAGCAACCACCGCAGACGAGTCGCGTTTCCGCCGCAACTCCAAAGACCCGAGCGTAGTATGTTTGGCAGGCAGTCCGCAGGGGCTTTAGACTTGTGGCGGTGTCCACAGAGCTGAGCTGAGCTGAGCGGGGCTTGACAGATCTCACAGTCTCTTCCTGCTGCTCTGCACCAATCAGAGGACGAGCTGTGCGCTCCAGAGGAGGAGGAGGCAGGAGGATGCGCAAGGCCGCACGTCCACACGCCCAGCAGCGCATCCTGCAGGCGGCCGTCACATCATCATGTGGCCAAGCCAGTTCACCCCATGAATGAGCGTCACAGTGAGTGGAAAATAATATTGTGCAATATTTCTCCATATTATTCCTGCTATAAAGATAACTGAAAATCAAATAACGCAATATCTAATTAGTACATAGTAGATCTTTGATCTACTATCTTTGACTATCTTTCTTTTGATTAACTACTATCTAGTTTTACAAATGTAGCCATCCACTATCTTACACGTTTTGTACCCAGTGGTGTCACAGGGAGGATATATTTCTAGAACACACAGGACTGCAATGGACAGGTCTCGGCATACACCATTCACTGTCAAATTTAGAGCCTCCAGTCAACCTAAATATGTATGTAAAACCTACCAAAATGGTCTGGACTGTGACGCAAATGCAACAGCATTAACCACTGCTCAACCCTGCTCAAGTTTACTGCTGGGACTAAAAATGGAGGAACAGTAGTCACCTGGACAAGAGCATATTGAACCATGTTCTCATTCATACAGGAAAACAAAAGTGTGTAATGTGTGTTGGACTTCCCCACAGTTTGAGATGGCAGATGCTGACCATTTCTATTTCCAGAATTTCAGATCAGATGTTCGATTAACCTTGGTGTGGTGGTTAGGTGAGGAAATCCTTAAGTCTGCCCTCATTCAAACCACAATCTACTCTTGTAAATTGGTTTTAGAGTATGACACAAAATTCAGAAAGCTTCAAATATTTCTCTCCCTGACCTCTGATCCTATAGTGTATTTTTCATTGTTTATTTTATTTATATATATTTCTGATTATTTTAGAAGTAGTTGTACAAAACAAGAGTCAACAAGAGTCATACTAAAAATGACTGAGTCATAGTGAAACGAGTCATATTTGAGAACTATCGAAAAAATATTTTAGGTAGACAGAAAGATACCAGGGCAACTTAGAACTTGGAGAAAAGTGCTGTCGCCTAACAGTGGACCAAGGACATTTCTGTGCAGAGATTGGTATGAATTAGATGTAAGCATGAGAGTAAATGGTGGATTAATGACATGCTCAGGGTCCCCTGCCTTCACTGTATGCATACTGTGTATGTGTGCCAGAAGAACCCTGTGAGACTGTTAAGATATATCTATATCTATACATAAACATACGCATATACATACATATATACATATAATAACTGGTGTAAAATAATACTGGTGTAAAAATAATATTATTAATAACTGTTCTAATTGATACAGTTTTTTCTTGATTTAGATCAATGGAACTTATGAACTTTAAGTAGTCAGAGGAAAACTATTACCACTCAGCCCCGTAATAGCGCTGAAATTTCTATCAAAGGTTTTTTTATACACAGTTAATTGATTGGGTTAACCTCGGCGTCACGTGCTTTTTGGTAGGCGGGGTGATAATGTCCAATCGGAGACAAAGGACGGGTGATTGACAGGAGAACTCGAACGCTGATTGGTCTTTAATCAAAACATACTCAACTGCTCCCGCCTTTTCCCGGAAGCTGACAGTCATCTGACTTTTCCTTGTTAGCAGCGTCAGTATTAGCCAACAAAACAACCGTCCCTCTCTCTGTCCCTCTTCTATATCGTCTTCTTTTCTCTGTCTTTTCTCGGGAGTTGAGCTAACTCCTCTCCTGCACACCCCGTTCCCGAAAAAAGAGCCATGGACGAGACGAGTCCACTTGTCTCTCCGCTCCGGGACTCCGGTGATTTCAGCTACTGCCCCACAGAGCCTACCAGCCCCCGGGGTGCGTTCGGAAGCACACCGGGCTCGGTGGTGCGCATCCCAGCTGGCAGTCCGGGGCGCAGTCGGGAGAGACAGCCTCTCCTGGACCGGGACCGTGGCAGTTCGCCCCGGGAACCGCACAGGAACGAGTTCCCGGAGGATCCCGAGTTCAGAGAGATCATCCGAAAGGCCGAGCGAGCCATAGAGGAAGGGATCTATCCGGAGAGGATCTACCAAGGATCCAGTGGCAGCTATTTTGTCAAAGACTCACAGGGGGTAAGACGAGAAGCAGTTGACAAACACCAGCACATGTCAGGCTAAAAACCTGTTTACGTTTACGTGTTTTATTCATCTGTCAGCCCGGATATACTGACTAGTGGAGTGGTATGATACTGTGTTATTCGCCTCTATGAAAGGCCTCCCCTATCTAGCCTGTGATGACTTGGCAAACAGGCTGCAACACATTTTAAAAACCTGCTGAAACTGATACGTTAAACTCATTCTTCCAGTAGAAAATAGTAGAGAGCAACCTAACTGGCTCTCAAGATTGAGCACTGTCTTGGTCTTGTTAAGATCTCACGCAAAGCACTTAACAGCAGCAAGGACAGGATGGATGCTAAGTTCCAATAAAAACTACATAGTGGTTTGTTTTAGATAAAACCTTTCAGATCAGACACCCCTCTGAAAGAGGTACACAGATAAGATCAGCAATGACATTGTATTTTCATAGTAGTCTCTACCATGAGTGGGGCTACAGGCAGGTAGTGTGTGAGGGGACCCGCTGCTAAAGCGAAGTCTAGTCAAGATGCTTTCTAGCCCTTGACATCAAACGTACAGAAAATCGCAGAGGCCATGGGCAGATCAATGAGATCTCACCAAATTGACTGTGTACCTCTCTCTGTAAAAGTCTTGGTACAACTCATGGTCATGGCCCTCCTTCTGTGCTCTTATTATCTTTGTGTTAAAAACACAAAAACAAAAAGGGAAGTGTGTTCATGGACTTTGCGGCTGGAACCTCAAAGACATCACATGTATTTTCAACCTGTTAACAGTACAATAGTCCTGGCCTTTTCTTTAGCCACATTACATGCTCACTGAAGGCTTGTAAAACAGAAATAAGTATTCTAAGCTGAGTGGGTGAGGCTTTTATACAATGGCCCACTCCCATTACCGTACCACCACCTCCTCACTTGCTTTCGTTAGTCACCAATGTGCTTAGTGGTCATGTGCTTGCTCCCTCTGAGGATATAATTCTTTTCGATGACCAAGTTTCACGTTGTAATCGCTGTAAGTCCTGTGTGTCATACTAGCTTTGCACAACATGTGATTTTTCTATATACAACTTGAACGTGACAGTGCGCCATAATTACAAACAACTTCAATTCATTTCGGTTACACTGGATTTTGATTGAGACCAGTTGAGACAAGTGCATTTCATTTTCATGCATAATCTTGTTGTGTCACCGAGTTTACAAAGAGGAACGTTGTTCTCAAATTAAAATCAGTCGTCGCACTCAGCCCCGTCTTCCTTTCTTTTCCATTCCGAAACCTTCCTCCTCCTTTCTTATCTCTGCTATATCCCCTCATCTCTCTCTGCAGAAAATCATTGGCGTTTTCAAACCTAAGAATGAAGAGCCCTATGGGCAGCTCAATCCCAAGTGGACAAAGTGGCTCCAGAAGCTCTGCTGTCCCTGCTGCTTCGGCCGCGACTGTTTGGTCCTGAACCAGGGCTACCTCTCCGAGGCCGGAGCCAGCCTAGTCGATCAGAAACTGGAGCTCAACATCGTCCCCAGAACCAAGGTACAGACCTACCGGTGCCTGGCTGCACGTTAGAAAACTAGAAAATCATCAGGCAGATGCCCCCTCACTTACTCAACCTTCTGCTCCCCAGGTGGTGTACCTGGCGAGTGAAACCTTTAACTACAGTGCCATAGACAGGGTGAAGTCTAGAGGAAAGAGGCTAGCCCTGGAGAAGGTGCCGAAGGTGGGACAGCGCTTCCACAGGATTGGACTGCCACCAAAGGTAAGCTGATTATTATCACTGTAGGGAGGAGGGCACAGGTCACCCAGTGACTGGGGACTGGACATTTCACCCATAGACGTCTCCACAATCAAACGGTTCAGTGTTTGCTTTGCATTTATCTCACCTGGAGCACAAATTCACAGATCTGTCCAGTGGCTCAAAGTTCAGCCGACATGATAAACACAGCTAGTGTGACTGTTGTCCTTTTAGTGGCTTTTCTGAGGGCTTAAATGAAGAAAAGCACCATTAAGGAGCCAAACAACCAAAATCATCAGGGTTGTAGGGTTGTGGGAATTCTTCCTTGCACTCAGTTCTGTCCATCGAGAGCAATAACGAACATCAAAGGTGCATTTAAACCTCCAGATAGTGTAACTAATCTACAGTATGGAACATAGTGGCCCTGATCCGTTGCTCTCCCTCCAGGTCGGCTCTTTCCAGATCTTTGTCGATGGGTACAAGGATGCAGATTTCTGGCTGCGGAGGTTCGAAGCAGAGCCTCTGCCTGAAAACACCAACCGTCAGCTGCAGCTGCAGTTCGAGCGTCTTGTAGTCCTAGATTACATCATCAGGAACACAGGCATGTAATCAGCCATCACACCATAAATTGCGTAATGCCGTTGTCATTTTTATTCGTCTCACCCTGTTTCGACGTTCTTCTAGACAGGGGAAATGACAACTGGCTGCTTAAGTATGACTGTCCCATGGACTCTGTTGGGAATAGGGTGAGGACACGCAGAAACATGAATGGAAAGTGCTGCGAGTGTGCAGTTTGTTTGTTTCTTTTTGTCATATCTGTTTCTTTATCTCTGTAGGACATGGAATGGGTTGTCGTAAAGGATCCCATCATCAAGCTGGCTGCTATAGACAATGGCCTTGCCTTCCCCCTCAAGCACCCTGACTCTTGGAGAGCCTGTAAGCACCGTGTCTACCTTGCCTGTCTGTAATAGTGTTTTTTTAATTGCCGTCTGTGTCTGTTTAAATATTTATGTTAAACAAATGGAATATTAAGGTATATTAGCTGTTCTGTCTCTGTGCCAGAAGGACCTTACGTTGTCATAAAACCACTGTTTGGTTGTCTAATCAACAGACCCGTTTTACTGGGCATGGCTCTCCCAGGCCAAAGTTCCTTTCTCCCAGGAAATCCGAGAGCTGGTCCTGCCCAAACTCTCCGACCCAAATTTCATCAAAGATCTGGAAGAGGACTTGTATGAATTATTCAAGGTACAGAGGCACTCAGATGATTAGTATTCAGCAACATTTTTTGATGATGATTCTGAAGGAATCTGTCTTGGGGCTGGATGCAGATATTGGAATAAAGACAAAGGCAAGTTGGAGAGGAAATTGACTAATTTCTGGGCTTGTTAACAATTGTGTCTCACAGAAAGACCCTGGTTTCGACAGAGGACAATTCCACAAGCAAGTAGCTGTAATGAGGGGGCAGGTAAGTTCTTCCCTGTGCTATTGGCAGAAGTGAATGTTGCATCTACAGTAGGTCTAGAAACCAAAGCCTTAAACCTGCATTTTTTCCCCCCAATTGCTTGCAGCATTCACAGAGTAATGTGTTGATGACTCATTTATAGCTCAAAGCACAATACGTCGATGCCAGCACTTCAAAGTCGAGGGTTCAAAATTGCATCCGGGCGTCATTCAATTATTTTTACAGAGAATCTGAAGCTTGTTCTATAAATATATCGGACAGAGATGCAGGCCTTGCATGTAAGAGAAAAATCTTCTCTCCTTTATTACCCCAAGATCCTGAACCTGTGCCAAGCCTTGAAGGACGGTAAAACGCCCCTCCAGTTAGTCCAGATGCCCCCAGTAATTGTTGAAACAGCCAGAGCGCCTCAGAGAGCCAACAGTGAGTCCTACACGCAGAGTTTCCAGAGCAGAAGACCCTTCTTCACCTGGTGGTAGGCACAAGTCAAAGAAGGCAACGAGGAGGAGGAGCAGCAGGAAGCTGGAGCGAGGGAAGGTCAAGTCGGTGTGCGGATGGAGACGGCCAGACTCTGGGAGCACCAGAATCTGGCCTGGAAATGGAAGTTATCATCACCCTCCCCTCCTCTCCCAATGGACACCTGGGTTACAAAGAGTGAGTGAGTGGGTGGGTGGGGAAATGAGGCCAAACTAGGGAGAATTTCATAACATAGCTTCCCTGCCTGCCTCAGTGCCTTGTGCGGATGTCGGTGAAGAATTAACACCTAAAAGATGAAGATTCGCTTCCTGTCACAGGTTTCAGTTGGATGTCGGATTTTTCTTTCACCGTCCTGGGTGCACACAGTGTTTGCCCTCACACACGTGTATGCCGGGCATAGGCCTGCTATGCGTTGGGAGAGGATGGGAGGTGTTGCATTCCTTTTTTTTCATATCACTCTGCCTTTTAACATTCACCCGCATACCCCTCTATTAAAAAGCCCCGGGCTTGTGAAAGCGGCAGTGCCACTGGTAAATATCATATTTTTTTTTTTTCACAAATGCGTGTCTTCATCACAAGTGTTCACCGTGGTCAAAATTTAGGAACTGGGCCCTCTGTGGACCCAGGTCATGTGAACTGGTTTCACAGTTACTCACTGCTCCTCCTAACTGTTTAGATTAGGATCTGTAGGTCATCCGGGCTTATTGGAAAGCAGAGGCACTTTTTGTGAAGCTCGTGCTCTTCCTTCATGGACGAGTCAAATCATAGGCAAAGAGGACAAAGTGATCTTACCTGAAAGCAGGGTCGGACATTCCCAGACCACAAGCTCCTGGCTGTTCCGATCATGTTGATTTCTCTTAATTTCCTGGCTCATGGGTGGACCCAAGTAAACAACAAAGTAACTTCCTGCTGTACTGAACTGACATGAAATGTATCATGACAATGCACTGTATAATTTGTATGTAATATTTAATGATAGATTATAATTAAAATGTATTCCATTAACACAGTCTACTTGTTTATTATGGAATGAAAACACCCAGTGATCAGTGAGGGCCACAAACACAACTATTTACTGGTCTTTTTGTATTTCTGTACAAATAATACAAAGGAACTATAAAGAGGAGAAAATCAATCCAATCTTATGTAGTTTTTTTGGTCTAAAATTTGTTTCAGCTTATGTTCAGTTCTCCCCTTCATGCTGACAGAAACCCATGATGGAAACCAGAGCAAAATGTCAAATACATAGCAACAACAAAAGACGAAGCAAAAAAACTCCAGCCCATAAAATGCTTACTGATAATCGACTAATGTGATTTTTTAAAAATAAAGCTTGGAAACATATTCCAGAAAGAAGAGCCCGCTGACCTAACCTTACACACTGCACGAGTACGGGAAGTAAAACCCAGCACTATTTTTTTAAGTTATGAATATGACAATTGCTATAAGATATTTAGCAGCATTTGACCTGATAAGGGGGAAGTACAGAAAAAGTAACCCAGCCTGACGACAAACTGAGGACAGAACATTCTTACAATGAAATGAAACAAGGTTTTCATTTGTACTGGCTTTTAAAAATAAAATAAAACAAACAAAAAAAACGCGATATATATGTTTTAAAACATGAAGACAAAAGCGGCCAGAAAACAACCTTCTTTAGGAACACCGCCACGCATTTTTTGCTATCTGAAAAGCTGCCTTGGAAAAACATTCGCAAACAGGCAAGAGCTGATGGAAACCATCACATTTAAGCTTGGCAACTGGAGGACTATGGGTACCTTTCAAAGATGCACGAAAATCCACAGCCACAACTGGTCTGTCATCCTTCTGTGTGCTGAAGATTGTTCTGCATACAGACAGGCTGTGTTTATTTCTGTTGGCCATTTAACTCAAGTTATTTAAATCACCTTTTTAAATAATGCCTTTAAAATACATTGTACTATGTATATCCATCCCATATACACTGACTGTTTTACAGTATAATCCCCAAGCAGGATTACCATACATTTCTGATATTTCTTTACACTGATTACTAACATAGTGTGCATGCCAGCAGAAGGCGACACATGTGAAACGGTTGTGTTGCATGCAGAATCTGTCCTGGTTTTCATCCCCATGCCAGTGAAGTCTGATGTTAGTGAAGGATGCGGTGGAGGTAGCGTTCAGAGTGTCTGGCACACTCCTGCCGTGCCACATCCAGCCTCCATGTGGTGGGTTTGAAGGGATTTTGGTTCTCAGCTATGTCCTCCTCAGTTGCTGGCAGGAAGTCTCCTGGGCCTGGCACTGTCTTCACCTCCTCATCCTCAACTGTGCAGCCAGATAATGGCTCCTCAATCCTGGAAGGCAGAGAGGTAACTCCAGTTTAGCTAAGTTGTTTCAGGCCTTACGTATGTAACATGATTCAAACGTATCAGATGAATGAATAGTATTTCCTCACACAAAAGGTATCATTTTTAAGATAATAAATATCTATCTTTCTGTGAAGTAAAAGTTACGCATCTCCCAATTTATTGATTTTGAATGTTTCTAATAAACAAGGTTGGATTAAAATGTCTTTCTTTCCTTTGTTTCCAAGGCATAAAGTAGCATTAATAGATTTCCCTAGGATGTCAGACTAGTATCTAACATTTGCTAATTACCTTTTTAAATAAAAAGTTTCTTATTGCTCCATTCACTTCTTAAAGTATCTCAGAATGAAACTGTTGCAGTACGCCATTTTGCTATTACAACACCACTCTTTGCACTCACGCCACCATTTTACCATTATGTGGCACTTACCCACTTCTTCAACAAATCTAATTTCGTCTCAGTGAGGAATGTTGAAAGTGGAGCATGACAGTGTGTGTGTGTGTGTGTGCATGTGCTTGTGTGTGGGTAGTGGTATGCAGAGAGACGACACAGTCTTGTGAGGTCATGCTGAGTTTGTTAGGCACATGACAATTTAGACAGTGCATTTCAAGTCTGCACTCAAGTTAGCAAGGCCCTGATACATACAAGTATCTTCACAGAACATTATGCAAACAGGACATTTGACATGTTATTGGCGATTAGGGAAAAATCAACTGAGCATATAATTTAACTAATATGTTTTACTTCTTTTTCTTTTAAGCCCTCATCTACATTTTGCTTTTCATATCTACTACTTGCTGCCTCCTGGGGTCAAACGCCGTCATCACCTGAGATATCCTGGTGCTTTGAGCCACTTGTGGTCTCTGTGTCCCTCTGCTCTGATGCCGGCTTTATTCCGGGCTCGGACTCGGAGCCCCACCAAGGCCTGAGCCAGTCCTGCCTCATCCGACCCTTCCTCCTCCTCCTCCTCCTCTTTCCACTCATCTGCTCTCTCCATCTCCGTGTCCATCCCTCGCCACACCAGTTTTGCCCTCTGTTCAGGATCTCGGTCTCCTGCCGTCCTGAACAGCCTGTGCAGCTGGTGCAGGTTGATGCCTGTGAATATGTTGGAGCATCCCGACTTCCTGCTACGGTGACTGGAAAATTTCCACTGCACTGGCAGAGCATCTTCGGAGGAGGTGCATGCAGGACCCTCGGCCATGTTGCCAAGGCAATGAATGTCCAGGTGGTGCTATGTGGACAAGAGGATGAAGCTACTGCAAGCTGAGAAGGTAGAATAAAAGAAGGAGATGAAACTGGTCAAAATTGAGAGATTATGGCCACAGGTAAACCTCAAGCCTTCAGCCAGCAGAGACATTTCCATGACTGCAGCCAGAAAGCCTAATTACCTCAGCCATCCTTTCCTCTGTGATGACCCTTTATCTCATTATCTATAGGTCTGTGTAAAGAGAGGTGACACACACACATACAGACACACACACACACAAATGTATGGCTGCAGTAAAGGATGAGGTTGTTTTCTTTGGGCCATTAAATAGCAGATAGCAAGAAAAACACCAAGCACACGCTCCCAAAACC
Organism: Karalla daura; assembly: GCA_029224185.1. Classification (NCBI taxonomy): domain Eukaryota; kingdom Metazoa; phylum Chordata; class Actinopteri; order Chaetodontiformes; family Leiognathidae; genus Karalla; species Karalla daura. The sequence continues at coordinate 20,220,328 of CM055189.1, forward strand.
CATGAAGAGCTAATCAAATTATTGTCCAAACAACAGTCCAAAGGCAAAAGGAATGTAATTCAATATCGTAGTGGGCAAAGTAATTGGGCAAAATGTGGGCAAAATAATTACATGTAAGAGGCTTATACCAGTAGCTGGGTGGTGTTTTGCTACATAGATGACTTGAACTGTTATAAGACAAATCAATAAAACAAATCAGAGGCTTTTTATTTTCCTCTGTATGATTGATTAAAAAAATAGTCACACATCCTGAATCTGATGCAGCTGGTTCTTAGAATTCAGACCATACAGATCAGGGTACACCCATGGTCATTCATGAGCCACAGTTTAACTGGTGCATGCCGCTATTTACACCCACAAGATCAAATTTGTTACGCATAATATGTGCACATGATACAAGTATACTGTATACATCATACTGCATGCATTCAGTCACCTTGCATAAAGGTGTACACAAAACTATGGAGAATGTTCATCACAGCGTAAATTAAATTGGGCATGAATTTAAGGATGTATGTGGGGGCAAGGCACATTGATTACTTAGTCAAACAACACATCAAATCTATCAGTCAAACAACAACAATATAATAATAGTAATAATAATAGTAAGTGGGGGATTCATTACAACCACAATAACCATTAAAGGTCCAGATAAGTGGATGACTAATGCATTCAAAACGACGTTTGGATAAGAGTTCTGGGTTAGGGATGTTGTGTGCGTCTTTACGCACGGTTGGTTAGGCCCGGTAGAGTTTGGTGGTCTCTGCGTTGATCTTACTAGAAACCAAAACAAGCTCCCAAAATCATTTACAGTGAAATGTATCGACGATATACAGTCCATACATATAATAACGGTAATACGTGAGGGAGCTGTCCAGGTAAACACCTCTTGTACAGTAGTGTGCGGTGTGTGAGTGTGCTTACCTGTCCTCTGTATCTTGAATGAGACAGACTCGAACTGAACACACCAAAGACGCAGCCAGATTACCTAACCCGCATCCAGGCTCCAGACTGCAACCTTCACGGCTCTTAATGCCCAGCCGACCCACTTCGGATCCGACGCGTCAGTGGCAACGCAAAGGAATAATCAAAGAGTAATCCATGGATGACGTCGGTGCCGAGGTGCTTACCCGAAAACGAGAGCCAAAACCCCAGTCCCACAGAACAAACAGAGGCCAGCGTCTCCGGCTCAGAGTAGACACTGCAGGTTCCTATTCTCAGACTGCAACACACACATGCACACACGAACACACACATGCACACACGAACACACACACACACACACACACACACACACACACACACACACACACACACACACACACACACACACACACACACACACACCTCACCTCAAGTCACCTCAACTCAACACAACCTTTACTTGTAAAGCACAATTAAAAAGGACCAAGGTTGACTAGGTGGTACAAGTACAGATCAATATGAGAAAATGAAACTATAAAATCATGTTTGATTGCCTATAATAATAATAAAAATAACCAGGTGTGCTAGTAGTATACTGCATAGCTGTTCACATTAAATACACAGATCAGGAGAGCAACCTGAGATTTACTTAAATGTTTCCAGGCTCTGGGTTAATGTAAGGGTATACACGTGTATGAAGTTTGTATGTCAAAACAATAAAATCAGTTAAAAGAAGTTAGAGGATGTCCCATAACTGTGCTATGATGTTATGATCAGGGTAAGTCTTCATGTCACTGAGACACTGATTTCTTAGAGATAGCTAATACAGATGACTGCATCTTTCAAAGAAGGCAGGAAGTATTCTCATAATGTTTTCATGGACATGTTTTCATAGACAGTAGGCAAAACTGTAACCAGAGGTTTTTGATGAGGTTTCTGGCAGTGCCTATGATTTACTAACACTAACAGTAATGGGAGAAATGAGTGTTTGGTTGATTAGTATTCATAAATCTTTTTATCATAAGACACACTGGACTCAAGAATACCATTGAATAGGCCCCAGATTTAAAATCCACAATAAGAAATTAGTCTTGTCTGCTCAGGACCACTCATTTTTTTAAAATGTAGATAAAAGAAAAGTTTGCAAACAGACCTTCAGACACTGACCCTGAACTCATCAAAGTACTTTGCTTTTTTTCCTGGAGCACCTGAAGGCAGCCTAATTAGACTCAGCTGCAGGTGGGTCACAGAGCAGCATTTAAGTGTGCCTGGATCTGACACAGAGGTCTTCTCTGCACTTTGTCTACATTCCAGCAGTCCCCTGTCCCTCTCAGCAAAATGTCTGCAGCTTTTCTTGGACTTCTGGCAGCACGACGAGCCCTTCTTCCTCGGTGGGGTGTCATGATTCAACAACAAGCAACATGTGTCCGGTGCAAACCCCCTAAAGCTAAGGTTCGCCCAGTGGTGAGTCTGCAATACTGTGGCATTTGTCTTAATCAGTGGCAGAAAAATCCTTTGTCTTTGAAATGATTTGCCATGTGGAGTAACAAGGCCTAACATGTGTCACAGGAATCAGTGGTGGCGCTGACTGTCATGAGTGTGATTGTCCTTGGACCTGGTTTTTGGATTCTTGCCCACCTGGACCACTACAAAGCCAGTCATTGATGGATGCCAGTGTGTGATGTGGTTGCCAACCATGACCATTCAACTTTCTGAGATTTTGTAAATACAATAAAACTTCCTGAAAAGCTCTTGTCACTTATTGGATCTACTAGAGTTTACCAGGATGCAATCTTTGGGTGGACATGTAGATTTGTTTGTGGGCTACAATGGTTATAAAATGTGAAAACTTGGATGTAGAATGAAAGCCTGTTTCTATATGAATGAGGATGTTGTTTCTGGATCTGCTGTACAACTTTGGCTAGAAATAGACTGTAGTTATTGAATAAAGCAAAGGTAAAAGTGATTTTTTTTCAGTCCCTTTTAAATAGACTTAGTGTATAGTTGCATGGTGAGTGTGCCATCTTGATTGTATCCTGATGTCCAATGAATCGTTTTTTTTTAGGTTTTCTGACTACTGCTGATACATTTTTAGGACCACGCACTACATAATTTCAATCTAATTTTAGAGTCATAGGCAAACCTAAACAATAAGAATTGTGGTCTTACACACCCTATGACTCTGAATGTGCCAGTTACATGAAGGCGCACTGACTAAATATAACCCTGCCTTCAAAATGGCACCAAGAAGGAACAAAGTGCAGTTTTGCTGACTAATAACAAAATAGAGCATTAAGTAAAGACTAAACATTAAAAACGACGGACGTGCACTGCAACAGCTGTCCATTTCTCCAGCTACCCCTCCCCCCAACATGCAACATGTATTGCATGTCCTTTACATGTACCTGTGGGTTATTTTCTGGGTGCTCCGGTTTTGTCGTACATACATGAAAACGTTTTCAGTTGGACACAAAATTGTCTTCTTTCTTCTTCTTTCTGGCACATAAGGTCACTTATTCTGACCAGGGATTAATAATGATGCAACAGGGACATCAGAGCCCAAAATAAAAAGGTATTTTTCACAAACTATAGTGATAAGAATATCAGGCTAATTGACAGCTGGGCTAGATCCAAAGACTTTTCAGATGAGTTGACAAGCAAATCCACTTGAGAGTGTAAAAACTGTGTCTGACCCCTCCCACCCTGGACACAACCCGCTTGAGATGCTCCCCTCTGGCAGAATCTGACGCAACAAGAACAGCTTTACCTGCTGCTTCTTAGTCGCTACTGCACTGCCAAATTATGTCATCCAACCTGCCTGTTTTCCTTCAGTCACTAAACCAAATCTCTCTGTAGAGCTGTGTACCTGGTAATATATTCAATTCTGACACCAATTTGTTCAATGACTGAAACTCTTGAAGATGAACGGGCATTCATGTGGAATTCAGTATGTGAAGTGAAAACTTTATCCTACAGCTTCTCTCCCGTGTGGAATGCTACATGTTCTTTCAAGTCGCTATCAAGGCTGAAGTAGAAATATCACACAAGTTACACAAGTTTCTGTGCAGTTTAACAGTTTGCAGTTTGTGTGTCGATTAACATGTGCCTTTTAAAGGATGCAGTATGAAGGAATCTCTTCCTACAGGTCTTACATTGGTGATTCCTTCTGCACACTCTCCAGCGTGGGGTTAATACGTGCCTTTTCAAGCAGAAGGAATCGTCTTGAACACACTTTGCAACTGTATGGCTTTTCTCCTGTGTGCACTCTCATGTGGATCATCAAGGTGCTGTGACTTCCACACATTCTTGCACATATTTCATAAAATCTCCCTTTGGTCACTTTCTAGGGTTTGTTCAAATCACAAGCCTGGACGTGGCCCGGTTGTGTGGATTGATGAATGATATGCCAAGTCTGAATAACTACGAGTTTGTGTGGTTCTTAGTTTGAGTGTTCGACATTGATGACTGACTGAATGGCGTTTCACATGTGTCAGAGGATGACGGCCTCTCCACCCCGTGGGTTCCCAGGTACACATCCAATCTGGATTTACAGCCAAAATCCTGACCGCAAACGTCACATGTAAAAGACTTTGAGAGTCAACGAATTGCAGTTAACATTTGACTCACCAGACCTGCATTCTTGAACAGTGAGGAATTTGATTTCTCGCAAATAGTATCGCTCACCTCCTCTTTGTACAAGACTGAGAGCTGATAGAGACCTATGTATCTATCTATCTATCTATCTATCTATCTATCTATCTATCTATATAGATAGACAAATAGATAGATAAATAGATAGATAGATAGATAGATAGATAGATAGACAGATAGATATTCCTTTTTATATATCTATATATTGTCTATATATATCAGATGTTTCTTAATTTGTTGTTTCTTAATTTTTCAACTCATTACACAAGGTTAATAGAACTTTTACTGCCACTATCTGCCTCTGCGTTGTGTGTTTTATGAAATACCTACCACACATCCCATATTTCATATATCAGAATATTTTATTACTATTTAGCCGACTTTGAATATTAATATATGCCAAACCATGTGTCCTCTGTCATCAGTACATGTGTGACAGAGTGGGGCCGGTGACCTTTTCGAGGTCAATAGGCCAATAGGCAGTAGCAGTCTAGGTGGTGGTGTCTAATCTTTATCATGTCTATGGTTCTATACTTCTTGTTCTATACTTTTATAATATACTTTTGCATAGTCTGTGTCTTTAATTAAGTTCCACCTCCTGGCCGCTACGTGGCAGTAGCTGCCAGAGGAAGCGAGGCTTCTCTCCTCGGTCCTGTGTCGAAATCCTATATACTGTAGCACCGATTCACTGTAGCTTTCACCCTGTCTGCCTGCCCTGAAGACGCTATGAAGCCGCGGTTGGTCCAAGGAGCCGGGGCTCCTCTTGCCCTATCGGAGGAGCTGGTTTCTGCCATACACAAAGCGTTTGGAGTGGCCGTGGAGGTCGCTGTCCAGGAGGTGACCAAACTGTTGGCTCAGGCTGCCGGCGACGTGTACGAGGATATGCGACGGGAGAACGAGTCCCTCCAGCAGAAGCTGCAGAGAGCTGAAGCCCTGCTGCAGACCAGCCGTGCCCCCGGTCAGAGCAGGCCCGAGGAGGGGGTGGGAGCTCCTGCTGCTGCTACCGCTACTGCTGCTGCTACTGCTCCACCCTCACATGCTGCTTATGCCTCCACTATAGGTAGATCATCCTCTGACTGTTCACATTCAAATACAAATACATGTAGGGTTTACAAAGTAGCCTTATGCCAATGTGCAGACGTGCCTTTGCCTGAATGCACTTGTTACCTCTCTATACGCAGACCTATAGATAATGAGATGTGGCCTCATGAAACAGCATCAGTAGTTTTGCAGACTGCTTCTCTGTTCAGAGACTGTTTTGTCTAACTTGACATAGCTGGCCTCCTGTGCTCCTCTTTGAAACCAGCATAACTAACATTTTTCAACTGCAGTCTTGAACATGTTTCACCTCTCGTCCAGGTCCGACTGGTCGGTGGTGAAACCCAGGATTTAACTTCTGTGGAGTCATTATCCTCTTGAATGAGAGGTGAAATGTCTTCAAAAACCTACAATACATCTGATCTGACCAGCTGGAATTTAGTTCCCTTCTTAGGATTAGGACAGAGGGTGGAAGCAGTAAGAATGAACACGTTACCGTTCCAAAACATACCAGCTGAACTTCCAAAGAGTACATTTTCTGGAACATTTTCTGGAATAAAACATTGTGCAATATGTGCATTTAGCAGCCAAGACCAACAAATTCCCTTTCTATATAATAATCTACAAAATAACATGCAACACCGATCTATCCGGAATAACAAAACTACTGCATTCTTATCTGAATCAACTTTCAGTAACACGCATACGCAAGCATACACACAGTCAATCTACCTCCGTACCCCTGGCCCCTAAATAATATCCTTAGACGTTAGAGTGGAGGAATTTTAGCATATCTGCGTGCTCTAAGGTCAGGCTTGCTTCTTCCTTTCCTGCTCTTGAAAAGAAACATTCAGTCAGAGTTGATGTTGACACACAGATATGATTTGGCCAGAACAGCCAGGTTGGGGTAGTCTTCAGCATTTCCCTATCACCATTTGCAAATGCGTAGTTCACCAAAGTACACAAGCACCTCATTCCTTACGCTTTCAGTGTCAGCACCACTTTCCTCAGGATGAGATGCATCCTGCTGGAGATCCTATGGCAAGAGCAAGACCACACATGTTCATGTTTTGGGACTGCCCAGTTGTTTCAAAATATTGGGAAGAAATTGAACTGACCATGGAGAAAATCATGAAAATATTGATCCCATCAGGGTTTGAGAACTTATGTCTGTGGCTGAGATGTAACACTGTGAAGGGACCTGTAAAATATATGGATAATATATTTCTAATAGCAAGGAAGAAAGCTGTCACAAGAAAATTATTGGCAAAATTACTAGGAAAGCTGGATAAACTACTGTATCTAGCAGCTAAAGGCATTTTATTTAATCTTTTTTGTCTTTCATCATCTTGACTCCTCTCATCTGGTCCTTGTTCTTCTATTCTTTATCTGTTTTGATGATGGGGTTTGATGATTCGTGTGCAGAGCCAAGATCAAAACTCATGAAGTATATGTACAGAACTCGCATCAGTGTTGAAGCCCTTGAATTTATTATTTGAAACAAGTATGATATTCTGTTTTGGGTCAAAATGCAATGATTAAAGGAAAACAGCAATTTGAGTTTCTGCCAACGGTTTCTGACAGTTTTCAATCTTTGAATTGGATTGATTGGATTCACAGAAAATGTGCTCTAGTTTCTAACTATTGGGGATTATGTACTAGAGCGGTAGATTGGTATTTCAGTCACAGAAGTGATATGGAAACCTTGCATCTTGTCATTCATAGAGCTCAAGGCAGAGATGTCCCTTGAACGTTTGGAGAAGGAAGAAAGTACAACCGAGGCATATCAACAGACGGAAGTTCAAGGCTGCAACGCGCCAACGCTGCCTTGTGGGGACTGGCACGTTACAGTGAAGCAGGAGAGTCCCGAGGAGGAGACACCAGACTCGCCCTCCATTTCAGGCTTCATCAAAGTGGAGGAGTTTACCTCTGAGTGCTTGTTGGCCACAGAAGCCAAAATGCTAGAGGACTGGAGACCAGAAGTACCGGATGCTCAGGACGACAGCTCAGACACTCATATGTCCTGCTCTGGGCTGGCTCCAGGTAAGACAGTCAACAATGAGCGTGTCCAACATCAAAATGTCCCTTTAGGAACGACTGATTAACCTGGCTTGATTCTGAACCTTCATTTATGTGGAAACGTGTTTAAAGTTAAATGGAACAAAGGTAATAAGTTATAAGTTATTCCAGCATGAGACCCCACTGTGGACAGATCAATCACCCCCACAGCCTGTTTGCCTCTTGTGACGCGTTTACCTTTTTTATTGATCGGATGCTGCTGAATGCATATACAATACCTTCCCATGATAGTTTGAAGGTTGACATTTGGACCATGTAAGAGCTTCAGATATCTTTGTGAAGGAACTCAGTGGATTGAGCTTCAATAATATTCATGTGAGTGACAGGCAAGACAGCAAAGAAAGCTGACATGTGGTTGCCAGATAAGCATGAAAAGTCCATATCTTCGCTTATAGATATGGACTATACTATTTCCCCACCATAAACATGATTTTATAAGGGCTTGTGGAACAGCATTTGAGGCCTTTCTGATCAAACCATTGTTCTATAGCTGTTATGCCAGCTCCAAGGAACAAGGATAAATACCTCTTCAGTGTGAAACAATTTCATATCTCCCACACTAGACCTCCTACTCACATGATTTTCTTCTTACTTACACAGCTCATCATCAGCACTTCCCGCAAGCACCAGATCTTCCATCCCTCTCCTCGGACTTCTCCAACACCTTTGAGCTGGCAGACGCGGCTCCTCTCCCAGACACGTCCACGCAGGTTCACGTAGGAGTCCAGTTCCGAAATGGCCGCAGCCCCGGCCAGCCGGTCCTCTACTCCTGCAAGTCCTGCGACCAGACGTTCCCCCAGCCCAGTTTGCTGCGGCGGCACCAGGGCCAGTGCCAGCAGCGCTCCCAGCCACGCTCCCAGCCGCGCTCCCAGACGCGCTCCCAGCCACGCTCCCAGCCGCGCTCCCAGACGCGCTCCCAGCCACGCTCCCAGACGCGCTCCCAGCCATGCTCCCAGCCACAGACACAGGGAAAGACGAGGCCAAAGCAGAAGGGCCACGGGCCGAGCCGGCCCGTGTTCCACTGCACCATCTGCGACCGGGAGTTCAGCCGCCTGGAGAATCTCAAGACTCACCTCCGCATCCACACGGGAGAGCGGCCGTACACCTGCGCCGTCTGCTCCACATGCTTCCGTCACTCTGGGGCATTAACCAGACACTTCCGCATCCATACGGGGGAGAAGCCCTACATCTGCGGACAGTGTGGAAAGTCCTTCAGAAACTGTGGGGGGCTTAGATTTCACCAGCGCTCGCATAACAAAGAGCAGCTTTAGAGTGCTGCGACTGCAGAGCACCCTCAAGATCTATTTTGTATGCGTTGATAGGTTTGCATTCTAATGTTATCATATTTCTGCATGTAGACTCACATTTTATATTCACGTATAGCCATATGGCTGAAGATTCAAGCTTATCTTTTTTTTTTTTTTTTAGTATTTTACTTTGCTAGTATTTTTCAGAATACGTGCAAATAGCCTTTCCAAGCTTTGGCATTTCAAAGTGGGATTACTCTAGTGTGGTTGTAATCAGACTTTCGAAGGATAAACATCTCTCACATGTCAGATTATCTTTGCCAGTTTTGGTATTACATTGACCTCTTCTTGGTCTTTTTTTCAGGTCTTCGATCTTGAGTCTCCCACTGAGACAGTGCCAACTCACTTAAGTGCCCTGAGGTCCAGGCTTAGCTCAGTAAATGGACACAGTCTCTTCACAAGCTGGGAGACCGAATAGAAATACAGTAGCTTTGTGTGTGAGTTTAGATTTTATATCCCTGCTGTGAATGATAATGCAGTAAAATGTATTTCTTTTTTTAGTTCTTTTATACATTTTTTAACTTGTTTTACGCCTAAAGAAAAGTGTACTCATTCGTGGGAATTGGTATTTAGTATTAGTATTTTTTAAACTTCCTTTTTGTCCGGTTGTGCAGTCTCAGTTTTAGCTTATGCCATCAAAATGTATTTGATGACTGTAAATATGCATGTGCAGTTTATTGGACAACATCTGAAATATAGGACTAGGTGCCTGTAATTTGAAGTACAACTAGCTTAATTTACTTGAGTGGCTGCACTTCCACCAGCAGACGCTTGTGGAAGTATTCAGATATTGCCAGGAGGTGGCGACAAAAGTTACATGTCTGATGCACACAAATGTAAATTGCAAGTTTGTGCAAAATAAATGTCGAGTTGCTATTGACTGTGTGCCTTTGTGTGTATTTATGTGTGTGTACTGCAGCTCTGATTATTTCTCCGCATCCCTATTAGTATCTAATGTTTAATGATTTAAACAACAATTCAGTGGATGGGATTAATTTAAAATCTCAGTGACACAACCGAAGGCCAGAAGGATAGGTTTATGGCATGCACTGTTAGGCAGGGGTTACATTTTGTCACTTAGATACAGATCGACCAGGAAGTTGAAAACTCACTTCCTTCTTTGACCCATATCTTGGAGGTGTGAGTGAATAACCACTATGTTGAAATGTGTGGCTGCCCCTGACACACTGTGAACTTCCCTACACCCTTTTAAAGCATCGTCCAGTTATGCATTTCTGTAACTGATCCCGTCATGCACTGAAAACCAGGGGTGCGATTACTACTGCGTTATTTCACGACACAAGGTTCACATTAATTTGATTTGTTTTGTCAGTTCATTTGTTGATTGAAATGCAGGGTTCAGAGTTACTCACTATGAAACGCTTAAATTAAACACTTAAAGCACTTCAGCTAGGTCTGAAGGATGTCAGCTAGAATGTCTGAGCTCCTCACTCCCACCTTTAGGCTGATTAGCAAATTGATAGCAATTACCAGTAGGTGCGAGTTAATGGTGTGTACCCTTTGATTGACTTGAGCTCTATTCTGCTTCAGACAGACACCCGCAGACTCCCACGACACCACTGAGAACAAAAGCAGGTAAGATAATGGACTGATAGACTTACAGACAGTTAGGGGATGGGAAGTGTAGAAGAAAGTGGTTTTTGCACTCTGCTTTCACCACTGCTTCCTTTTAGTCACAGTTTTTTGCCTCAATACATATCGATCCTCTATATATTTTGTGTTTTGCACTTCAATAATCACTTGGGGTCCCTCATGGACATTCTGTCCTTTACGCTTTGTAACCTGAAACCCCCCAAACCCCTTTCTATAAAGGTAATAAAACAACATTTGTACTAAGGTCTTCACATTTAAAATGGGGATAAACGGTTAATGCAATGATATTCGAAAAAGCGTTTCATATACTTTTCACAATCTTTACTTATTTTTCGCAATCCCTGCCTGTGGCGGATCTGCGATCGATTACGTCGCTCACAGACCGCTGAGCTGTGATCGATTATTCGGCCTGGATCAAATGAGGAAGCGGAGGTTACACGGAGGCGAGCTAAACAAAGCTAGGCAGAGCTAACAGGCAAAACTACAGGTGTAACGCCGGGTCTCTCCCCTGACAGCCCGACAGTTACATCCACCGACTCGGGCTGAGGAGGCGATGGGCCTGTCGTCGGGCATGCGGCCGTCATGTTGACCAGAGAGGCTGAATCCCTTCCACCTTCCGCCGGGCTGGTGATGTCTGAGGGACCTGCTCGTTGCGCCTGAGCTCCGGACACTGCTCGTCCTCTGCTCCGCAAGCTGCTTGTTGCTGGACACTGGGCGCGGGGTAATTTATCACCTTATAAGATTTTAATTATTCCAGCTGGGTGTTAGTTAGGTTCATACGTGGGTTTTCTTTAGAAGCAGGGTTAACTTTGCTGCCTCTTAGCATCCCTCGGGCCACGATGAGATGCTCAGGGATGTGCTTACTGTGTCTCAGTTGTGTTAATAACCCTAACTTCATAGAACATAAACTACATACGATTCTCTCGCCTAGGTCATGCTAAAGTCAAAATACCATCCTTGCCAGCATAGCACCTAAATACGTTTAAGTGTAAGAGTTGTTGTGTTGATTAAACTACCACTACTTGTGTCAGTTAGCTAGTTATTTAGTGTTTGTTAACTAACTCCCTACAAACGCGTCATTAGATGCAATATATTACTGAACAGGAGATGAACACTGTTGTTGCTGACATGTTGCCATTTCCTTCTCAGCTTGCTTCTTTCAATACAGAGGAGCAGTAGTTCTACTTTGAGCCCCTCACTCTATCCCTGTCTTTAATAAATGGAAAAAATTGGAAGCTACAGCAAGCAGCTGAAGTATCTACTTTAATGTTGTCCCTGTTCTTCTGGAATCTATCTTAAGCACCCCATAGAGCAGATGCAGGGAATACACCTTGGACATGCAGCCAGTCCATCACAGAGCACCTGTGGAGTCTCCAGCCAGCCTAAACATGCATGTTTTTGGACGTGACGTGCTGTGCTGTGCTGTCCTAAAATCACGGGTTTCACTTTTTCCAGTTTGGAGAATACAAAGGGACACTCACTGCTTTCACTCACATGAGCTGACTCTGTAACAATAGATTCTTTAACAAGATGTAGTCAGCCATGTAAACACATATTTAACAAGGCCCGTGGAGAGACCTCATTTACATACAGGTGAGATTGAACCAGATCAAAAGCACATGTGACTTCATCCCACTGTGATGTAATTGTCTATTGACTCACCCAGGTGTGAACAGGATCCTGTAAAGGTGGCTCGGTAATGAGGGTTGCATTACTCAGCACAAGGTGTGCTTTCCGTGTCTGACATTCTGGTCTCACTCAGACACTATTTGTTTTTAATGGGGTATAACCCAAGTCTGTGAGTCTGTGTGTACTGTTGTCACACACAGGTCAGGAATCTTCTTCGCCATTTAGCCATTTTCTAAATCCCGCCTGCGTGGTTTTCTTTACCAGGAATGGCGATGCACACCGTGTCCCAAGACTCCTCACAGGGCCCAGGGGATGGAGGAGAGCTGATGCACACATTATCTAAAGAGACTCCCGGGTCTCCCGATGCCTCGGAGTTGGGGAGCCCACGCTGTACACCAGACTTTGACCTCTTCAACATGGTTATGTCCTATAAGAGAATGGCTCTGTTTCTAGAGCCAGTAACTGATGCAGTGGAGCTGACCCGCTACCTGTTGGGGTATGTATGTGTGTTTATGCGTCTTATTGTGTGTTTTATGTCCATGCTTTATGGCTGCCATCTTCAGTGACATCAGGTTTCTCTTTTTTTTTTTTAATCCGTCAGATGGAGGATGCCTGTGTGCTCTCTGCTTGTCTGTATATTCCTCAATGTCTTCCTCTGCACTATTAATGAAGGTAGGGTGGGGAATTGGGCATTGCCCATTGATTCAGCTTTTGTTTCGTGGTTTAAGACTCTTGAATAATTGATGAACTTGCTGTTGTCTGTTTTCTCTGGCATTAGTGGGCTGGTTCACAGTGGCTGTGGTGGCACTGTGTGTGCCTGCTGCCCTTGGTTACCTGCAGGACAGGTGTGGGGGCAGAGCCTCAGAGGCTGAGCTCCAGAAGAGGCGTTACCACGCTGTGCATCGCAAAGACCTGCAGACGGTTCACCTTACCAAACAGGAGGCCATGCTGGAAGTCAAAGACCTGTAAGACTGCACTGCATATGACGTGGTTATTTGATCTTTTCCTCCTCACTCTCTATTTTTTTTGAATGAATGAAATGTCTTTGGTATTTCTCCATTCAAGTCAGGTCAGAATCTAAATTTGCTGACACACTAGTTGAGTCTACACCACCTCACTCAGTTGTGGTTACAGCTTCACATTTTCTTTAGTATCCTCCAGAACATTTAACAGCGCAGATCTGGCCATCATAACAAATTTGTTTAGACCATTTTCCATTTTATACAACATTTACAAGACTATCAAAAAAGGAACCTGTGCATTCCGGTATTAATTGATAGGTTGTGTTCCCTCATTGGCACAGGTTTACAAACTTTTTGGCCAAATGTCACAGGGAGGTGACATTTGTGCACGGTATATGTTGTTTCTTTGTTGTTACGATGTCTGTGATTGTGTTTCTGTCTTCCATCTTCATCAGGTTGAAGCACCTTGATGACATGTTGTCATCTGCCTGCGTCTCTGCTGAAGCTGTTTACAAAGTCCTGTACTGGGACAATCACACTAAGTCATCCAGGTCTGCACACGCACACGCACACGCACACGCACACGCACACGCACACACACGCACACACACACACGCACACACACGCACACACACGCACAGACATGCACAGACATGCACAGACATGCACAGACATGCACAGACATGCACAGACACGCACAGACAGACAGACAGACAGACAGACACACACACACACACACACACACACACACACACACACACACACACACACACACACACACACACACACACACGCAGCAGCAGCAGCTAAATCTCTACCTGCGTCCACACACACACGCACACGCACACACACGCACAGACACGCACAGACACGCACAGACACATACACACACACACACGCAGCAGCAGCAGCTAAATCTCTACCTGCTGTAGGAACCGATCCACCAGGCATCTTGTGGCTTTACTCAGTGTGAGCTGAAACCTTAACATCTCTGTACAGGTTCTATGGAGGGATGTTGGTATTGGTGTGCCTGCTCTATGTTGCTCCTGTGGGCTGGGTGCTCGCGGGGCTCAACAGTGCCATCTTCCTGTGGAACAGAGACTTTTGCAGAGGTGGGTTCGCCCGGACTGGAGGAAGCATCATGTCAACGTTTACTCTGATTTAAGAAAGTGAAGCTGAAGTGAAGTGTTGTTCCAGTCCTGTTGGACATTAGGAAGCTGTTCTGCATGGGCCAGGTTCAGACCACAGAGGGAGTGTCTGAAGAACAGGACCAGGGCAACTTGTTGGACAGGACCCCCACGCCAACTAGTCTGGAGGTGAGGGGGAGGAGGCTGGTGGAGAAGTGCATGTGGTTTAAATGCTACCGAGCTCAGTGGTTGTAATTTACGTTAAAAGCTACCATAGCTATAAGCTTCTTATCTGGTTTATCCCGCGTGCTCAATGCATTTTTTTCTGCACTTGTGATGTAAATCCATGCCTTCATTTGTCCATGCACGAGTGACGTTTTTTTGGGATGTTTCTCTTGCAAAGACCCGAATTAGAGGCTCATATTCTTGAAACATCTGCTTGGAGGCCCCTAGATGGAGTGTAGTTTTGAGCCTAATATTTCTTGTGTGTGTGTGTGTGTGTGTGTGTGTGTGTGTGTGTGTGTGTGTGTGTGTGTGTGTGTGTGTGTGTGTGTGTGTGTGTGTGTGATGGCAGGACCTGTCTCCTGGCAGTGTGGAGGAAGCCGAGGAGGCAGAGCCTGATGATGAATTCAAGGATGCCATTGAGGTAAATGTTAGTCTACATTAAAATGGAAACATAACTGTCACTTCCTTTCCACATTGATGTGTTTTCACTAAATCTGTAAACAGCTGTTTTATTACTGTTGGACTCGTCACATCATTTCCTTTCTGACCACCTTTGAAGCTGGGGGACGTCAAAGTAATGCATTTCTATAACGGCATTTAGTTTCTCTTTGACTTGTTGCAGTTCCCTAGGTAAAGCAATGAATCTACAGTGAGACATAAAAAGTAGTTATTTTGTCTGTTTATTGGCCATTTTAACTCCTTTGAGGCACTCTTATACCCAGCATCTCACCAGACTGTTTTATTATGAAGGCTGGTTTTCACCAGCTTTGCTTTTGGGTTTGAGGATTTGATGTCCCATCACTAAAATTCATGTGACATAGTAAACATGTAAGATGGCGAGGGAAGTCATTCCAAACAAAACCACACAGTGTTATAGTTACTCTTCTTTGCTGTGTTTCCTATGCTGTCCTCTGACCTCAGGAGCATGCAATGTCCCTGCAGGTGAGTGTCGCCCCCCCCTTCTTCTGAGAAGCAGCCAGAGCTCTGCCCCCCACTTAACTCCCGCTCGACACATGAGCAGAGTCTACATGTGTTGTAAGATGGTGCAGTGCTTGCTTGGCTCGTTTGAAGCATGACTTTTGGGTGTGTTCATGTTTAATCGCACTGAATATCAGTGCTGGTGGGTAACATTGTTCTTATATGTCACCCTGCTTTCCGATTAGGAGACACCTTTGGTCTTAGTGGTAAGTGGATTTCCTCACGCCTCCCATCCATCCCTTCATCCACCTTTTCCTCCCGAGAGCCTGTTGATAACAATCCCATCGTACGCGGAGGCCCAGTCATTTCTTGTCTGTAGGATGTGGCATTGATCACCAGACATGTTTTGCCATGGCGCCATCACATCTCGGGAAGACGTACTTTTTAATGTGGTCATTTTGAAGAAGGTTCAATAAGATATGAGTCATTGCATGTTTGGAGTTTGGTGTCCGCAGACCTCACTGCTTTTCTCTGTGGCTGTTTTCAGTATATCTCCTGCCTCTGTCACTCATGCTAAATCTGCCGTCGATCTCACAGCACACTGTAGAAATGAAAGTTTTACCAAGTTTCTCGAGTAAAGTTGGCCTCAGTAGTTAACCTACAGTATGGTGCCAAAGCAAGTTGTACTTCAGATGCAAATTGTCCGATGCAAGGTCCTATTTTACAATATTAGATTTTACATTGTTAGATGTCATAGGAGAGGCTTGGTGGTCCTGCGGGTTGTAGCACTGTAGCCTGGTTTTGGTCAGACTTTGAGTTGGCCTTGAAAAGATGTGTGTGGTGAGTTGCCTTGAAATCTTGAGTTTTGTAAGGATTTACATTTTTCCAGTGCAGGAACCAGTTTTCTTGGTGTTGCATGCAGTAAACCAGGTTATTGAGGGTATTGTTGACCGTCTTATTCATCAGCCATAGTTGTGTATTTCAGTGGAATAGGCTTAGCTGTACTACAAGTAGCTGTGGTAGGTGTATGAAGGTGTAAATGGTATGCAGTTTGATGTTTTTTTTCCATTATATCTCAATAGAGTCAGCGCTGTGAGGACGTAAAGATGCAAATTGTTCTCAGTGCCCTTGCGTGGGGCAGACAGGTGAACTGAAGCTGTAGCCATGTGTTTTCCTGTGAATAGTTGTACTTTCCCCTTGGTAGTGCCATCATAGCTTTCATTATCATGTCTGATATTATTTCCCCAAATGTCGATTAGTCAAAGTAGCTGAAATCATCACATTGAATTTTATGCACTGTTGCTGGCACTGAGCCTGGCTCTGTGTCTTGGCCAGGCTTTCATATAAACTCGCTGTCCGCTTACACAGCATATAACTGCCCTTTTCCTTTGTCCACCCGCCCCCCCTGCTCGCCTCTCCCTCAGGAGGATGACGACGGGCCCCTCGGAGCTCCAGAGTATGACACCATCTCTGAAAATGGACTCTTGAGCCGCAACGAACCAATACGCAGCAAGGTTTCCAAACTCACCGAGAAACTGCGGAAACGCTATCCCACCACCAGCACAGGTCAGTCTGCTCTGACTCATCCGCAGGTTCCTTTCTCCTTCTTTACACCTCTGCATTTGTCAGCGGCGTCGTCTTATATCATACCTCGTACTGCAATTTATCTGTTTTTTTTTTCTCCAAAGGAAACTGCTCGAGCTGCAGTGCGGTTTTCTCTGTGCTGAAGAAAAGGGTGAGACTGAAAACTTGTAACAAGAATTGGAGATATATTTAGGTCTCGTATCATTGGCACAAGCTTGAATACAATGTCTGCTCACGTTACAGAGGAGCTGCAGTAACTGTGGCAACAGCTTCTGTTCGCGATGCTGCTCCTACAAGGTGCTGAGATCTTGCATGGGGGCAACAGGTGAGAAGGAGGGGGATAAAACAATGCTGCATCATGGAACCTTTTTATTTTTGGATGGAGTGGTGAAACCGCACAACAGCAGCATCCCATCCTGCCTCTGTTGCTCATCTGCTCTTCGCTTTGTCTCTGTCTTGTCCCCCTCTCGTTTCTCCATCAGCTCCAGAGGCCCAGAGAGAGACTGTGTTCGTTTGTGCTGCCTGTAATTCGTCTCTCAGCAAGTCACAGTGAGGTGGCAGACCCAGCCCTGTTTCCCTGTGGCCTGCTCTTCTCCAAGTTACTGGACACCTGCTTTGGCTTTCAGGCTGAGCACTGTCATGTCAAGATACCTGCAGTGAGGAACTCGGTGACCCCTCCCCCCATCCCAGTGTCTTTACCAGCTGTGTCCCTCATTACTGTAGCTGCTCGTGCTGTTTATGGGACTTCTACTGTAACATTTTAAACATTTCCTGTTTTAACTCACATCGGAGAACTGGACCTAATAAATCAACGAGACTTTTAAAGAGCACAATGGCTTCAAAATCAAAGGACCTTTTCCCTTTGCTGAGCGGAGGGAGGCGCAGAACGTTTTGGTTGGAAGCGGGGGACAGGCTGGTAGTGTCAGATGATGCAAATAAGCTTTTAGGCTGTCAGTGGTTTTACTTTTACATGCGTTGCCTCACCATAACGTGTCGTCCACTTGAATGTCTTCAGCCCTGTGTAGCAGTTTATCTGTACTGTAATGCTGACGGGACATTTCTGTATGAACAAGAATTAAGGCCAGCACTGTATCCATATTTTGGTGTGGGCTCGTTTAACTGAAAGCTTTGGCTTTGGGTGCAGTTAACCAAAATATTGTAAACCTCCCCGAATTGAGGTTTGTTTGTTCAAAATGGTTTCCCACTAAATGGAGCAGCTTACCATACTTGTGGGGTGCAAGTCAGTCATCAGACGGGGAAAATTCCACTGATAGTAATGCATGGCTTGCTTTAAATCACATTACATTAATTTATTAATTCTTGCCAGTGCTAATGTTTTGTAAGGTGGCAAGCATTTGGACTTGTTTGTATCTTGAACCAGCTTTTCTGTGCATTGATCAAATTGGCATTTCATGACGGTCATCGTTTTTGTTGTTTTTGTATTAACATGTCCGATGAGCTTCTTTTTAGTGAGAACAGGCTGCACATAGCTCAGAGACGGTCTTTGAGAGGTCCCTGGAGCCTGCGATTTGCCTCTTACTGGATCAAAGTCAACCCGACTGGATTAAATGTGTTTCAGTGGAAAGAACAGCCAGCTGATTATGTGTCATCCAAGCCTCACTCTCTTGCAAGCGGGACTTAAAAGAAATGTTGTGAGGGCTTGTTTTGCAATCTGGAATATGGATCTGGTGGTTGAATAGTTTATTCATGATTCAGACACAGATGATTGTAATTGTAAGCTTTGCTTTTAGTGTAATCATATACAAACTGTCTATGAATTGTTCTACTATGCCTAATATATTTTAATTTAAACCCATAAAGTTATTATTTCACCTAATAATTCATTCTATGTAAATTGCCCTTATTTTATTGATGAGAAATGCCATTATTAAAATAAACTGTGACAATTTGTTTAACTCATAGTTTGAAGTGGCAAGCATGGTCTTTTTTTTGACATGATATATTTATTTATATTTATACAGTGGGTTTTGTGGGCAGCAGTTTTGGCCCAGGTTTGAAACCTTGTTGGATGGAAGGCCTTTCTGTATGGAGCTTGCACTTTTTAACTCTTTATGTTGGTCTTCTGATTTCCTTTACTGTAGTCTAAAAGATGCTTGCTCAGGTTTGGAGACTCAAAATTGCCCTTCTGGTGAATGATCTCTCTGTGTGCCCTGGAATTGACTGGTGACATGCCCAGGACGTGTTCCCTGGAAATAGGCTCCAGCCTTGCAATACCACTGGGTTTAGAGTGATCGAAACAATGGATGGACCTGCATTTCTTTCTTAAGCTGCTTTTTTTTTTTAGTTCTATGGCATCTATTCTAGTCTACTTCTCTAACTTTCGTATCCATCCCTGGAATACTAGTGGGTCTCTTAGGTCTTTTCTTTGCCTTTGTAGTTTTAACCCTTTGGACCTGTCTACCACAGAAGATGAGGTCTGCAGCCTCCATAGAAACAACTATATCTCAATAGAGACAAAAAAAAAACCCAAACAACCAAAGTTGATAAGAGCCTTTTTTTTAGTCTTTTTTTGATAATTATTGTTGATTGTATACTGAAAAACATTTTGTGAATTTTATTTCTGTGAAGCCGCAACACAATGCATCATTTATCTGTAGAAACACAGGAACTCAGGGGAGGAGCCTAGATTTCTAGGGGATGCTCTCAAAGTAGAGCCACAGCTCCTTTAAATAGAAAGGATCCAGATGAAGCGGTGTGGGCACCTAGTGGTCTCCCTGTGGAGTGGTGTAGCCCAGGATTTCCAGGGTGGCTTGGAAATGCCTTGGTATCCTTTGCAGGGGAGTTGGTGTAAGCTGAAACATTTTTGTCCCCTCCCAGCCAGCATGTCCATGTGGGACCCACAACAGTTAAAGCCGAAATGTGTAAGCATTTATTGGGCGCGGGCTTCAACTGGGCAAATTCTGCGCATCCCGTGTACTTTCAGTTTCCCACATGTTCGGCCCATGTGGGTTGGCTGTATGGGAGCCATGAGGAATGGAAATGGGAACAAGTAGCCATGGGCACACACAGGGCAAATTTTAAGGGCCCCATATTTTTTTCAGAAGAATGGGCCCCACACGTGAAGCTAAATGGCTAAATGGGCCCCATAAAGTATAAGAGAGGGAGCATGTTGTGGGACTGGGAGTCGCTATGCGGGTCCCATTTGTTTTTTGTCACATGGGTGCCACATGGAGTGTACACAGTACATGGCGTTACATGACAACATTCTGCGCCACTTTACATACTACACACGAGCGTTCCAGTCCTTCTCCATCGTTATCCCAGACCCCGCCCTTCTCCTCCCCGCTCCTCCCCCCTCCACCACCCCCCGCCCCTCCCCGTGTCCCACTAAAGCGATTTCAGCGCACGCAGCGGCTCGTACCTCCGCCGCTACGGATGGCAACATGGCGACAGAGGTAAGACGGTCATATTTACGATTCATTTATCTATTCACTCACGTGTTTCGACCACGGAGGCGGCGACGGTGTCCTAACCTAGGCCACACACACACACACACACACGCACACACGGCCACACTGTGTGACTGGAGTCGCTCCTGACCGCGGTGTCCGACCTCCATTATCATGCCCGGGGGGGGGGGGGGGGGCGTCCGGCCGAGCTGCTGGGACTGTTTACAGGTTCACAATCTGCGCGTGTTTGTGCGTGCGTGCGTGCGTGTGTATATGTGTGTGAATGCTGGAAGTCCATTCGTCAGTGATGGGAATACAACTGAGAAGATCACCGCACAACGCAAAGCTCTTGTGGCGAAACGCAAATCTGTGTTTTTGTCTGTGCAAGACGCCCTCGATAATCCGGTGTCAGGCCACTGTGTGGACTGTGATCACACACACACACACACACACACACACACACACAAAGACTCGCAGGAATTGCATTCAGCACCATGGAGAGGTCTGTTGCGGACGCTTGATGTGTGTGCGTGTGTAGGCGTGTGGTTATGTGCCCTATGAGGGACTGGACACATATCCAGGGTGTATTTCCTGCCCTTGTCCCCTACATCTGCTCCAGCAGAACCCCCCCCCCCCCCCCCCCCCCCCCCCCCCCCCCCCCACCTGCAACACAGCTGGGTTTAGACTTCTGGGAGACACTGAAAGTAGAGTTGCTGCTCCGCTGCATAGTGGCCATACCTAATTTTTTTTGTCTGTGAGACACCCTTTTAATAGGTTATCAGGCTGCTGTGTGTACTGTGACCACAGACATAAACACACATGAAGGAATGTTTTCAGCACCATGGACAGCTCAATTCTAAAATACCTGCGGATCTGAATATTTTTATGTGTGTGTGTATGCACGTGCTACCTGTCCCTACCTTCACTGTGCATTAGAGATGAGCTCTTGCAGGCCCCAAGCATTACCACTATTGGGTACAAGGCAGGTGAGATAATGGGTGGTTGGACTTGCACTTTTTGTTTCTTTTACTTTCTATCTGTTAACAAAAGTGTCAGAGTGAAGTGAGCTTGGATTTCCCAGAGGGGCGTATAGAGGACATGAGCAGGGCTGCTGCTCCTCTGCATTGTGGTGAAAGGCAGATTTCCGTTTTAATGCGTGTTAGATGCCTCACGATTCCAGCGTTGGACCACTGTGTGGACAGAAGCTGTGCTCTCCCTTTTAGTTGGCATCTTCATAAATACCACAAAGAAAAAATGTTGACATTTACCCAGCACAGGTCTTGTTGGAATCAACCTCAGAGAGAAAGAGAAAGAGCAGGAGTTTTTGATGCCCCCTCTATCAGCCTGCCTCATCTTGCTCCATCTGATCGATCTGTTGTGAGTTGTAGTGAAATGTTGCCCCGTCTCCCAGAGCGTTACTCTCCTGTAAGACTGAGAATTACTGTGTGTGTGTGTGTAAGGGGGATAGTATGTCCGGTGCTGGGCTGTGCTCCAACAGGCAACATTGCAGAAATCAGCACAGACACCGAGCCACAAAGTGATTGATCGCATCTCATCTCCTTCTCCTCTATCATCCTATATTTCCCAGTCAGCCTCTGTTTGTACACATTGCCAGTGTACAGGTGCATGGGGAGACGGGGCTCTCTTTGGGGACTCATTATAAATACATCACCCTTTTCTCTCTGTGTGTTTTTGGTCCTCCTCAGTTCCACAATCTGCAGGAGTTGAGGCACAGCGCATCTCTGGCAAACAAGGTCTTCATCCAGAGAGACTACAGCGAAGGAACCACCTGCAAATTTCAGACCAAGTTCCCCTCCGAGCTGGAGAGCAGGGTGAGCATATCTATTTGTCACCGACAAAACTGTTTCAGGGTGGGACACATGGAGGTATTTGCTGATTAAAAGTAATGAAGAGATCTCATCTGTGCTGGAGGGCATAAAGCAAAACAAAACATGCTTAATATTTTATTCATCTATGCCTACATCTGGAATTGCATTACAACAACACTACAAGCATTTTCTCAACTCTTAAACATCCACTATCCTCTCAAAATAAGTGAAACATTTCAAGCAGGAATAATAAAGTGGGAATTTGAGTGGCTGCACCACTTTACAAGGCACCGATAGTTTGTCATGAATAGTTTAGAATATCGGATATGGGAATGGAGATGAATACTCAGAGCACTTTGTATATTAGTTTAATTTGTTACCCGATTAACAAAATATGTAATAGGAGCCTGCCTGTGGTAAACACTCAGACCATTTGCTGCTTCTAGATTGGAGTTTATTGCACCGTGCTTCCTGTCTGCAGCTCTGTTGTTGCTGTGTAGATAAAGTGGGAGGAATTTAAATGTCGACCCTCGACTGAAATATATCCACGCCTGTCGAGAGAGGCTTATTCACTGTCTTAGGGAAGGCCAGGGCAGTCTCTCCTGCACATGCAAAGGCAGATGGGGCTTAACTAAACACATAAGGGACACATAAAATAACAGTACTTTTCAGTATTCCCGCAGAGAAATGAAACTGATGGCTAATATGTGGCTTAGGTTTTAGGAACATATTAATAAGCAATAACGATAACCCCCCCCTCCTCTCTGACTCGTCCTGACTCCAGATTGAGCGGACACTGTTTGAGGACACTGTGAAGACGCTGAATAACTACTACGCCGAGGCGGAGAAGATAGGAGGCCAGTCCTACCTGGAGGGATGCCTGGCCTGCGCCACAGCTTATCTCATCTTCCTGTGCATGGAGACACGCTATGAGAAGGTCAGGCATCGTCATCGTCAGTGGTGTGGGACGAGCATCAGCAGACTGCTGACCTTTTCTTGTTTCTGCTGTGTCTGTCAGGTGTTGAAGAAGATAGCCAAGTACATCCAAGAACAGAATGAGAAGATCTATGCCCCCAGGGGGCTGCTCATCACAGATCCTATAGAACGGGGAATGCGTGTGGTATCCTTCCTCAAAAGTGTTGTTTCATTTCTTTTTCTGTTAAAGGGGACTTAATAGTCTTACCTTATCTTTATTGAATAATAAGTGTCGATTCCTGGTCAAATCACTGCATATTGAAATAGAAGCTAAAAACCAGGTGAATCTGAACAGAGACAGAATGTGATATAGAGATAGAGTGTGCAAGAACCATACTAAAATATCTGCCTACCTGCCTCAGTTCAAGGACACAAAAGTCAGCAGCACTTTGGTGACCATGAAATGTGTACAGTATGTTCTTGTTCCCTAACTACTTTCCCACCAGATAGAGATTTCAATCTACGAAGATCGAGGATCCAGTGGCTCCAGCTCCGGCAGCAGCTCTGTGTCTGGCAGCACTGCCCGATGACTGGGTACTTCCTGACGATGGCGTCCCCCCTGATCACTCAAGGCCCTGGAGCAGAGCTTAGGACAGTGATGCTACCCCCTTTTCCAAAACTTTGCCCCCACATCCATGCTCACACAAAGGATTCACTAGCTTTTAACGCAGAGAGGTGTTTCGTCCCTGACACATGCTTCAGTTGTTTAACTTTTTTTTTTTTCCATCTTGACTGCTTGAAGCACACACTTTGGTAGTTTGTGACAAGGCGACGTGCATGCGCTGACACTGTCTGGTGCTGTTTATATGTGAAAGGCAACTGTTAGCAATACTTGGTGTGATCTGACGTCACCTTCCACCCGCTCCTTTGGGAAATGAGGACAGCTGTGTGTTGTGTGAAGGGTGAGAGACGGACCGGAGGCAGAGATGGAGTGTAGAGGGAGGAGTGAAAACCATGTGTCTGACTAAACCTCGTACCTCAGCCACCACTGCTGCTCCCTGAATCAGGTCCCCAACACTATCACCTCTGCACACCACACTCCAGCCTTTTAGATGAAATCAAATTTGAGTAGGGATGTGTTTGCGTCTCAGTAGGGCATCACAATGTTCTGCCTCCCCAGAGCCCATACATACTGTACAGAGAACCTCTTCCACCTTAACCTCTGTATTGAATCATGCTGTGTGGTAGCAGATGAATGTCATCCAGCATGATGTTCATGTTTGTAATGTAGCAGATCTTCCATTTTTTTCCTCACATGAAGCCTAGAGTTCGTGTTAGACACTCAAAACAGGTGCACAAATCTAGACCTACAGTGAGATCAGCTCTTCCTAAATTTTGATTATGCAAAGGCATACTGTGTAATAAATGCAGTAGAATGTAGACAAAATCTAGGTAAAAAAATAGTCTTCCTGAATCTTACCTGTTATGTTTTCAAATATGCCAAACCTCCCTTGATTCCTGAACAAACCTCCAAAGAACGACTGCCAAAAACAGGCTCACAAATGTGAACGTGTCTTCTACACTGGTGACACTTGGTGCGAGAACAACCTTTCGTACTGCTTGTTGTTTGATATACATGGTAATGAGGTATATATAACTGGTGTCAAATAAATACTGTTTCATCACAGCTGCAAAGAGCACATCTTTCTTTGTTCAGAAATGTACGAACATTGGACTACATAACAAAGGAACAGCCAGGCGTTTAGTTCAGGAGTAGGTGTGGACCAAAACCAGTACCAATACTGATTTTGCATTCTTCTGGTGGTGAAAGAAACAGGTCCAAATGAACAATGTCATACCCCAACACTTTCATCATTACCCCATTGTGATTTTGGTTAAAGGTGCTAATATGTGTGGGTTTTGTTTCTCTTTTCTCTCTTCAGCTTTTATGTTGCTCATAACAACATATCACTGCTGTTCTCTAAACACTCAGAGTTTAGGTTTGTCTCTGTGACTGGACAGTGACAGACATCACTGTAATGCTTTCAGATCCCCATGTGGGTTTCTGAACAATACTTAATACATTCAATAGCACTGAAAAGGTCTCATTTATAGCTGAATTCCATTTAGCTGCTTCAGGGTTAGGCTCCTAATATTCTGAGTGTGCCTGCTGGCTCTCTTCCACACTGTTGTGGCTTACATAACTCCTCTTATCTGTGGTGGAAACAGCCTTTACTGTATAATAATGATTATTTCATGTATTACATGCACCCAAACCACCAGGCTTTGCAAAGGAGACATTGCTCATGTTATCATGCATGCTTGACTGGATTAATGACACTGCAGCAGCTGGGCAGAGGGCATGACATCCACCCTAGTTGTCTAGTCTTCCCTTACAGCATGCGGGGACCACTGCATGCACCCAGTTCACATGTTCAGGCTGCAGCATGTCCACAAACACACACTGCCCCTCCGTGTCACAGAATTACTGGATTAAAGCCTGTCTTATACCACAGTATGTCATCGGTATCCCGCCCCCCATTCCAAGTAAATCACCCGCTGAGATCTGCCAGTGAAGAGAGCAACAAGACACACTGCAGCAGAAATGTCAAATGGGAGACTTTGGATGTGGAGACAGAGGTGGAGCGGACGCCGTCGTAAAATGGAACCAGCGCTGCATGAACGGGGTGGAAGGAGTGGTGGAGAGAAAAGAAACACAAGAACGTGTCAGACAGTGCACAGCAAGTGCTGACGGATGGAGATGAGGTCACATGGAGGGAGGGAGGATGAGAGAAGACGGACAAGGGGTGCAAACACAGGGGAATAGAGGAACTCTATGTCTTTTAAACAGTAACAGTGGTAATATTCCCAACCCTCATGCCTTGTTCTTGCTAGAGGCTTTTCAGCCAGCTGAAGGCTTACGACAACAATAGTGAAACGAACAGTATGCAGAAACTCATTCGTGATTGTTTATTCAGGCGGGTTGCATCGACATGTAGATATAATAACTCTAGCAGCAGCAGTAATGTTCAAATGCAAGCAGTTAAGAATATATAAAAAAACATAGAAAACACAAATTTGTATGAAGCAAAAAATATTGGATGAGGCACCGCACATGATTCAGAATAATTGGTTTCACAAGATCAGTGTGTTTCATGCCACTATCCTCACAGGCCTGTAAAAAAATAAACATGGGAAACGAATTAAAAGAAAGTAATGCCAAAAATTGTTTTTAAAATACTTTGTGGAAAGGAAATAAAGGAGCCAGGAGCTTACTTGCACAGTGGCCGTTCTTCACGGCGAATCCTTGGCCACACTAAACGCAGGGAGAAGGAAAGAAATGTGTTGGAATTCAAACTCGACATGTTGACACAAATATTGAGATTTTCACCAGCAAATGATTGTTTGGAAAATCTGAAAAGGCCGTGAGAGAGAAGACTGGGCGCAAACATTACCGGTGTTTACAGCTCGTGCTGTGGCTCCGCTCTGCGTACCTGCGTATCATTGGCCAGCACAGCCGTCTCTCCCTCTGTGGGATAGGCTACTTCCACCACCGAGCTCATCTCCTCGGGCTGAAGCGCTCGAGTGAAGCTCCTGCCGTCTGGCCAGGAGACCTCCAGCACCGTCACCTCATCGTTTCCTACAAGTTACGGGTGGAGAAAAATCAACGGTTTCAGCGTTTCCTCTACGTCTCCGGACAATGTTCAGAGACAGGAGAATGGTCTGGATATCTATTCAAACATTTGTTTTCTGCTCCTTGCCTCATCATGAAGCAAGTAAATACCAACTCTATAGGTTTAAAAACGCCAGCTGTCGGTATATGTCTGACCAATAAGCATACAGCTTTGTTTAACGTGATTCTGGAGTCCCAGCACTGAGGAGGGGAAACAAATAGAGTGACTCTGTCTTAAGTTAAAAAACACAAGATATCCGCTTCAGAGGCTCATTATGCATTAGATGGCTCTTCCAATTAATTCAACCAAATCATCAATCCATTGAACTGTTCCTTAACCCGAGGACTTCTTCTTGACTGTGTGACTGGTTGTCTGTCGGTGCTGTGTATTACGAGTCGTGAAGGAGGTCACCTAAACCGAAGTGAGCGACCGGCTCCATCTCGCAGAGATACCCCGAGCCCCCGTCGATGATGCGTGTGTGCGCTCCACTCTCCCTGGTGAAGGCTGTGACTCTGGCTCCGCGGGCGAACGAGCCAAACTGTGTGCGAGGGACGACCCGCAGCCAGTTGTTGGATGAACCCTGATGAGATTCGACAAATGCTACACTGAATGCAAAACCCCAGTGACATTTTGAGGACAACATCCTTAAGATAATACTGCTTTTAGCTCAGTTCTTTTTCACATAACAGCTGTGTCACTATCAATGCAATCTAATAAGTCCACATATCATCAAATAGGGATTTCACAGCATAATAGAGATACATTTTTTTGGATACCTGAAGAATGTAAACTGATGCTGCTGTAAAATTCTAAGAGAGTTTCTGAATAAAGGACTTTTAATAAAGTAAATACGGATATTTCTTTCTGTACTGAGAAACGCATGCCCGAACACGAACCTGTGTGACTTTGAACACAGAGATGGGCTGCTGAGCGCTCTCCCCATGCGCCAGCAGCAGGTCCAGCTGTCCGTCCCCATCCAAGTCTGTGACAGCGCCACCTGTCCACAACAGACGCACAGGACTCACTGCACTGACCTACATAGCTTCTTCACTGCCGTCTTCATCTGACAGCTGGGCCTCTGCGACTCCACTCCCGAGCAGACGTGCAGCAGAACGGTAACAGGTTCGCAGCAGGGTCTGACGTCTTGAGGACGAGACAAATGAAAGTATGCTGAAAGTATGCCTGACCTGTTCCTTTTCCCTGTGGCTCCGCAGCATCCCCCACATTCAGCTCCTGGATTAGAGGGTCTGCATCGGCTCTCTTCAACACCCTAAGAAAGAAATAACAAGCACAGGTGACTCTGTAATTAAATGTCTGTACTGAATATATTAAATCTGTAATATCACATAACATCATATGACTGATGAGCTTTTCTTCTTCCAATTACAATACTAAGATGACAAACTTCACAATAATTCAGGATGTGTGGCACCTTACTTCACATTTGGAGCGTGGGCCAGCCTGATGTTTGAACTGTTACCTGAACAGCCTGTTTGGGGCGTTGCCTCTGTAGGCAATGTTGTTGAAAAAGACATCCAGTTCCTTGTCATTGTCCAAGTCGGCGACAATTACAGTGCGCACAGGTGAGGGAGCAGCAAATCCTCCAGTGGCAATATTCTGAATAAGAAGAACATTGTCACACGTTTTACAGAGCGTCAAGTACAAAACACTGAATCCATGATCTGCTCTCCTTCCTTACCCGGAACATGGAGTTGCTGCCCTGCAGGAAAAGTCTGTGTGGGCCGTTCCAGTTTCCATAGACGATGTCCGTCCTCCCATCACCATTAAAGTCAGCCAGTGCTACTCCTCTGCCGTGCTGGAAACTGTCCTCCACGCCTTCAGAGAGTATCAAAAGCTAATTACTGCTAAGTAATTTGCTTTAGTAATTAAGCTCTAGACATTGCCCATTCCCGTTGCATCCTCACCTGCCTTTCTGGCCATGTCCACAAAGGTTCCATCTCCGTTATTTTTAAACAGGAAGTTGGGTCCGTTCTCATTGTCGCAGAACACATCTGATCTGGATGTGCTGAGGATGGGTCCAACCACCACACCCCGGCCTCCTGCACAGCAAGACAAACGTGAAGGCCTCAGCTGGTTTAACAACAGCGCAGGCGTCATTGCTTCGACCTGTCTCCCGACCTGTGAACTTGTTGACCCCAGCCTCTGCAGCCACATTTGACAGAGCAATAACGCCTCTGCTCACGTCACTGGCAGCATCATCCATTTCTAAGAGAGCGTGGGGACCCACGTTGCCACTGGCATAGTTGGCCACATAGACTGAGTAACGGCCCGTTCCCTGTGCAGCAACAATGAGATTGGGGAGAGACTTGTGAATGACAATAGCAGGAAGAGGGAAAGCTAGGTAGGATAATGTTTTCAGAGTCAGACGGTCAAAATTTGAAGATCAGGCTGCTGACCTTTCTGTCTACACACGCAACCGAGCGTCCGGCCAGGCGGCTGGCAACACCGCGGCGCACGTTGAGCTCGTCACTCAGGAGATCTTCAAAACGGTTGTTCCGAAACTTGAAAAGCTTGTCTGAATACGTCGCCTGACCTGTAATAAGAGGAGAAAATAAAATAAAAAAATCACATTTCATGCCGAAAATCTGCTAGATCAGAGATTTTCAGAAATGCACCATTTACCGGAATAGGCATTGTTTGTGTTGAGGAAGTAGATCTCCTCGCGTCCGTCTCCATCCACATCACAGGCAGTGACTCCGATGGCGTTTCCTGCTGGGTCCCTCAGAGCGTAGTATGGAGAGTTGAGGTCATCAATAGCGATGTTGACCAGTCTGTTTCTCGTACGGTCGTACTTCAGCACCAGGTTGGGCCCATTATATCTAAAAGAGAACATCACACAGGTTTGTTTCACTCACTTCCTCTCATACAAGCATTTTCATTATTGGTTTAAGGGTTGGGTTAAAGTTGGAATTAGTGGAAAAGACAAAAATATTAGAATTAAGTGAAATACATCATGATAATAATAATTTATCTAAAAAATACAGCAGACAACAAAACTTTACAGAAACAAACAAAAAAAATCACAGGACATTCTACAAAGGAACATTTATATGGATCACAGCTGACACCTACCAAGACAGTTTCATCACTTTCTCTTCATACCGTCACACTCACCCTGCCACAACCACCTCCAGGTCACCATCACCATCCACGTCCGTTACAGCCATCCCATAGTTGAGCTGTGTGGGGTTGTGCACTCTGTCAGGAGGGAGCATCGTCTGTGTCACCGCCTGAAGCATAGGCTCAGAGTTCTGGGCTTGGACCCGGGCTTGCCACAGACCGACCAGGAGGAGCATCACCCCTGGAGCCCACATCATTACAACCTGGTGGTGATGCAGACATAAGACAAAACACATCATGATATTAACACAATGCATAGGTTTACTCCACATACATAACTTTATATAAAATAATAGTAATAATAAAAAAAAACATATATATATATATATATATATATATATATATATATATATATCCAGAGAGAGATTGATTCTGTCTCTGTAGCAATATCGCGACATGTCAGTCTCAGAATAAGCAGAATAGGTGCACAAAGATACAGCAGTTATTCTCTGATATTATGATATTTTATAGATTAGTCATAGGCTCATTACTGGATGAATTGTTAAATGCTGCATCCTCCGTTTCCTACCACTCGCTGTAGCTGCAAAAGATGCACGTCCTCATCTTTGCTTATTCAAACATTGTCTTACCTGACAGCTCTCTCAAAGGATTGCAGGATCGGATTGGGCTGCAGCAATGCGAAACCACCAAAGGTAGACTGCGCTTTTCTTATTTAATCATCTACTTTACACAACCCACGCTGTTCAAATTTATGAAACAGCTTGTGTAACGCTGGCAAGCCTGACCACTCAGCGAGCTCCTTGGTGAACATGATGGCCAATAGACTGCGAGCTCTGTCGTTGTAGTTCGCTGCTTTCTTGATAAGACATAGAACCGACACATTTCTGCGAGGGAAGAAAACTAATACCCAGAACTCCAATAAGAGTCTTAGAAAAAGATGAAACCTTACAAATATCACCACAAACTAGTTTTGAAATGGCAAAATCTTAAACCTCAGCACAAACACAGAACTGCATATCCCAGAAGACCTTGCGTTGTGCTTTACTGCGTCACATGTGCGACGGAAATTTGTCTCTAAACAAACCGAACGGTAAGATTACTACGATTACTACGATTATTGTATATCCATCGATTTATAGTGCTCGTAATTAACATGTTACGACAATAAATGTACAATTCAGTGGTTACTGTTGAAAACGACGTTTGCGTCCTGAATAATCTATATCTAATATCTCGGTCAGGAAGTTTACTCAGCGTAGCCTAAATGGTAAAACAGCAGTCTACTGAATTAAAGTAGTGTTGTCTGCTCTTGTTCAAGCAGCTCTGTCTAATATTGAACTAAGTATAGACTTAAATATTATTTAATTCACATCTTATGTTGCGATATAGCTTGGTCATGTGTATTCTTCCATGTATGAATGACTATGTGTGACTGTTCACTTATATTCACACGTACATACATGCATAGAGAGTCCAGCTTTGCTAGTTTGGATGGGAATCTGTCAAGATTTTAAAGCAATTTAAACAAAACAACCCAAATTAAAGTGTCTATGTAACGATAGCAGCAACATTTTGAGGCAAGCACTTGTCCATCTATAGACATATTCAAGACATCCGTCTATTCATTTCTTACCTAATGTAATGTCCAATGTAATCAGTGGTGTCTCATGGGGAAGACAAATAATACGATAGAAAAGAATAGTCTTTTATTTTTTCAGCTGCATAAAAGTGTTCTATAAAAGTTTTAATAAGCAGCAAGTACATTTACATTTATGCTTACATTAATGCTTGTATAATAATTGCCAAGTTGGGCAGTTTCTGACATTCACCAACAAACACATGCAGTCACTAGTGTTAAAGAGTCTGTCAGCCCTTGAGATAGATGGATTGAGGTTTCCTCAGGGAAATTGTGGTTCTAATGTACAACACTTAGTTTGAATAATAATCAGAAGTGCAAATTGCAGGTGATCAATTTGGAAGATAATTTGTAGTTCAAATACATAAATAAAATGGCAACAGTAGTAGTAGGACTTAGCATTAAATATATATTCAGAGCAAAAATGGTAGTCACATATAAGAAAGTGTAAATATAAAATGTTTGTAATATTCCAAATGCTGTGATATGGTCTGATGGTCTCTTCTGTCCTTGTGATCCAGGAGTTTTAACTGTAATAATGGAGTCTGAACTGCCAGAACAAAACTGTGCCCCAGCCAAGCCAACTCCAACACCTCCATCTCATTCAAAGAGGCCGAGCCAGCCTCTGTACGTCCCCAAGCCGCGGCTTCAGGGCTCCAAAGACAAAGAGAAAGCTCAGACTCAGGAAGGAGTGAAACCAAGACCCAGGCCCCGCTACACAGACAAGGCAAGGAAAAACGCCAAGAACAAAAAGCACAAGGCCGGGGGAGAAGAAAAGGCAGCTTCTGCTGGTGGAGAAGATGGAGGTGAGATGCAGCAAGGTGACAGAAAGCCTGATGTGGATGGGGAGCGGTTACAGGACGACGGTGTGCAGGAAAACGGGCACTCTGACTCAGTACCAGTGGATGCCGATGTTACCTCGCGGCTGGAGGCAGTATCCCTACAGGATGAACAAGGGGAAGAGGAGAGCTGGGACACCATGTTTAATGATGATGGAGACTGTCTGGATCCACACCTGCTCGAGGAGGTGAGAGCTTTGCGAAGGTCAAATTAATCATCAAATTCAGTCTATTCTGTTCGGGATGATTTACAGAGGCAGAGAAATGTATAAAAACAGTGGAATAAATTAACACTCATGGAAATCTGCTGAGGACAATGCTAAATGCAGCTTCACTCTGCTTGGTTCTGACCCTGTTGGTACTCCCAGCTAACATGACCTCTTATCTGTTTCTTCTTCCACCTCTCCATATTTACTCTCTATCCTTTCGACACTTTTCCAGCTGGCTGCGAAGGAAGGCAGGAAGAAGGAGTCGATCCAGGAGCCCAGGTTCGATTACTACAACATGAACCAAGACTCTGACAGTGATGACATCGACCTCAGAGAGGACGAGCTCTCTCACATCGTAGAGATCTACGACTTCCCTGCAGAGTTCAAGACAGAGGACCTTCTCAAGCTATTTCAGAGCTACCAGTATGTCCAATTCATTATTATACAGTTAACCTTATTGTGTACTTAAGGTTTTTACGCCTTTGCTGGATTTTAAGATGCTAAGATACATCTGCAAAAATAAAAACAGTTTCTGTCTCATTGTGTTTTCAGACAGAGAGGCTTTGACATCAAGTGGGTCGATGATACACATGCCCTTGGCCTTTTCTCAAGCCCCATAGCAGGTTTGTAAATTGCAGATTGTGTGTGTGTGTACACTGGTGTGGAGTTCCCTCTTGGGATGAATTAAACATGTGATTCTGATAATGCAGTAGTAAGCATCATTGTTGCGATTTAACCTATATGATGTTATTTTGCCACATTAACTGAAAGATTTAACAACTGCTTTCTGTGTGCTCCTCCCAGCCCGTGAAGCTTTAAGATCCAAACATCCACTGATGAAACTGCGACCACTCTCCAAATCCTCCTCGGCCGCAAAGGCCAAAGCGCGCAGCTGCTCAGGTACCATCCCGGTCGTCTATCTTCTCGGCCTCTGATGCTTTCAGTTGGATTCAGCCTTTGTACCTCGCTCTTTTCCTTTTCCTCCCCTCACTCAGACTACCTCATGCCTGCCAAAGAGAGACCACAGACGAGCGCAGCGCTGGCTCGCAGGCTTGTGATCGGCGCCCTCGGCGTGAAGAGCAACCTGACCAAGGAGCAGCGCGAGGCGGAGAGGAAGAAACTCCAGGAGGCAAGAGGTACCTAAATCACAGCTTCCACGTTTCACGAAATCACAGTAAAAATCTGTTCAGTTTGCAGCATATCTGCATAGACCGGACCGATCTTAAAAAAAAAAAAACACAATGTTGTGTGCAATGCACCGGTTTCACCACCAGTGGGCGCTGTTTCTTTACTTTGCAGAAAAGCATGACGGCAGTGCGACAAGTCGCTCTCCATCCACTGCTGAGCAATTCATAACAGGTCTATAATCAGTACAGCAGCCATTTCCCTCTACAGATGGAACATAAGTACATAGGCGCAGAAAACCGCACTTTGCTGTCCACTGCATGGCCAGACAGGAAGTGAGGCCTCGAGTGTAAAAAAAACAACAAAAAAAACCCCTTTGTTGTTTGCAAGGACGCACTGTTGCGCACTTTATTTTGGGTGGAAGCACGCACAGCGACTGTCAGCGCAGACGTGCGGCCATGCTGAACACTGTGTCCTGGAAAGGGACGCCACGTCTGGTTGGCGTCCAGGGATGAGTTTTCGGCCGCCTCTTTGGGTCTGCCTCACTCTCCTCAGCTCGGTGCGCGCGGTGACGACGCCGATACAGATTTAGCGCGACAAATCATATACAGTGGCTGTTGTTTAGTTCAGGGCTTTGGCTGATTGGTGTGTTGAACCGTGCCTCTGTGATTTACCTTTCAGAACAAAAGCGTCTGGCCGCCAAACAGAAGGAAGACGCATGGGAGGGGAAGTGAGCGGCCCGGAAAACAACTGTATTTGTTTGTTTTGTTTTTTTAAATTCCCCGATTGAACAGAGGCAAAACTCTCCTCTGTTTCCTCTGTTCAGCTGTTTTGTTTTTGTCTTTCCTTTTTTTTTTTTTTTTGTTCCCGCAACTGGCCCCTCCTTGCTCCCACTGTGCTCACCAGAAATGGATTCCCACCATTTTGTCCTTCCAGTTCCTCACCAACTGTGATTAAAGGCCTCCGCATCCACTGTGTGTGCGCGTGCAGTGTCCCATCGGATGACAGCGGCCCAACACTGTCCCTCTAGCACGTTCAGTTGTAGTCCATGCAGAGATTGTGGCTGTGTCCGTACCGATCCAACCGGTTCACCTGCGTTCATGTTTTTCTTAACATTGTGGCCAGTGTCCGTGCTTAAGCAGTGTTTAATCACTCTCAAATGTCTGTGTTAATCCAGCTGTAAATCTGAGGACAACAAAGCTTTGGTCTTGTTAACTTGGCTTATTAAATGTTGTGTAAATATTTATAGAAATCGGTTTGCTTGTTTGTTCAGCACACTGAGCAGGATGGACTGAGGCTATAAAAATGTCATTCATCCTGAAGAACACGTTTTAACTGCTTTGAGCTTTTAATGGACAGATATTGCCTGTGAAAGAAAACCTTCTGGTTTTGTTAGTTTGGGAGGGAAAATGTCACGAATTAAAACAATTCCAAAACCTGCATGTCTGTTTAATGAGAGGTGCAGCCCCTTTTCTTTGTATTTGTCTATTCATAAATTGGTAGGTGATCCAATATTCTCGCATTGAGTTCCCCACCAACCGCATCGTATTGTGGATTAGTTAGAAAAAGGAGAGAGACGTCGTTTCATCTTCTGCCTTAATTCAGTCAGCTTTCGTATTCCAGTTTCCTGAGACAAACGCACCCAGGTTCAGGAGATCTGTGACAGCCGGTGTGCCCTGCCTCCTCTGAAGCTTTACTCCAGCCAGCCACTATCTGTGGCACCAGCTCCAGACTGACTTGATCTCATTCTCCCAGTTTGGAGGAATGAGCTGCCAATGGTCGAGCCTGTTTACCCTCTCTCTCTATTTCATACCAGGTAACAGCAATATGGAAGATTTCAGGGCAACAAACCATTTGAAAATGTGACGGCTTGTCCTGCAAGTTTTTGCAAGCATTAGTATATAATTCAGATGTAACTGTACATTCATATGCATGATTTTGTATATCCAGATGAGAACGGCGCGGCACTGCCGTAAAGAGCCGAGTTTGTGCAACAGCAGGGGAAGACTGCGACTCAGTGCCACGTGGCTCATAGTGGGCTAATTAAAGTGGTGCTGCTTTAGAGGAGGCTCCATTACTTTCTCAGTTTCTGTGTCTTCAAGTATGGACTTCACACTGAGCATGGCAAGTTGTCCTTCACAATATACGGTCTCAACCCTGATTGTGGAACATTTCAGGGGCGACCCTTGGAGCTCAGTTGTCTGTACGTTATACCCATGCATTGTTAAGCTTGCTGGAAATGCATCTGGCATGTGATTTAAGTATTTTTATGGCCACAAGGGCAGCACATAAAGAGGGAATGACAGTGAGTAAAGGACGATTTTGTTTAATAGGGAGCTATTAAAAACAATTGCAGCTGCATTATGTGTTTTACGGGGTTTATTCATACTTACTGTTACATTGTGATGTGATAATTTATGTAAATGTTTCCAGGAAGTTGGGGAAATGAAATGTAAAGGTAACTATCTCTTGTCGATGTTATAAAGTGAATTTCTGGATGTTTTGTCGTAATGTTTACAGTCGACACTTTCAGACTGAATGAAAGGGCTGGGTGACTGATGCATTGTTACTTGTACACATTCTCAGACTCATTTGACTACAGACCTTTGTGTAAAAACAATGGCAAAATTGTTCTGTTGAATTTCAAAACACGTCAGTTATAAACAATATAATGAAACTGAACTTTATGCCCATTTATCACAGTTCTCAGTTTTAACTTTTTGCACAATTTTGTTTGCCTCCAAGTGAGGTCTCAGTGCAGATGTGACTTTCTCTCCCATGCCCAATTACCAATTAAATGAGAGTGGAATAAAACCAAATGCGGAGCAGTTTTCAGAGAGAGCGTCTGCCAGGGCAGAAGTGGACCTCCCTGTGCTCTGTTGCTCTTGCAGCTGAACCTCATACATAGGCCTGTAGCTGCTCTTTACCATCATCGTGGGAGATCTGAGCCCTGCCTATAATCTCATGCTTTGCTGTGGCTTCACAAGGGGGTTATGTGCTGCAGAGCAGCCTGCTGGGTGCCTTACATACAATCATTAGATTGACAACCCCAACATGAACCACTGCAGAGCAAGTCGTGGTTGGAAAGTGCCAACTTGCTAACTCTGCCTCCAGACGTGTTGTGCAGTTATGTCATGGAGTAAATGAAATGTGAGGCATGGTCCAAATGAGGAATAATGCAACGGCCCAGCACAATAAAGTGTGTATACCAGCACTAACAGCCTGTGCAGACGCCACACTCCACTGTCTGCTAGTTGTTTTACAGTTACAAGGAATTTGTTTTGGTGTTGCGTGCAAAAACAAGCAAAGTGGATGGCATGAATTAGCAGCAAAGGACAATTCAAGCACAATTCAGTGCACAGTATATACAGGTGTCTATCGCCCCACAGCAAGAGAGCCCTGGGTTCAACTCCCAGTTGGACATGTGTCAGCGTGGGTTTTCTCTTTCTCTGGGGACTCTACATTGTTTCTAGGTGTGAGACTGTGTGTGACCTCACATACACTGTCCAGGGTGTGCCTCCACCCTTTGGGTCACATTTGTGCGGATCAATTTTTAACACAGGTTGCTGCATGTTGAACATTGCCAACTTGTACTCTTTTAGCAGCATCTATAAAGCACGATAGCAAAATGAAAAACAGCAGTTGAGCATGATCTCATTTCTGTCACTTAATTGCCGTAGTTAAACAGCAGTACAGTAGCCTTGCTTTAATAACAAAAGGGACACGACGATATGGTGTGCATGACACATTCAGGTACTGGGCGACGGTAGTCAGTAACACCCGACTGCATCACTGTCTTGCTTTGTGTGACACATGTAATTGTAATTTGTTATTTCGCTTTTAGAGCATGGACATTATATTCCTCATAAAAGGGAAACTATATGGTCAAAGTCAGTCATACTTAAAACAGCCTATGTGATGTGACAGGGGGCACAGTTTCCAGTGTTTCTACGTGCTCATCAGAGGGAATGAGGTTGGAAACAACCATAAAACGCGGGTCAGCTCAGGCTCCCTGGGGAAAGATGGGAAACCCACTTCTGGTTCTTTTTTAAATAGGTTGGAGGCAAGTGAGTCTAGTTGCTGTCGTAGCTACTAAATCTTCCATTTTAAACGGACTAAATTGCTTGTGGGTGCTGTCTTGTCATTTTGTTTCCCTTTGATTTCTTTAATGACTGAGCTCATGAAAAACAACTAATGAGTTCAACTAAATCATCAATTAATATGGGAATCTAGATAAGGAATCTCTGCAGTCAAATAACCATGCCTCAGATACAAATACCTCAAATACCATACAGTTTGTCAGTCTGACCTTTATTCTTTAACTACCGTTACCAAGTACTGTTAAAGGCGCATTGCCATTGTACAGCCAGATCTCATCTGATGTAACTGGTGTTAAACAGGTAGAGGACAAACAAGTGAAAGTATTTTTTCATAATAAAATTAACAATACAAAACACAGCCACACAGGGACAAGGTTCAATTCATAAGTACATTAAAATTCTGCATAAATTAGAGACCTAAAGAACAATATTTCAGAGAGGTAATATAAAACTGTACATGACAATACATTTGCAATACATTACAATATTTATTCAAATAAGGCAAAATAGCACCATGAAATTAAAAAAAAAGTTCTCATTCAAAACCAACAACCACACAGTTGTGACAGGAAATACTGTATGTGTAATGTGAACAGTGAAAGCACAGGGAGCGCGTACAGAGGATTTGTTGACAGTCTACGACCTGGGTCGATGTTGCATGGACGATGTACAACAAAAGTAAAGGGTGTGTTGATCTCATGTGCCTTCATGCCATTACTTCTTAAGTGTGGTTGTGTTTTGATCAAGGTCATTTTACTTTGTAAAAAAAAAAAAAATTTCAAGACATGATATTAAAACAATTACCTACTCTTTGCTCGACATTGAGACAGCTTCCTTTGTTTTTTTTTTTACTACTTTTTTGTCTTCATCTCTTACTACATTAATCCTTTTATCTCTCTGACAAGAACAGACACTGTTTACGATGATCAGTCGCAGGATCCTAATTAATCATTTTTGCATGGAGTCCCTCTCATACATCCCAGTTCCCCCTGCTCATCTCCCTCTGGCCCTTGTCTCTCTTTTTACTGGCATGTCATTGTAATTCAGCCTCCTTCTCCTGACAGGTTGAGGTGTGGTGAGGAGTTGGACAGTTGTTCTGCCGTTAGATCTGAGTTATCCCTAATTCACAGGAAGTTGTTGGAAATCTGACGTTGGTGGTCAAACAAGTCCTCCACCTCGGCACTGTAAGCGTCACCTAATGGGAAAAGAAAAAAAGAAGCGCATTGGAGTACCTGGTATTAAGTGTTGCTATTTAGAAAGTGAGAGCATTTAGTCTTCATATTGTACCTGCATGGCATCCGAACATGTAAACTCGTGCTCCGTCGTACTTGCACCGACAGCGCATCACGTTGTTCTGGAAATCGGACTCGGCCATGTCCAAGGAAGGGTTGACCTCCACCTGAGAAAGAAAAGACACTAGTGAGCACTGGGTTGGGCTCAGGGTTAGGGCTCTATATAAATGGTTGTAATAGATCTCACTACAGCTGCCTATCCCTGGCTCCTGAAATGCCAATGACTCCATCATTGTGTCAATAAAGCTTTGAGTTATCTCCCTGTGCCAAACAGTGTCACCGCAGTATTAGAGAGCAAATATTCACCACTCCTGTCCACTGTTGTTTCATTCAAAGGGTTGTTGTCAAGACATGAATTGTATTGAAATGATCTGTAGCTCATTAAAGCTAATTTTACACCATGCAAATATGTGGTAACATCCTGAGACTATTGCTAGGAATAGACTGGAAATAACAAATTTAAGCAATCACTGTACAGTGGGTCAGTGTGTGCAGGATCATTGCTTGACTGGAAATGTTTGGTGGTGGCTTGACATAGTAGGTTTCTGTCCAAGTCCAGTCAAGGAACTGCACCATAAAGTGTCATTTAATAAAGTCAAGGAACAAGTGAGATAGCAACGTTTCACTTCAGACACTTGGGGAAACAACAGTTTTTCCACGGGAAACCACAGAATTATTGTTCTCTGCTTTTCTATACGGATCATGATGTATGAATTGGGGGTTCAAGTGAAGCATGACATCACTTTCCACTGTTATCTTCATGCAGGAAAAAAGGAGCCAGAGATGCAGATGACAGTTTTGGCTTTGGACTTCAATTGCAGCCTATCATTAGGCTGTAGCCACGGTTGGTTGCCATGGTTTGTTGTTTTCCACCCTGTCTGCCTGCCTGCACCATATATGAGAAAAGCGCACAAATGAATTTTCCCGATGCACACATCAAACAGATAACCTGACCACATATTCAACAAAGCAGCCCAGTTTAATCCTTTTTACATACAGTATAATTTTTGTGGTTTCAATTATATTTACAGCACCAGATTTAATACGCAAAATATTCAGAATTCTAATCCTATTTCATGACATTTTCAGCTGAAAGTGGTGTCAAGAACTTCATATATTTTTGATATTGCATGTAGACTGCAGCCAGTGATTTCAACACTTATTTTACAGCCCCGGTGTAAAACACCATATTAACTTGGTGGCTGTTGATGTCCTTTTAAAAGCTCTTGTAATAATGTGAAACAAAGGGCCCACAGCCTCTTTTACAGAACAAATAAACACTGTGACTTCTGTGCATCTGATTTTTAAATGACGGAGCAATCAGGAGGAATCAGGCTGAGGTGGACGTGACTCATGGCCTTAAATGCATGCTCCTAAAAATGGCTGCCACCCTGCAATTCTCGCTCGTCTGCTCGAAAGACGAGCGAGAATCTGCCTCCATCTCTCACTTCTTGCACAAATTTATGAGCAGCCCGACTACTGTTCAACCACAATCGCGGCCGCAAAGTGCAGCTGGGTCATGTCGTCGTGGCAACAGCAGATCTCAGCTTTATGACAAGCATGTGGGTTTATCTCATAGGACGTGGCTTGTCACATGTTGTCCGGGCTAATGCGGCGGTGACGGGCCACTCCCGCGTACATGCACGCACGTGCAGTCAAACTTCAACATCCTGATTTTACATAAACACTCAAAAAGTAA
Source organism: Karalla daura (assembly GCA_029224185.1). Taxonomy (NCBI): domain Eukaryota; kingdom Metazoa; phylum Chordata; class Actinopteri; order Chaetodontiformes; family Leiognathidae; genus Karalla; species Karalla daura. The sequence continues at coordinate 20,261,216 of CM055189.1, forward strand.
TTATACACCGAAAACACCATGGCTTTGTTGCTGCAGCGCTGTCGGGAAAAAATAGAACACATGACACAGAAGATAGATGAGTAGGTCGCCGCAGCAGATTGGATGTCTCAAAATGGATGAGACACTTGATGTCTGACCAAGACACTCATCTTGTTAGCATTTACCTCAGTCTGTACAGATGTGAAGTGCTGACGGAGCTGCTCCGCTGCCATTTTGCCTGCCCTTTCTGAAATGGTGGGCTAAACGCAGGTCTACTTTCTATATAAATCCAGACTAAATTCACTTTCCTTAAATACACACACACCCTAAAAACTACATACATACTGAACACCTGAAACAGCCAAGAGCCATTTAGTGAAATTATAGTCTTTTATCACAGCTTTTTATCTCATGCGTGCCTTCAGAAGTTGAAAACCCGGTGTTTGTTCAGTTTTTTTCTTTTTCTCTCCACTTTGAGGCCAGACCGAAAGGCTTGTGCAAACTACTAAAGTGACGCTATTTCATATCAGATTGAAAGGTGGATAATTTTTTTTCTGCAATTTTATTTTGCAATCCATTCCACTGCAAAAAGCCTTCTTACCTGGAAGATGTATTCCCCGGGCTTTATGTCTGTAATGTCAACCCACTGGCAGTCGATATCATGGCGATAAGTGTCCCAGCAGCCAACTGAGATGCCCTGCTGTCCCATGTTGTAGCAGGCGTACCGCTTATGAATACCTGGTAGAAGAAACAGTTGGAGGCCCAGGACAGACTGTAACTGTGACTGTGATGTGAACAATGTCTCTGTCTGTGAATTTAAATTCCTACCCACAGCCTGAAATTATAACAAAGTTATATAAAAAAAACCAGATGGTTTTCGTCAATGGACTTCCAAATGGACTGAAAGGATCTAAGCTCTAGTTGAGTGAAGCCAAGGTCAATTTAGACTTGGCCTCTGATCTTACAGTCGGCTGCTGACTGTGAACGCTCATTACAGGATGTCAGCTTATGTGTTCTTGATCCTGTAGTTTGTCACGAATCTGCACTTGTTTCCAGGTTTCTCTAAAAGGGCAGATTTATGTGGCACCAATCTGGCTTTTGCCTTACCGTCAGGACAGTAGGTGTCCTCCAGACAGAAGCTGGCTTTGTGACCCTCAGCCACCTTGGAGCCGTTGAGAGTCAGCAGATCGTAGTGGGTGAACACCTCGATGCTGTGGTAGTGCCTGAGGATAGGAGCGAAGAGACAATTTGAGTAAACGATTTGATTTAGGATTTTGCCCCTGTTTTTTGCTGTTCACAAAAAGTCCCTCCATCATCGTGTGAGCCCCCCATCCCCCCCGCTTCCTGGTGTTTATTTAAAATATGGCTGCCCTGAAGACAGTTATGTAGTTGTGAAGGTGTCAAACAACCACAAAGACCAGCTGTTAAAACACAAGTGGGAAGATAGATATCAGTTTGGTGTCACATTTTCTCTCATTACGAAGCCATTCCCAAGACAGTCTCTACCAAAAACTGAATGTCAAACCATGTGTTTGCTGGTGGGGGAGATAATGATTGAGCTGTGGCTGGAACAGACAGCGAGCTCTGACTCCCATTCTGGGACACAGAACCACAGCGGCTGAGATAAGAGGCCAGGCAGCTCTGAGAGCTGTGATGGCTCTGAGTGCAACAACTAGGTGACCAGTGAGGAGGATGTTTATTGTAAGCATCATTTTGGAGGATAAGAATTGTCTTTATTGTGTAAAATAACAGACTTTTATGTGTTCTTGGGTTCTTGCTGCACCCAGTGATCATACTGCTCCAGAAATCACCATTCATCTTGTGCAGTAGACGTTAAATTTTGACCCCTGGAACAAACTTTCTAAAACGCCTTTTCTTCTTGCGCCAGTTCGTAACGATGCCCAGTCCTGCACCATGGAGGTACGTGTAATTTTTGTTTTCCTACAGAACCCTGCAGCGGCTAAAAACACTGGGTTACGTTCAGTTTGAGAGTGTTAAGTGAACATCTGTTCTGTGGCAAATGAAAACCTGAAAACCTCCAAAAAGCGATGCAGCTGCTCAGATGTAACCCTGTAAATATCTGGTGTGGGGTCTCACCTGTGACACTGGTGCCATGTCCAGCTCTCTCTGGAGGCCCGGGGCCGGAAGTCGGCACGGCCCAAATTCATGATGCGGGAGGAGAAGCGCAGCAGGCGGCGGTGTCCATAGGGCCAGTTCATTCTGGCGGCAGAGGAGGACAGGCAGTTCTCCTCATTGGCACAGGTGAGCAGGTGGAGGGGTCTGTCCTCTAGGTAGGCCGTCTCCTGGACCAGCTGGGCATCCAGCACCAGGTCAGGAGCGGCTGCAGGGGTCGAGGCTCAAAGTTAGTCACTCAGTGAAAATACACCAAGCCTCTCACACTTTTGCAGGGTTTGGACTCACTTTCTACGCACGTGACTCCTGCAGCTCTGCCGTCTCCTCCTCTGGGACAGTAGATGTTTGTGTTTCTGCGACAGTGCTGGATGGACATCTCGGTGCCGATGCAGTGAGTTCCGCTCAGTATCACCTCAGCAGCATCGGATGAACCGGGCCAGTACCAGGTCTCCTGCACAGAGACAAAGGAATTGGGCAAATTCATGAGCCACATCGTTAGAGCTCATTTGTGCAGCTGTATAACAAGGGGACATGTAATAATGCTACAGCTGAAGGCAAATGGCAGTCTCTGCTGTGAACAAAGAAAGCCTTTTTTTAATAAGAGCTATCAGCACACATTATCACATTTTCCACTCTTTTTCACAATTTCAAAACTGCCATTAAATGTTCCCAGCAGCCCCCCTCAAAACACACCCGCGTTGCCCTTTCCATGCACAGTTCTATTTTCAGTTTGTTTGCTCTGTGAATTTCTTCCGAACTCTCTTCGCCTCACTTTCCCTCTTTTATTTTCAGAGCGCTGGAAGTGGACGTTTGAGAAGCCTGTAATTACCTCAGGCCTCGGTAATAACACAGCAGAGTCACACAAACAGCAGGATGGAGAGTGAGAAAGGAGAGAAGAGAGAGAGAGAGAGAGGGGGAAGCACACAGAGGATAAAGAACAATGAGAAACTTGTGCTCAGTTGTGAGGTTCACCTGATGGGCTCTTGAGGCGAAGCCTAAGCCCAGCTGTCGGCAGACCACCATGGCCTCATTGAGGCCCCAGTTCTCACTGCAGACCGAGCCCCAACGCTTCACCCCTCCAATCTCCATCAGCACCTCCACCCGACCCTCTGACGGCTCTCTGCCCCCTGCCAGACGCACCTGAGGGTTCGAGGAGACTCAGTTTACCCACCGTCCTGACATGCCTGTCTGTGGCTGTACGTGCATGCTTTTGCCTGGGTCTCACCGTGGTCTGTGTGCCGGTCTCGGGGACGTTGCAGCGGACGGCCACGTCCTGGCTGTGTTTGCAGGAGTAAAGTGGCACCGGTCTGTGGTGACACTCTGTGATGGACTTCTCCCTGCCTGTGCACTGCACACTGTTCATGTGGATGGGACCGGTACCTACATGGGAAGGGCGTGGAGCCACGGTTGATTGATTCCCATGTGTCTTACCAAACATAGTCCATATGCAAAAAGACAGGCTTGCGCACACACAGTATATAAAAGGCTCTAAAACCTGGTGGCTCTTCAGCCTCAGATGTCCACAGAGTGGGATTGATGTGGCTCTGCGACAGAGCTCAGCCAGAACGACTGCACTGAGCGGCATGGCCACACTTGAAGAGCAAAAATAGATCCCCAAATTTGCAAAATGGAGGGAAATCTTTGAACACATCTATGTTTGCGTAGGTGTGTGAGGCCTGGGCAAAAAGTCCTATAATTTAACTTTACTGTAAATAGCGAATGATGTCATTGACTGCAGTTGGTTTACCCATGAGCCTTCACATCACCCGTGCAGCATGTAGATTCAACCCTACAGCTCTATAAGTTCACACAACTCAGGCAAACTTGCTTGGGGCATTAAAAGCCACAATGCTCCATTTTGCCGTTTAACCATGTTCATTATTCAGACCTAACAGCCGCATAGCACCTACTTTAATAGAGCCTTAAAAGTAACACTTTAGCGGTTTCCAGGAATTACTTCATTAAGCACAGCACAATGAAGGAAATGCACCCACCGTTATAGGATGTGCTATGTGCTCATTTGGGCAGGAAGATAATGAGAGGAAATTAAAGTGATTACAGAGTTTCAGCAGAGGTAAGTCAAGGGGAAAAAAGACTTACTATGAGTGTGAGAACATGGGGTCTATTTTGGAGGAAAACATTTTATTTCTGTTGCAGCCAGATGATTTAGCAAAGTAAACAATCTCTCTGTACATTTGGCCCGACCCAGTGTTGATTGTACCAACATCCTGGTTTCAAAGTCACATTGACCTCTCACTCGCAGCAGATTTATTTTGTTTATTTCACTGGAATCTCCTAGCACAGTTAACACTCATATAATTGGTCATGGGTAGAGTTCCTCAACAATCAGCTGCAATGATAGAAGTAGAAGTGGGGCTGTAAACATAGTCCCTGGGTTTATTTGTCTGCGCAGGGCAATGGTTGCTAGAGTGCGGGGTCTGGCAGCAGATTTCTGGGCCGAGACGTGTTTAGTCTAAAGTACCACTGAACTGAGCCTATCGTGTTCAAAGACTGCGTGATGATGTTAGCAGAAAGGCTTCAGAGAGAAGCGTGACTTCCTGTGCGCTAAATCTGTGTCGCTGTGGTTGTGTCCTCACTTACCCTGTCCCAGCTGAGCCTTGGTGAGGGCTTCTTTGGCCGAGCCAAAGCCCAGCTCTCTGCAGACCACGCTGGCTGCGTTGATGTTCCACAGGTGGTCGCAGACGGTGCCCCACTTCCCCTCCCTCAGCACCTCCACGCGGCCCTCGCCGATCCGGGGCCCTGCCTTCAGACGCACCACTGGCTACATGGAGAGATAGAGAGTTTGAGTGGGACAGTTTTATCTGGAGGGAGATGTCTCTACAACTGTATTGAGATACAGCCCAGATAACAGTTGAACTCTCAGCTTTTACCTCTACCCAAAAACTTCATAAGAACATGCCAATATTTGACTATGTTTGCCCTCTACACTGCTTTGGATAAGTACCCTTTCTACCATTATTCTGTTTTTTAAGCATAAATATATAGACCTTGGAAGTATTATACACAGCAACTATAAATATCATTATGTTATGCTTCCATCCATCCCCTTGTCACCTTTGTAGCCAACAAAACTATGGGTCTACTGTTGCCATTCTCCAAAACACAAAGGGTATGGACCATGGACAGATCACCAGTCCATCAGAGGGATTCATTCACTGTCACACTCACACCTTGGAAAAATGTAGCGTCGCCAGTTGACCTCAACGCATGTTGTGGGAGGAAACCAAGAACCCAGAGAAAACCCATGTCCAGCAGAGCATGCAAACTTCACGCAGATGAACCCTCGGTCAGACTGGGATTCACAGTTGGGATCTGGTAACTGACACGATCTTCGCTTGTTTGTTTAATTTGCGGTTACATTTGTTGGATTCATTTTAGGAATTTCCCACAATAAATATTTTGGGCTGGCAGCAGAGACATGAGTTGTGGGAAAAGTTGTAAATTATGGCAACTGAGTTCAGTTGTCATCACTTACAACTTCTTCGATTACAATGAAATGGATGAATGAGAACAGACAATCCAACACTTATTTATGCTTCTGAGTTTTGTCCACAGCAAAAAAGGTTCTGGATTTAAGGTTTAAAGTAGATTGAGAAAGCGAATGATGATTTTCCTCAAAGCATTAAACTAGTTCTTTTCCACTTTATCAATCAGGTCATTGTTTTCACATCTCCACTTCCTTCTGCACACTCACCGGCACTGCAGGGGGTGCTGGAGCCCGGCCGTAGCGTGTGAACTGGTACCCAGGGACGCAGCGCACCACAGCATGCATGCCACCACTGCACGGGACATCGCTCCTGGGGATGGACAGCTGTGCCTGGCACTGTGACAGCGAGACCTCCACCCCCTGACACTGCACCTTCTCCACCCAGTAGGCCTTCTTACTGATCTGTGTCCTCAGCCTGGAGGAGAGGAGGCGAGGAGGAGGAGGATACAGACAGGGATATGATACTGATTTGCCACATAATTCATGCTCTTTCACACACAAGTCAGAAAGCATTTAATTATTTTACCTGGAGGATGGATCAGCTAACTTGGAGTCCCAAAGTTTCCTGAAAAGAAAAGGTCAATGTCACTCAGGATTTTTCTGAAGTTACAGGTATTTACCTTTACATCCAGTAGACTAAACAAGCAGCAGTCCTACATACTGTATGCACTCGATCCTTCCAATCTCAACCGTCCTCCTCAGTCATTATTTCTTTCTGTCATTTGACATCCTATGCTGTGTCTGTCAAACTTTAAATAAACTGACTGAAAGGATAAAGGAAGGAAACATAGGGAGATGGCTGGGTTGGGTGTGTGTGTGTGTGTTTGGATAAACACAGCCCTCATGTGACAGGGAGAGAGGAAGAGTGGGAGAATTACAATAACGAATAGCACAATCCCTCCTTTCTCCTTGTCTTTCCTTTCAAACCACCAATTTCTTGTCATGACTTTTTTGGGCCTTAGTCATATGTATTTCTGTTTCACTGTTTGTCTATATGTCATAGTGGACGTCTGGTTCAGGGCGTTCATGTGGAGAGAGCACCAAAAATAAAAATATACTGCTATGCATTAATCCCAGCAAGAACTCTTATTGAGGTCTGCCAACTTCAACAGAGTTTTCTAAACTGTGTCTAGTTTCATGGATATTACTTTAAACTTAAGTCAGTGAAACAGTTTGTATAATGAGCCCCTTTCGCCTGAGCACACACAGCTTCAGCCTAAAAAAGTGAAGGAGAAAAAAAGCAGCAAGAATTCAATAAAAAGAATGATTCACACACCAGGCAGAGTCTGGGAAGTGTCCGTCTGACACACACACACACGCACGCACACACACACAGAGCTGACCACTTGCATCTGCCAGTGTGACCACAGACAGGTGCAGCGTGACTGACGCCCTTCATGAACGTGCCTGAATTTAATAAGTAAGAACAGCGAGCTCTCTGGCTGTGTGGACAGCCCTAGCGTTTGCCATTTAACCCTAATCACGATGCAATTCAATATTTGGCAGACTAAAACAGGACATGTTTCCTATCCAGGTGAATCCCAGTGTGTTGATACTCCACCAGTTATTTTTCCTTCATTTTCAACATCAGATGACAAATGTATCTGGGAAAGCAATTTGGAAAACCACAATAGAAACCCGGAGCCAGACAAACTATTGTATGGAACAAATAATTTACAATCAGACAAGGCAGTGAGGGGCAAACTCTGCATATACAATTTCTTTCACAATGAATGGAAAAATCCATGCTTGGATGAACTTTGTTTTCTGCTATACAAAGACAAAATTTAAGGGTCTGTTCCTGACAGCTGAGCTCCTTTGGTGGTGGCATTTGCTTCTTTCCTTACACTCAACAGCCCTCAACCCAGAAAGCTCCCAAATCCTAGACTGTCACAATCTAAATACAACACTGAGGATATGAAGTGATGACATTCAGAGGACATAAAACAATAGTGTCATACACTTGGAGTCTCGTTGGCATCTACCTTTTAGGTGTATGTCCACTATGCACTCTCTTGTAGCTCTGTATTTGGTCTCCATCAATTTTTAAGCAGGTTTTCAGCAAACAAGACCCGTAAAAAGATCAAATCTGAACAACAACTCAAGTCTGTCAGTATGTTTTGATTGTTTCTTCATTGGATTGTGAAAAGACAGACTAAAGTCAGAATAAATCTGCGTATCGCATGTTCATACAAGTTATGCGATAGTGTGTATTTGCGTGTTTCTGTGTGTGTGAACCTATCTGCACATGTTTGCACAGTTTAAGGCGTTTCATAACTTGGTGGTGAATCAAGATGAGAGAGACAGACTCAGGGGGTGTTGGTTCTTGTTTTAGGGGAAGGGGGGTGGGCGGTGCTACCCATATAATTGGCCTCTCTGCTTGGCTGTGTCTGCAGTGCGGTTGAGCAGTAGCATGTTGGTTCACACACACCAGACATGGAAATATGCACGTACATATCAACTTTCCCCAGCTTGCCTCTGTAAAAACCAGAGCTTTTTTAAAACCCCAGCGTTGTTACCCACGATTTGACTGCATGCTGTGAAACAGGGAACGAGTGATGTAAGACTGGAGCCTCTGTGAACCGGACAGCTTTTATGAGCATGGCCTGACTTCACAGGAAGAGGATAAGCATGCTTTTTTGTTTTTCATTGACACATTTAACAGTTTAGAGCAGTCTGGCTGTTGCTCTTTGTCAGGTTCGAGCAGAGTTTAGCTCCATCAGTCTTATAAGTAGGTTTAAAGGATAGGCGCAGCAAACAGGTTGTGATCGAAGCACTGCTGAATCTTTTAACCAGGAGAGGACTCTCATACATCTCAAGATCTTCAGCTCAAAGCCAGGTTTTTTATGCAACTCTGACCACACAATGTTATAAGCCGCCGGAGAGAAGAGCTGACTGTCAGGAAAGCAGATATAACCTGTTATTATACTGCACAAATGCAAAGCTGCCTGGCTGGAAGAGTTGTCTCACTCAGGAGACAGCAGGTTGCCACACTGACTCCACAACAGCTTCTAGACAATCCCATCAACCCCCATGTAACGAAAACTCAAAGGGGTCATAATGATGTACTTTCCATGAAATGTGGGTTTTAGTTTAATTACTGCAAAGGCATAAAAAGACTTTAAAAAGCCATAACTGAAGAGGGGAGAAGGAGCAGGGGGTTAAAGTAAATTGAGCCGAAGACATTGCTGTCAGCCTCAAAAAAGACTGTGGATGTGATGAAACAAGGGAGCTGGAGAATGGCTTTAGCGCTCTCTTTCTGTCAGCATGGCAAAGTGGGGGAGTCTTTAAACATCTGTAAAAATGCGCTGAGCAACTTAGCAGACTGAAACAAAGCTGGTCACACCAAAAAAACCGCATGGCCAGAGAGGGAAATGCTGACACAGCAGAGGGTGTGCAGCAGGTTCAGTGGAGAGAATATTCTAGATTAGAGGATCTCTCAGACCATAATTACAGCTGCTCCAGTTGACACAAACCCCAAAGGAGAGTGCCCATGAGCCATCGCCAGCACAGTGGGTAGCATGAGGATAAATGTGATGCCGTGTTGATCAATACATTTCTAAATGTGAGGGTGGGACCTGCCTGCAGAGGCTGGTACAACGTTGACAGCAACATTATGACAACGTTAACAGCAGATCAGATTTTTTGGGCTGAGGCCATTGGGAATCAATCTCCACTTCCAATGATTATAAGATAAGTGCTTTATTCATCCCTGAAGGGAAATTATTATCATCATTTTGACCTCATGATGCGGCCTGAGAAATGGTAGGGGGTATGATTAAAGTTGTAACAATTCATCCTGAGGTACGAAAATACCAAATATACCCAATTTTATGGCTATTGGAATATTTTAGTCAAAACACCAAGAATTCATGGTAGCACTAATAATCCTTAGATCCAATCCTTAGTCCAATCCTTAGATCAGAGAGGCACAGGAGAATTAGAATATGTGAACCCATCCACCCAGAAGATGTTGAGATGAGAAGAAATGGAAATCAGATTGAACTGTTTTTACTGCCAGATGATGTCAAACCCCGGAGCTACGTATGCCCTCCATGTGTCTAAAAATGGTCATTGTTGCGAATGGGTCACTTCAAAATCTCTACCTGACGTATTAGGTTCAAAATGCTCCCAACGTAAACATCTGCTTCAAAATACGCCAGATGCCAAAGATTCATCTCTTGTTGCTTTTGCTGAAAAACTTTCTCCTCCCCTCGTCTGTTTACTGTTGGACAAAAATGGCTGCTACGGTCGTCTCCCACGTAGCAGGGTGGAGGTTGACAAGAAAACAAACAACATTCCCGGTTCAGTCTGATGGTTGGGCTCTTGGCACTGACATATGGTGCTTCTCCAGTCACCCCGGGGGGCGGGGTGTTTTTCAACCTTGTAGTCATCATTAGCATTAGATTTAGAAAACTGGCATGATTAACACCACACTTGGCCATATTCTTGAAACCTTTTTAAAGCGGGGTCTTGTCTTGGCTATAAATGACCCATTTGATCCATGTCAGGTGGAAAAAAAAGAGAGAAAAACATTTTCCACATTATTGTATGTGAATGACATGGTTCTGAAAAAGTCTCTGTAGGTAAGTGTCCATGAGAGACAGACTTATTCATTGCTCGGCCGTGGCCGTGGTGGAGAACAGGGCAGCTGGGGAGAGGCAGCCTGTATCCTGCTGCTGAGCAGAGCGGGGCAGGACACAAGGGGTAATTATTGGCGACATGGAGAGGCAGATGGAGCAGGGCTGGCCAGCAGGCAGTACGGTCGCTCTGTTAGCCAAGCCATAAAAAGACCTCTGTGGGCAGACAGACGGACACACAGAGGGATGTGTCTGCAAGTGTGTGTGTGTGTGTGTGTGTGTGTGTGTGTGTGTGTGTGTTTATTTGCGTATGCATGTGGATCTTGTACATTGTTTACCTAAGGTCTCGTAAGATGTGGAGCGTGGATGGAGGGATGGATTAACGTGTTTGTAAGTGAGGTATTGGTGTTTGGATGGTATGTTTGCGAGGGCTTTGAAGGTTTGGGTAGGTGCTTCAGTGCAGAGTATTTATGGCTAAAGTTAGATGGATGAGTTGGATTTAGTGAAAAAATAACCATGACGACCTGACGTTATTGGCAGATGATTTGTGTTTGAGACAAAAGTGTAATGGACACATGTAACAAGCACAAAACTGAAGTCGGATTTCTTTTCCTACCTCACCACTGGGCATGTCGACAGCGTTTCTGGCTATGCACTGAATCAAATGCGTATTTAATTAAACTAATTGGAAAAAAAGTTGTTTTTTGTTGTTTTTTGTAACTTTAATATAAAATGTTTTCCTTGCTTGTATTCTCTCCAGCTGTAGTTGTTATTGAACAAACAACCAGCAAAATAGCAGCAGAACCAGCAGAATAGAATAAAAAGAAACACATGAATGCTTTGGGTGAATTTGAGTGAACACGCACAGCAGCAACTTATTCTTTCTTTCTTTCTTTCTATTATTAGTTCAGTGTTGATTTGCAAACAGTTGCCTTTTTGTTATTTTGAACCTGAAAGCAGCAACCTGCTGCAGAACTGAGGGGAACTGAAAAGCCAGATAATGGTTATTTCTGGCTTTTTCTTCACTCAGTGCCTCTTCTCTTTCATTATGTACTGTGTTCACTTCTGTATAAAGAATGTTGATAACAGCATTGACAGTATCAACAGGAAACTGCCAAAAGTGCTTTTCAGAATAAGCAAGAACATAAGTTTGCAATGCTCGTCTTAGAAGACATAAAAATGCTGTTACTGAATCTGTTCAGAGGATGAAATCTGAGAATGTGGCTTGCAAGTTTTTTCAATTTGATTCCCAGAATCATTGGCACCCGAAGTGATAACAACAAGCACAAAATCCTCAGCACTATCGCTTAGAAGTGGGTCCTCAGCCTGCACCCAATTTTCACTGAGAGTCTCTTAATTATATGAGATTAGAAACCATGCTGAGGAGGCTTCCTAAAGACGTACACCATAATGATGATGATAATCTAGCAGTCTAGCAGTCTAGTAGTGACATTAATAACATGCTCCCTGGGACTATTTTAAAAGTCTGCGTTGAGGCCCACTCAGCCTGAGGGGCAGACAGGCCCGGTGGACACCCGGGCTCTGCCAATGCCACAGAGGACGTGTGATGCCAAGTGTGGTTGCACTAATGACAGCAGTTGTGGTTAACCTCCAGTACGGGGGTTAGGGGTGGGGGAAATGGAACAACAATCCAAGCATGGGGCCGTGGAGGGCTGTGTAGTCCGCCACTCTTTTCCATCCTTTTCCTAACCACAGACACACACACACACACACACATACACACACACGCACACACACACACACGCACACACACACACACACACACACACACACACACACACACACACACACACACACACACACACACACACACACACACACACACACACACACATTTAGACATTCCCTAACTACACTAACTATACTTTTAACCGCTAGTTGCTTAAAGCTAACCCTAATTCCTGACTTTATCCTAAATTTAACATCAGTCAAAATGTCTTCAGTTGTGTCTCAGATGTGTCCTCACCCTGACTGAACAGATTCATCTGCCCATGACGAACATACCCTCACCCTCCGTCACTCTGTCACGTCCACCCTCTCATACTCACCTGTAGGCATTTTGGTCAAATGCTTCTGCAGCTGGAAATCCTAGCATGCCACAGACGACACGGCTGTTGTTGATGTCCCAGCCACGGTTACACACATGGCGCCACCTCCCGGCATGCTTCACCTCCAGCACTCCCTCAGTCACCATCCCGCCACGGTGCCCAGACAGCACAGGCCGCAAGCGAGCCTCTTCCAAGTGAGCAAAGCCCTGTCCACCAGGAGACAAACATTTTAAAGACAACTCGGCACCATTTCATTCTGTATAGAGAGTCTTGATAAAACCTTTTTTTTGTCAGTCAAGATGAATCTTTGTTCTCAAGGCTTCAAACTCAACACATATTGGCCAAGCGTCTGCCTTATGCACTGACTGGATTTGCTCATTCAGTCACAAGCAATCTGTCAAGCAAGACTGTTGAACAATACATCTACAGGCAGCACGCAATCGAAAGAACAACATGGAGAGATGACATGCTATGTCTCTAATCACCACGCTCTGTAATCATCGACATTATGTACTGTAGGCGGCAGGAAGGAAACTAAGAGTTTCTTTTATGTGTTGGTATATGTGTCAAGATGATTACAAAAAGGCAAAGAAAATGTAAACTCTGCAAGTTGAAAGGAAAGAAAACCAAACACAAGCGATACATTTCGCACAATTTCCTTTCATCTGTTTGTTTTTGCACGTTTGAATAGTCAAAGCTGTGGATGTGTTTGGGTCCATGACTTTCAGTCATACTGTTGCAGGAGAACTGGATCTAGGGAAGGTCTGGTTTTTGGTTTGTCTCTAATTATAAATGTCCACTGGCCTGTGGCTCCACAAATGACATGTATGGGACTCTGAATAAAGCTAAACTGGGCCACTGCTTTGGCACTCATAAGATGTGTGTGTGTGTGTGTGTGTGTGTGTGTGTGTTTGTGTGTGTGTGAGGGTACCTGTGAGTACTCAGCCTCTGCTCCAATGTCTGGATAAGCCGGCTCTGGCTCAACATGGTTCCCACTGAACCGCTGATTCCTGTCACTGCTTCGCTCTGAATGGAGTTGAGAATGAGGAGCCTGTCTATCTACCTGCTCCCCTGCATCACGTCTCACTGACTGTGCACTGTTCCTGGCCAGTTCCTGTCTCTGCCTGTAGGCTGCGCTGTTTGCCAGACGTGGCGGAAGATCATGCCCTTGTGGCAGGGCCGAGCTAATCTGTGGCACTACTCTGGAGCTGCCCCGGTTCCTTCGCAAGATCTGGATCTCGTGGCCGTTTTCCTGTGGTGAGGTGTTGCTGCGACGGATGGATGTTGGGTTGCGATGCAGGGCGATCTCGTGTCCTCTGACGGAGATGCCTGGGGCTGCAGCTGAGGCTGGTGGGGTCCTCTGTCTTGGCTGGCTAGGCTGGCTTGGCTGTTGTCTTGAGGATGAGGGGACCTCTTCCAAAGAGACGGGTGAGGCTCCAGGCATCCTCTCTGGGCTGCAAATCACCCCCAGGTCCTCGGCATGGGTGCAGTCATTGATTCCCCAACCATTAGAGCGACAATCTGCAATGGAGGCCTCTGTGCCTGTGCAGCGCACGTTGTCCAACCAGATCAAACCTGACAATATGAGATGGCAAAAAACATGAGTTCAATAAGGAGAGGACTGAATCATTGAATGGAATATGTATCCTTGTTCTTTAATAATGGGTGTGCGAATATTATGCTCCGTGTCTGTACAGCATTCATGTTTATTAAGAATAGTTAAGAAGACTTTATTCCTTGCGTTCTCATTGATCAATTTTGTGGCTTAACATTCCTCTCTAAACAACAGAACTTTTTTCCCAAAGTGAGGAACTGAAACTTTTACATGTAGCCTAACATGTCAGAGCCAGAAGAGAAATCAGATAATGATAAAATTACTTGGTGTTCAGTTGGGTATCTAAATAAGGTCGCTACATGAGTGGGCTATCGTACGGCATATTTTGTCACACATTCTGTTTGTCTCTGTTCAGATTCAACCTTTCTGATGTCCAAAAGTTATATAATAATGAGGATGTGATGATCTTTTAGTAATGGCCTTACAGAGTAAAAAAACATTCTTATATGTTGAGTCTCCTTAAACATTGAGGGGCTGGACATACCTTGTCCCTCTCCAAACTTTGCACTGTGAGCCCAGGTAAAGCCTCGCCGGAAGCCCATCTGTCGACACACCACGTTGGCCAAGTTTATATCCACTTCATCGTCACACACTGTGCCCCAGGCGCCATTGTAGAACACCTCCAGACGTCCCTCATTTGCATTGCGCCGACCCACGCCTGTGAGACGCACAAGAACTTCCTGGGCAGACAGCGGTGAGGGGTAGAGGAGAAGCAGCAGGAGGACTGTGGACAGGGAGCCGAGGCACAACATCCTGGATAAGAAACCCCCCCCCCAAAAAAAAGAAACAGGCAGGGTGGTGGGTTTGCAGTTGTTTTGAAAAAAGAAGAGCAAAGATTTACCAAAAACAAACAAAGAAAATGTTAATATAAATGCACATCGCCACAAAAATGCCCCCAACAACCCACTCAAAAAATGAAAAAAAAAAAACGAAAAAGAAAATCACGTAAGATTATGAGACTCACATTCCATGCTCTGACAAAACATATAATTAGGAACTTCTCCTCTAACCCCAATGAGACATTCCACTGTAAAATGAAGGATTGATAGATGTTTTCATCTCCTCATCCCTCAAATAATCAGAGTCATCAAAAGGACAGTCAGATGCTTGAGGAACACTGTGAAAACGTGGCCCAGTCAGGGCAAAAGGGGGTAATAACCAAAGCTAAAAGTAGCCTCTCCATCCAGCCAACGGAAACTTTGGCTCTCCACAAAGCCTCAAACTTAGCGCCATGTATTTAGCCAACAGACACAAAAGCAAATAAACACAGCCATAAAAATGTTCTCACACATAAAGTTAGCAGCAGGTCTGCATCTGTAAGAGACATCTTGATTAATGAGCAATAATTAATTCATCTTTGGTCCGGGCCTAGAACCTATTCTAACCGGGGGAAGAAGTTGAGAGATAAGGACTAAACTGTAGTGCAGATATGCAGACTGAAAGTGTGCATTCCTTCACTCTGGTGCCAGGCAAATTCTGCTTCACATCCATGCAAAACAAGGAAATACATATATCTGTAAATATAAGCAGTAAGTTAGAATAAAAAAGGGTTCAAAGTATTGATAAGGACCGCTGAATGGAGCAACTGAATGGTTAAAATGTAGAATAATGGAAGGAAAATGCAGATAGTCTAGAGGTGATATAAGGAAAATAAACAAAAAAACTGCTTTAGTAGGACTCACCTATCTGTTGATCTCAGCCTGGAGCCAACAGGAGGAAGAAGGGAGCGAGCTCTGGGCGAAAAGAACTCAGGGAGTTTGGCCCTGCTGTCTCCCTATTCTCCTCTTTTCCCTCCCCTCTTTCTTTTTCTGTCACTCCCTCAGTTCTACCACTTCATCCATCCCTCCCATTTTCTTCACTTAAATAACTTTTTTCATCCCTGCCTTTCCATCACCTCCTGCATGCAAGTCCAAGCAAAATGGAAAGCACGAAAGCTGGAGAAATACATGAAAACTCCAAGAGGAGCCATTTGAAACATAGTAAATCACTTTATTTGTTGCTCTCCATCTATTCAGTCAGATTCCACATATTTAAAAGATTGGAATAACATGTGCATTGCAACATTTAACTTTGTAACAGTTGTTTTATCGAAACACACAAATGGTATCCTGCTGCTATTGCTGCACATAGTTCAAATAAACCTCTCTCTCTCATGCTGGTCACATGGTCAGGTTACTACAGGGCATGTGAGCCCAAGCTATAAAAGACCATGATTTCATAAGGATCTACATTTCCCTCTTCCTTTTCTTTACCTATTTCACACACTTAGTTCAGTCAGCACAGATTATGTTTTAATGTTTGTGTATTAAATTATGTGTAAGTTTTTTCCAATCCTCAGTCTCATCTCACTGTGCCCCTAAATGCTAAAATATGGAGACAAAAAAAATCTCTCTTCCCTCTGTCTAAAAGACGGAGAGGGTGTGTATTTGTATCCCACACAATGGTAAAATCATATGCACAAACATAGACACACACACACACACACACACACTCACACACACACACGTACATGCACACACAAAGACTGCTGGCACCATCCCATGCCCACAGTTCCTGGTGTCATGCAGTAAATGCTATGTAAGAGCAGAGCTGTCTGTCTGAACTGGCCTTGCATAAATTTCAGTTTCATAACTTTCTTAGTCGTGGCACTGGCTCACTTGAAGGAGTCTCTCTCTCTAAGAATAGGACAGATGTTGGATCCCTCCTTCAGATAGACGATGAGGCTACACTGCTGGGACACTGTGGACTGAATCTGAGGCCGGGCTTACATAAATTGTTGAAAGAGTTTAAATGTCTAGAGTTTGGTTAATTCGCTCATAATGACTGACTTGACTTGATTTCATAGCACATTTCGCATAACAGATAAATCTCAAACATTAATATTTCTATATTGATCTTCATGCTGCTTCATGTTGAAGGCAGCTCACTGTTATAAGATGTGGCAGAAGAGGAGTCACTGAAGCTCAACAGCTCTCTCTAGTGGTCTAAACTGCATTATGTTTCTTGGGCTCTTTGAGTGGAGAGGACTCACGGTCTAAACAACAATTTCTTGATCACACAACATTGTATTGATTATACCAATATAGAACGACAAAGAGTCACAAAAACCTAAAAAAAAAAACCCCAACAAAACCACAGCACACTCCACCCAATGTGACTCGTCCTCGTCAGTATCCCGACAGTGTGGAGACAGTGGGGTAGCGTTTACGGTGACTCATGCACTTGTCTCTCTCAATGAACAGCGAGTGGGTTTTACAGTTTATGTCCTTCTCCAAGGCCACACGTGACTCCTCCAGGTGGGACAGGGAGCCTCGGGCCTCACTCAGCTGCTGGTTTAGAGACTCCAGAGTGGCATCGATCTGCCTCACTTCCCCCTCCAAACTATACAGACACAGGAAACAAACAGCATGAAGAATGACAGATGACGTGGAGGAATGAAATGAGATGACAGTGGGTTTACCAGAGCTGTGGTGGATCTCTGCAGAGCTCCATGTTGGGCCTGAGAGAGCGCAGGTAAAGCCTGGACTGAGCCACTCTGAGTGGAGCCTCTTTGTTGTGAATGGCCTGTTGAAGAGCCACAATGTTTCTCTCCTGTTCCCCTATCTGCTCCATGATCTGCACACAAGTCAATCATCATAGATCAGTTGGTGTGTACAAATCTAAGTGCTACACCTGACAACATGTACAAGAAGAGCTGGAATGATGTACATTTTGTGGCCAAGACAAAGACAGCATCAAACAAAGTGTCTCAAACATACAATTATATACTGCAGTTCATAATCTCAATCTAAATCTATAGGTCATTGGAAAAAAGTCCCTAATGACCTCCTATGCTGCCATCACTGCATATAAAATGGTGTTTAATCACAAGTTCATCAGTTGCAATGATGCAAGGATGCTCACAAGCTCTTTTTTTTTTTTCAAGCACACTTCACACAGCACTTTTTCACACTGAGGCACCACAACTCGGTTTGTATGCTTACGTGTGAAAGCTCTGTCTCCATCTGTGTCTTGGCCTCGATCAGCTCCACGCAGCGCTGACTGAAGGCTTGATCCACAGTGGAGCACTGGGCTCTCAGATCCTCTGTGGTGTCCTGCAGCACCTGCTCCACCAGCAGTCTGATGCACAAAACAGCGACACTCTTGACTTCAACCAAAAACCTTTAAATAACCCATGACACTTTTGTCTCTGGGCTCCTTCTCACAGAGTTTAACTACATTCTGACCTCAGACTGTGGCTGGCCTGTTCCTCCTGCAGGGCCTTAGACAGGTTGTCCTCAGTAAACTTTGTCCACGATGTGCAGTTTGACACCCTGCAGCACATACAATCAGAAAAGCTCATCCAAAGAGAAACTTGGATTGTCTAATTTGGTAAATAACAGTGAAAACATATTAGAAAACCTCCCCCAAAGAGTGGCATTTGCCGGGGCCAGCGCCGGGGCATCTCCCCCAAACAGCAGTATGTGCTACTGTAGCATATGCCAGAAATACCACTGCAAGTCTCGAGGCAACTGATCTGCTTTTTGTGTTTATAAATGCTTACGTTGTTTTCCCGAGCTTGAAGTGACAAGAGAAATCTGAACTTCACTGCTCCAGCATTCCCTGCTCTCTGTCCTATTCTATTATGAGATGTAGTACTGTACACAAAATGACTACATGCAGGAAGAAGACATGATATGTCGTATAAAAAACATGATATTTTACATGCTAAAGTATGAGCACAGCATGCATGATAGTGTATATGATATTTAGGGGAGAAGTCGCATAACAGTTGTGTTTCTCATTCTCCAGTTTTTGTGTTTAGAGGTGCTGACAGAGGGATAGATCCTTAGACTCACTGCTCCTGCATGGAGGCTGAGCTGGGGTGGTGCCTTGTGTCCGAGCTCATGTTGCCGTATCTCCCACTATGGACGTCCAAGCCGTAGGCCTGGTCTTTATCAGACCAGTCCAACTCTAACGTCTGCTTGGCCTCTCTGTTCATCCTGTTCATAGATACCGCAGACACAAAGGTGATGATGATTGCTCGCAAAGCAATCAT
This sequence comes from Karalla daura, assembly GCA_029224185.1. Classification (NCBI taxonomy): domain Eukaryota; kingdom Metazoa; phylum Chordata; class Actinopteri; order Chaetodontiformes; family Leiognathidae; genus Karalla; species Karalla daura. Next base: position 20,280,138 of record CM055189.1, read on the forward strand.
CATCACCTTTGAGACAGTTTTCAAACAGTTTGTCACAGCTTGAAACATGTGACAGGAAGGGTTTTAACACCTACCTTATCTGCTTCACAACTTGAACTATGGTCCGCTTATGAAGAGCCTGCACGCATCTAATCAAGTCCACTTCCTGAAAAGCACAGGGTGACAGTAAATCGCGTGAGATAAAGAAAAAAAAAAAAGAAGTATTTAAAGCTACTGCACAGCAATGGTCAAGGCTGGGCAATTCTAGGCAAAATCAGAGTTCCACAGCTGTAGCACATACAGTATGGTTGATTTGCAGAGAACAGCTTGTAGAGTATAAAAGCAGATATCAAAAATTCAGTTGTTAAGACTGAAAATACTCAAATTGCATCAAACACATTTAAAAATGCCCTTTCTCCATTGACTCCAATTGGGTGTTAGCTTTGACATCTATCTATCTATCTATCTATCTATCTATCTATCTATCTATCTATCTATCTATCTATCTATCTATCTATCTATCTATCTATCTATCTATCTATCTATCTATCTATCTATCTATCTATCTATCTATCTATCTATCTATCTATCTATCTATCTATCTATCTATCTATCTATCTATCTATCTATCTATCTATCTATCTATCTATCTATCCCTCTCGCAAGTTTATCTCAGTCACCTTCAGCAGCTCCTCCTCCACACGGTCCTGGACCAGGTCTGGTCCCAGTCGTCGGGCCCTGCATGTCAGGTTGTCGGTGGCGATGGCGTACGGGGTCTCAGTGGCGTCCAGCGCCCTCTCCAGCCTCAGCTTCAGGGCCAGTAGTGACTCTGTGTCAGCCTGCAGCTGTTCGATGTGCTCCTGCAGCTCAGACCTCCAGTGATGGATGTCCTGCAGCCTCTCTCCCAGGAGCCGCGTCCCATCAGCCTGGGTCTGCACAACGTCCGCCTCGGTGTCCTGATTCAGAGCCCTGGACTCACGCTGGACTCCACGAGCTGCTAGGCGGTCTGCCCCGGCCTGCTGGATGATGGTGCGGTAGTTGGAGAACCACTCGCCCGGGGTGTATTTCGCAGAGCGGTAGCCCACTGCAGCTGCTCCCGAAGATGGCTGTGCGGCCTCCACAGGAGGCTCCCCGACTGGAAATCCTTGAGCCACAGACCGGGTGTCATGGTGTGGCCTCGACACTACAACCTCAGAGCTCATTTTGAGTGAAATACAACGACAAATGAAAGGCTAGTGTCAATGATACACAGCCTCCTCTGCAGGCAGGGCCTCCGTAATGTTTGTTTGGAGTTGCCAGGTTACACATGTTGGCAGCAGCTCCAGCTCCAGCTCAGGTGACTGAAACAAGATACCCTGTCCAGTTATTAATCATTCTATGGTGTTTACTTAGAAGCTATGGGACACTGGTTTCATCAGTAATGCCTAAGATGCTACTTAAGTTGTTGTGCATCGCAGGGTTTCTGCACAGATCAGGTGCCCTTTCATGCTGATCTGCCATCTAGGCATGACATACAGGTTGTATACTAATTGGTTCACACAAATGATCAAATGACAACATTCCCAGTTAAATAATGAATTTTAGCAACTTATGATTTAGAATTGGAGAGGAAGCAGATTTTAACTACACTGATATTTCACCAGAGCGTGTACACATGACGACAGTCATATTCTTTCATTTACTTCCATGCCTGAGCATAGGCAGGTATACACAAACTTTTATTGGAGGGGCCAGTGGTAGTTTATGCCACACTCTAATTTTACAACACATTTTCTTGATTCAGATTCACCCAATCTTTTGCTATGTGGGGATGTCAACGTCTGAAATGCATGTAAGAATGTTTTTAGATTTACCATACATCTTTGGCTGGGAATAGACTTTTGTCATGCAACAATGCTAAAATAGATGTGTCTTTTTATTCTAGGTCTCCTTTATAAAGAATCGGAGACACAATAGAAAATATAGAAATGAAGACTCAAATGAGTTAACAGGCTGTTGCTCTGCAATACTCTGCAATACTTATTTCCATGAATAAGAAAGTAGTGATGAAACAAAATTAAAACACTGGACAATATGTGAATGACAAAGTGGTGATGATGAGTTCAAGTTCATGCACAGTTCAAGTTAAATCAACTTTTCTTCCACGGATTGAGATCCATCACAACTGTGGTGCATCAGTTGTTTTCTGGCTTTATTCATATTCATCTTACATATATGTATATCCTTAAAATGTGCCACAATGTAGATACTTTCCAAAACTTTGCAAATGAATGTTTAATAAATGCTTTTCAAACTAGCTACTGGCAACTACAAATGAATGCAGATACGTTATCCACTATGAATTCATTCTGGTGAACAGAGATCCTCTTTTTTCTTTTTCTTTTCCAATCTGCAAAATCTCTCCTTCAAATAGCAACAGTTGTACAAAATTGCCCTCTTAATGAATAACAGTAATTGTAGGCTAGGGTTAGGGTTTGGGTTAATCAACTAATTGCCCCTGGAGTATTTACTGGAGTATCATATCTGCAGATTGGTCTTTGTGAGCACTGCAGTCATTTTGATAGAAATGATTAAAATGAAACATTTTTGTTGTAAAATTTTAATGGGAAATTATACATATATATTTGTTTAACACTTTAAGATTGGTGCAATCGTGGTGAAATCTTCAGTGTAAATGAGAAGTACATGCGTCATGTGCAACATTATTCATTATATATGTAAGGCTTGTTTAGCTTTTCTAGATGTTCTTTGTTTACTGTAGGCGCACAAAGTAGATTATATAATCACCTTCTTAAGGGTTATATTTAGCTAACATGGTAACAATTATATGCAAGCAGTGTGTCAAGCAGTTAAGTTTGAGTTTAATTAGTTTAAGTAGTATAGTGGTATATTAAGTATAAGTAGGATAATGGCAACTGACCACAGTAGGATGAGATTGTGCTAGTTAGGCAAAAGCAAGCAGGTTGATTTTAATGCAAACATGAGATAAATGATGTTTTCTCATGAATAAGAATACTGCATTGGATTGCATTCAGTCATTTCGGTGCATTGCAGTAGATGCTTTCTGTGGAAAAATGTCTTGTGTTGTCAGAGAAATTTTCATACAGTTGATCATCATCACAGTGGTGAGAGTTTCCCTGGGAGCTAAGGTTGCCACGGGTTGAGTACGCTACAATGTCTTGATTTCCATACACCTGAAACATGTACAAATACATGGATTAGAGGGCATCAACACACATAACAAGAATCCATGTTAGTGAAGTCCAACTTTGTCGCATCCAAAGTCTGCTTCTCATCCAGGACTAAACGACGCTTTTATTTTACTCTAGCCTTTGTCTAAAAACATATGTCTTTGTTATTTTACTCAACCAAGGACAAGGGTCATTTTGTTGACTCTCCAGGACTTTCATCTTTTATGTTTTTCCACTTTCCAGTAACAAGGGAAAGTACATATGTCGAGTGGTACTTTAGTTAAGATCCTGATAATACTGATTTTAGTATTTTATGAAGATTTTTTGTCTGTTTGTCTGTAGATCAAAATATTATACAAATGTCAATTTAAATTGTGACACAATGGATATGTGGCATGACCAAACTTATTAGACAATGTGTGACACACGCAGTACATCCAAAAGTGAAGTATATTGCCTAAGATAACAGAATCTAATGAGCTCACTTGTTTCCTTCCTCAGTTTCTATTGTTGGGTATGAGGAAGAGTGCAGCTTCTTAAGTAGAGCACAAGTGGTTGAACTTTTGTAAACTTACATTTGATGGTTGGGGAACAGGCATCACTTTCCTCGCTTTTTTCATCTTGGTTTGGTCTCTGCTTGTGTTCACTTCAACCTCTGGAATGTCCAGCATAAGAAAAGATTTCACAGGTTTTGTTTTTAATTTTTTGTCTGTTTTTGCAAAGTTCATTATGATGCTGTGAAACATACCTTGCACTTTGGGACGTTTTCTTTTACGTTTATAAATTATGACCAGGACAGATAGAAGTATTAACAACAACGCTGGAACACCGAAAACTAGACCATTAAACAGGGCACCGCCTAAACACACACAAAAAAGGAACAGCAACCAGCATAAGTAAAAAAAAACCCACTTCCTGTAAACACAAAAGCTGTAAGTTTCTAATCTCCCTCTCTTAGGAGGAACTTCTATATGTAACCTTAATGGAAACAGTGGGTTTTGATCTGACACCCTTGACATCAACACATACCAGTATCTAAAGTGCTCTGTGAAGATTGTGATGTGACAGACTCTTGCACTGAGATGTGAGGGGTAATGGTGTTGGTTGTCTGTGGGAAGACTGAGAAAAAAGTTTGTTGTTTTGGGGAGTGCAAGATTTCACTGTCAGCCTGCTCAGTTGAGTAGAGTGGTGCAGTGCTTTGCACACATCCAGAAAGTTGTTGTAAGTTGTAGCAAACTCCTTGTAGCTTGTTGTAGACATTCTTCAAAAACACATCGGGCTTCCCTCGTCAACAGCGTATTTTGAAACATTCAAGCTGCAAACCACGCTCTACCACTTTGCCAAAAACAAATTCCAACTCATGAATTGAATGGAGGTTGATCATAAAATCCTTAACTTTGCACAGCTCTACTGTTAGTCACGAGGGGAAATTATGTTCTTCATATAATACACACACAATGTTGTCATTATTTGATACTGTGTTATCTATCTATCTATCTATCTATCTATCTATCTATCTATCTATCTATCTATCTATCTATCTATCTATCTATCTATCTATCTATCTATCTATCTATCTATCTATCTATCTATCTATCTATCTATCTATCTATCTATCTATCTATCTATCTATCTATCTATCTATCTATCTATCTATCTATCTATCTATCTATCTATCTATCTATCTATCTATCTATCTATCTATCTATATAATATTAAACATAAGTATCTAATTATGGACAAAACTGACCCGTGTTTACAATATGTTGTTATTTTTGTTCTTTTTATAATCTCACCCACTGACAGTTGAATGGTAGTGTAGTTTCCGATGCTCCACTTTGAGTCCGAACCGCACCAGTATGTCCCAGCATCGCCTGCCCTCAGCTCCGAGATCGTTACTAAGAAGGAGTTGGCGGAGGCCTCGTCTTGCAGTGCGACCCGGCTGTGGCTCATCACATCAATACAGTTTTGCCGGTAGTCTCCTTTACAAAGGAACTTTCTATTATTCCTGTTCCTCGGTGGGTAGGGGCACCGCAAAGTTAGCGGATGTCCGACAATGCCACTCACTTTGGTTGTCTTCACACAGCACCACTCTGCAGAGCAGACAGAGCTATGAGCAATCTTTCTTAAAGAATCCACAAACACAGCATCATGAAAGTCAGATTATGTGCACAACTGGCCTTTTATGTTTGCGCCAGAATCGCCAGGATTTACCCTAACATTTGCCTTCACTCACTAAATTTTCAGAGGCGGGAACATGGAAGCTGTTTTGCAGGGTGGTATGGTTTCTGTCTCACTTGTATTTTCACATTCTGTGTCTGTTCAGATTCAGAGATTTTTCAGTTGCCATTTCTGCAAGATTTACATGTGAATGAGGCATTGTAATGTTTTGGGGTAAAAGTAGCTTTTCATTCTCGGTCACATTCACATTTTGCATTTTTATATGGCATCATGGGGTTGAATGCGATCCCTCACCTCTGACTTTGAGATCGACGGCAGAGAAAGAAGCCAGTCTAGTTTTCTGAACACCACAAAGGTACAACCCAGAGTCGGCAGGTTTGGGATGGGAAATAGTGACTGTAAATTCTCTGTCGCCGTCAGTGAGATTGAAGCGTCCAGTCTGCGGGTCTTCAGAGGTGACCAGTGCCTGCTGCAGACACGGGGCGGTCTGGTCTCCCCTGCAGAGGTACTTCAGGCTGCCCTTGTGCTCAGAGTTATACGGACAACTGAAGGACACTGGTTGTCCCTCATCGCTCATGATGGTGGTCGATCGGTCACAGCAAGTTTCTGCCAGTAAAAAAACAACAGAAGCAGCTTGCAGTCGGGAAATATTTGTGTTCTTTACATGAGAAACAGACGCGCAATTGCAATCAAAATTCAATAGAGGGGTATTATTATGTTGTTAACATTTAATTTAACATAATTTATAATTCAGGCAGAATGATATCTGTTCATTTACAGCATATTAGTCAACACTGATCTATCAATATTTGCCTGAAATGTAGATGAACAGATTGGAGGAAAAGGTCAAAGTGACAGACATTTTAGTAATGTCATAACAGCACTCAGCACACAGCACATATAAAAATGACTTTGGTGCACACATCCACAGTCTCCTTGAACACAATAAATTTGGGGGACAATCGGCAGAAAATTAGGAACAAGGTGAAAAGATAAGTATAATATAGTATAGTATGTATAGTATAGTATGATAAGTAGATTATTGTCTAACTTACCTGGTCCTACCTCCAGTGCAACTTCAGTGTAGATATCTTTGCCATTCCTGGTCACCCCACACCAGTATTTCCCAGCATCGCTCGGACTCAGATCAGAGATGGTCACAGTGAAAACCCTTTTCTTTATGTCATCATGGATGGAATATTTGTGGCTCTGTTGTTTTTTTGTTGTTAATATAAGAACATCTTCGTTGCCACAGTCACCTCTGCAAAGGTACTTCTCATAAGACTGGTATCCATCGCCATAGTTACAAGAGACGTTCACTTCTTGGCCTGCGTATTGAGCCACATGGATCAACCCTGCTGTTCTGTCCACACAGCTTAGAGAAACTAGAAAATATAAATTGCATCAATATATATAATTATACACACACACGCACAAACACAAACATCTAGATATCTAAATATTTTTTCTTTAACTGCACAGCACTTTGGCAACCCCAGTTATTTAGTTATTTCAAAATATAATATCTTCCTAGTTTGCCATCGATCAATCAGTCATTATTAATAAAGTGCATTTCATACACAAATGGTAAAACAATTGAAATACAATTCAGTTATAGAAGACATCCTGTAAAAAAACAAAGACAAATCAAAACAGGGAAACTTTTACCATTATCAGTTTTACGGAGTATATTCTGTTTTCATAAGTATGAACCCTAATCTTTTGAAAACAGAAATGCAGGAGGAAGTCATCTCTGAAACTTACTGCTCAGGGTGATCAAGGTCAGACGGGACCACATCTCCACTGTGCTGTGAGGAAACAGCAACTCAACCGAAGATTATTTACACTGAAAAGTAACACCCACTGAGTCAGTCAGCTTGCACTCTCACTTCCTCCTCAATATTTAGTCATTTTAAGATTCCATGAAGTCACATCTATATGTTCACTTTGCCACCACCGAGGGGCACTCTGTCCTACCTTATACCTTTGGACGCTCATTCATGGTGCATTTATCTATGGTTTCTACTGCAGTGAATCAACTTTTATCAGCTGATATATAGTCTGTTTTGTCAGTAGGTACCCAAAAAGTAAAGAATACACTTATGCACTTGTCTTCCAGGACACTCGAAAACCCCCACAAAATGTGAGGATTCTACATTTCCCATAATGCAACATCATCTGCAGCAGTTTTGAATGAACCATTATTGAACCATTTCTGTGGCTGTGATCACTCTGACAGCGTCAAAGTCTCACCTCAAACTTGACAAAATCTCAGAGCCATACATGGTAAAATGGCAGATATGCAGAGGGGATTTGGATTTGTATTGGTATTAGTTGGCATGCAAATGAAGTATGGTGGGTGAATTTCTGTCACATCCTTTATTAATCTATTTTTTATCCCTCTGTAGACCCCTGTAGAAACCGGGTTACTCACTTCCTAAAATACTGTGCCACCGCTTAAAACTACTGACCCCACCCTGGCCGGTGCATTATAAAATGCCAGTGGTGGTATATGTGGGTGAAAGCATGCATGTATTTTCCCTGAGCTCAGCCATTCCCTTGACTCCAGCTGACCGCTCAGCTGTGCCTTTCACATACTGCAGTGCAAACTGTCTCCATATCTCACACACTCTCACACCGAAAGGTTAGCATTAAGACCCCGGTGCACAGGGGTAAGTGTGTCCCGAATTAGCGAGGATGCCAAGACGAGCTGAGCTGTTGCCAGGTTGAGTTGCCAAGGGGTTTTGGGTATTGCTCGGGTGGGTTGGGTTTCTCCAATGTGGCCTGTTTGTATGTCGGCAGTGTGCAGGACGCGTGTGTTGTGGTCTTCTCAAACTACAGCCCAAGACAAACACAGAAATGCACTCAGCCATACACACACTCCTCAGTCAGGAAGAGGGAAGAACTGCTATATATAGTTGACACTTTCAACTCTGCTTAGGTTGGTCTTAAACCTTCAAGCAATGTGTTAATGCCTTGCTCTGAGGGTTATTCTGTAGGTGCATCTCTCTTTTGTCAAATGCGAAACCTGTGTTTAGAATTAGACTCAACTGCTTGGGATCTGAAAACACACATTGTGAATCACAAATAAAAACTTGTCCTGCAGTGACGAAAAGAAGAAACTAAAATGTTGGCTGTTGATTTTACTCTACACGAAACTAAAGTTTGGCGGAGGTGTGTGTGTTTGTGTGTGGGAGGGGACATTCCACACATACTTGCTCTTCCTGTGGAAAGAGCAAAAGCGCCATGCGCACACGCGCACACACACACACACACACACACAGTAAAAGGTGCACATGCAGCCCTCTAAAGACCACCACCCATTGGTCTGTTAAAGTCTCAGCCTTCCCCTCATGACGCAGTAGTCTCAGTTGTTTTTTGTCTGACAGGTTTCTTAAGTCCAAATAATCGTAATCGCCCGGTGTGGAGATATAAACGAGTGAAACACAGCTTCAGCTTTTTTGGTACTTTTTCACTTTTCAACAATATTTTGAAAAGTGAGACCCAGAGATTAAAAACATCAGGACGTTGAGCAGCTGCTCGGACCTGGTCAGCAGAGCTGAGAAACATAACTGCTTCTCTTGCTTTTCTCTCTGAGCTGTGAAGGCATGAGCACATGCGTATGTGCTGGAAAGAGGATGCCAACCAGAACAGTGGCCCATCAAAGCTCCACAGGGGCAGTGACGCACTGCTGCTCTCCCTCCAGCTTTCTGGTCACTGAGCACTTCCAATGGGTTTTTCTCTCGGGTAATCAGGTGGACAATATCTCTTTGTTTGTGCCCGGAGAGGCTAGTAACTTTCAGTCCTTCATTTTCTTGGCCCAGATAGTACCTTCACTTGCCATTTGCTTTTAATTATCTCCACCTCCACGGCACTGAGCCTCAGCTTCCCCTCAGAGCGAGTGACAGCATACAGGGTTCACACTGGCCTTCATACGGAATTGAAAAGATTTGTTATTGTTCCCAACTTCTGTGGATCAGACAGGAGAACAACTTAAAGAACAGCTTTTTATTTTCTGTGACTATAAAGACGCCTTAAATTCAACAGCACAACACACACCCAACTGCGCGCACACATACACACACACACTCACACACACACAGACTCACAGAGCTGCATACTGTTCACTTCTGTCAGAAGACTGCTAAATTTTACAGACAGCTTTTTACAAAGCAAACTTTCATTTCAAGAATGATCACACAAGTGGTGTCGTCATGAGAATAAAAACATTAACCGGGCACAAAATTAATTTAAGCTCATCATTCACCCATTGGCGGTCTCACTCGCGCACACATTCACACTCACAGCAAGTGTGTACAGTCAATGTAGGTTAGGCAGCACATCTCCTCCTCAAAGTGTTCGTCTTCTCCTCTTCGGGGCTACACATCTCTGAAAAGAGCCTTTATGATGGCGAGAGGGCCATCATCACTCTGTTTATCTCCCTGCTCCCCTTGGTGCCTTTGTTGTTCTTGAGTAGCTCTCCACCCTGTTTCACCGGGTCGCATGAGGCGACCTCTCAGTCTGCGTCTATTTCACAGGGATTTGTTCTCGCTCTCTGTGCTCTGGCGTACAGCTTCAAGAAGTCCTTGTAGTGAGGCGCGCAGCCAAGCCACGCTTCGCCAAAATGAATGGACCCAGTCAATAGGTACTCATTCCCTCCAGGCTGCACACGGCACTGCTTGGGAACATGGATACGTCCACTCCAACGCCGCCCCCTGGCTCCGCTCCAGGCGAACACTCGGCCCTTCTGTCGGAACAGCTGACCCAGAGTCACCGGCACGCTGGAGTCGTCTCTGGTGCCTGACGCCGCACCTCGGAAGACGCCACGGCCGGCTGTGGAGCAAGAGGAGTAACAAGATTACAAAAAAAAATGGGTATAATCAAATCAAAGGGGTAGAATTTAAGCACAGTTCAATGATGCAGCTACAGAAAACATTGATTTGAAGGAAACTTTGCAGACCCAGTGTGGTATGACCTGTAACTTCTGGTGGCTAAAAAAATACTTCAATGAGAGTGTTGCTCTAACCTAAACTTTTCTTCTCATTCAGATCACATATGATCATGGATGACGTGCATGTATCCTGTTGTTCAGACATTTTTGGGCAAGATACCGAACCCTGACAGTGAATCATCAGTGGATGGACCAGGTGGGGTCCATGCCAGCAGCGTGTAAATGTTTTGAATAAAGTGCTTTATGAAGACTGGAAAAGCACTTAGAAGTACAACTGTTACTGTTAACTTATATTTGGGGAGTAGGATAAACCAAAACCAAAAGAGTGACTTTCTCCAAACCTTACTGACACACATCAAACATATCTACAAACACAAACTTACTCTGTAGGTTGGGCCAGGTGTTTCCCACTGTTTTCAGTTCACTATTCCATTACAAGTGTGTGTGTGTGTGTGTGTGTGCTTACCAAAGTCACTGGTACAGACAGCCATGAGGACCTCTTCATCTGAACAGGGTTTACAGGTGGCTGAAATAAAAAAGAAAAGTGAAAACATTAAACACGAAACTCTTTGAGAAAGGAAACCACAGGTGGTCTAGCTATTTCATGACTCGTGTTTTTCTTTTCCCCTCATAAGCTTCTGTTTCATCTGGAGAGTTGTTTTACGCTTTAGACTGCTTCCTGTCCTCTCGCTCTGTGTGCTGGTGGGCGCTGACCAGACCAAAGAGACATCAGAGGAGTATGTGAATGAGAACAGCAGGTGAGGCTGGAGACTTGATCACAGGATTACTCTGTGACCCTGTCGGCTGTAAAAACAGCTATAAAATGTCCCAGACATACACACCCATTACACACAGACAGACACACACAAGCTTCTCTCTGTCTCATTAGGATGGCAGCCCTCCACCCGTCCACTCTTCTCTACCAGAGCAATTCTCTTCACTCCTTCTGGCGGGCTGCTCACAGGTCCCCATTTCTTGGGGTCTGCTCTTGATTGACAGATGCGAGGCGATTGGCTGACCCTTGTGCTTGACCCTGACGTGACCCCCTGATTGGCTTGCTTGTTTTCATAAGTCTGGCTGAGACAAGGGAGTGTGGGGGGGGGGTGTGGAGGAAGTGGGGGAGGGTGTGTGTGTTCGCGGGTGAGATGAAAAGACAACAGCGGGGCAGCAGCATGGCCCCTTATCACCCTCGCATCACATCCGTGAGCAGACTTTAAAGGAATGGTGAGTTTAAGCCACCATCTCACTCATTACGGCCACTCAGAGAGAGACAGGCTTGAGAGAAGACCACAGAGTTCATCTGCTGCTGCAATGTTGGCCAACCTAAACACTTTACACCCCTTCTAGCTATTAGCATGCACTCTGAAACAATCATTTGTTGAGTGCATTGTCTAAAAACTATCATTACAGAAGTGATGCTTTCAAGGAGTTGGAAAATCCAATGTTACTAAGTGGTTTGATCGATTTAACCCTTTAAATTATATCAATATGTACACAGAAGCAGACATATCCTAAACAGAGCGGTTATCTTTTCTTGAAATTATTTTCCAAGACCCAGATTACTTTTATGGCCATTCCTCTCACACTGTATAGTCTATAACTATAACTTACCTATGAAATAATCGCTATAATGCCAACACATTCTGACTCATTTGCAGACGATGCTTGTGTTAACCTTTGGAACCTTCTGGTTTTACTCACAGGGCAGAGAGAAGCTAAGTTTCATAATAATTACATACAGTATGTATTCCTATTCTGTATACTTTGGCAGTATTTTTGAATTAATTGACATTGATAGGACAAACTATTTTCCAGCTCCTACTAGTGTTTTTCTAGGACATTTCACTTTTTCCCTCATTGTTCATGTGTTTTTCCGTGACTGGAAAATTGATCACTAATTTTCCAGGACACATGGAAACCATGTTTAAGCTGTGCTAAAATATAACAGTAGAGAGTGGATTTTAATTCTTGCAAAAAAAAACCAACTCTGAAAACTCTCTCTTACCTAAACCAGGCTGTAGGTGTGGGTACATGTGCACCCCGGGCCCCGTGCTGGGCACCAGCTCGTACTGGAAAGCTGTGATCCTGCGGCTGATGTCGGTGTGGGGCACGGCCTCCACAAAGAGCGCTCCCCCTGCCAGGACGAAGCAGTGCACCATGCCCCGAGCATGGTCCGCCTCTGCCAGCAGCAGCATCAGGTCCCCGGCTCGCTCCACATACACGTGAGAGCCCTGTCATTGCACAAATGGAAATGCGTGTTCCACGAGAGTACAACATAACCAGGTCGTTCTCCTTAAGATGACCAGGTGGTCACTCCCTCTGTGCATGATTCTGCCTGTAAAAGGAAACTTTGCAAAGAACTTTTCCATAAGTGGGATTTGTTGGACTTTGAATCAGACCAACATGATATTACTACAGTTACTAGTGTTCTTCAGGTAAATCTCAGGTACCCCATGTCTTGCTCTGTCACATATGTTGAATATCTGGTCTTTGCAAATGCTATAATCTGCACTCACTGTGTCACTGTGTCATACCTGTGACCTTTACCATTCCTGACCACTGACAATAAAGGCTTTCTATTCTATTCTATTCTATTCACTGGAACACGTCATACTCTACCTGGGAGTACGTGAAGGGCTTGATGCACACATGGATTCCCGATGAGGGCTCTGTGTTGGACCGCAGGTTAACAATGATGGCTCCTGTAGGGTAGAGCCACTCCAACGAGCCCTGAGAGCAGCGTAGGTAGACCTGCTCCACGTCTCTGCTGTGAGCCTCGTGGCTCAGTCCGCTGCAGGCGAGGACACACACACTGGTCACATTTTGCAAATGAGCCGTGCAAGTTTGCACGGCCCCCATTGTAATGATGGGGGTCATCATTACAATGAAATGCCTAAAGTCACCAAGAAGCCAAGCGTCTTTAACTTTAAATGTCTTAAAATGACCTAGACTGGTTCTCTTTGATTTCATCGAATATGCTTCAGATGCTATTTTAGAAGACCTTTAACGATCCTGATTTAAGATGTGGAATATTGCAATACGCTTATGCACAGATCTGCTACCCCGCCATGCGGAGCGGCTGTCTTGCCTGTCTCTCACATGAACAATCATGGAACTTTACATTCCTTGCTAAACAACAGAAAATAGCAACTCTTGCGCAAACTATGTGGTGGCTGAAGCGATGTAGGCATAGAGCGCATAAACACCCAGCCTTTTGTTTTGGAGCCAGAATTTAGAGGAGGAATCAAATATTGAGGCTGAACCTGGAGTACTATCACCAACATGTCATCAGAAATTAAACCAACCTGTCACCTGGCACTTGATTCACTTGTGCAGTAATCTGCAAGGCTGCACGTACATACAATCTATTTTGTGTATGGAAGACTGCATAGTTTATGACACATTAGCATCTTACATCATATTCTTCCAATTAACACAATTTTTTAATCTTTCTCCTAGGTCCCCCTTAAAAATATTCTTTTAAATGCATACTACGACTCTTTCCTGGTATGTATGTCGATTTCCAGAGAGACAGAGCCACAGAAACATATGGAAGAGATTTAATGATACTGCAACATTCATTATGAGCAGCTCTGGCGCAGCTGTCTGCCAACAAATCTTTCACTCTGGACGGATGTGGTCACTTGTCTCTGTTGCGCTTAAGCTACCTCAACACCAGGAACTGATTGGGCTATTAAGTTGTTAGAAGAACGAGAGGCGGCAAACTTTACAGCACCGAGTGCTGAAGTCATTTTTTATGACTCTGGGACTTGGAGGAGTGATCAAAGGGGCCGTTTAGCTGTATTTACTTAAGATAGGCACCGGGGCAGACACATTCCTCTGGTCACAAGGACATTTCCAGAATCTTAAAAGAAACTTTCTTTTTAAATGTTGAAATATGGATAATCTACTCAGAGAAGTCTTTCATCTAGTGAAATCAAGGCACCTCCTGTGTGCACAAAAACAGTTTTAGTCTTATCGTTTTAAAAAATCTTAATAAAGATCCTCAAAGGAATTTTTAAGAAAATCTCTGATCCGCAACCACGCGTGAAATTGCATAGCAGCCAAAAGAACCCTTGACTAGTTTTCTCCTGCACCAGGAATAAAATAATAAAGGAGGATTACAAAGAAATCTCTGTCAAAAATCCAAGTATTTTACTATTCTGTAAACCTCAATCATTGCACAACAGACCCACTTCAAAGACTCAACGTCCCTCTCACACACGACTGAAAGCTCCAGTCAGGACAATCTGAATTCCAGACACTGTCCAACGCAAATGACAGATTTCTTCACAGACTTTTGGATAAGAAAATCACTTTGCTGAACCATGTGCTGGGCGTGAATCCTTAGTCCCCTGTGATAACACTGCAGTTTGGCAAATCTATTTTTCAATCATGGCTGTAACCAGGACACTGAATACTGAGGGTTGGCATCATTTGGACATGACGTTTTAAATTTGTGTTATAAATGCATTTCATGTGTAGTTATCCTAATGCTGCTACTTCTAACGTCGCCTCCTGTGGTGGAAAGGAGGCTGGTGGAAGACAGGACACAACACCCAGGCCAGAGGGAGAGGACTAACCCCTGCAGGACTTCAGCAGGACTACTATTCACCTTCACTCATAAAACAACTGCTGCTACCTTTGGGACATCATCTATTTATCTATCCATCTATTCATCTATCTATCCAACAGTTATTTGTTGTATTTTAACTTAAGGCGCTGTGCCCAGGAACTTGAATCAATAATGTTATACAGCTTATATCTAAGCAAAAAATAAGTAAATCTGGTCCACACTAATTTCCAAACCCTTGTTCCAGCCCTGCTATGAAGCGGTTGTTGTGCTCATCTTCCTCCCCACCTTCCTTTCCAGTACAGCACAGAAACACGGCTGTGATCATGACCTATAAAACCTACACTTCATACCTTGGCACGTTGATCACCTGCAATTTAGCAGTAGTAATTAGTTATGCATATCTTTGCTGTTGGATATGTGCTTTCCCCCCTGTAGTGTTCTCCCTCCCAGCTTCTCTCTACCCATCCATGCATGTACAGCATGCATGAAGCAAACAGGACACGCTGCTGCGTAGACCTCCAGGCTCACCTTCCTCTCCAGCTGCACTGGTCGCTGGAGTACTGCGCCCCGGCCCGGCACAGCAGCGCGGCAGTGATGCAGAGCAGCGCAGCCCCGGGCCCCGACGGCATGCTGAGTCCCGGCCAAGTTCACCCCTACACGCGAGCCTACATGACGGGTTCAGCCGCAGCCAGCGATGCGGAAAAACATCTGGACATCAGCGTGTCCCTCTCCTTCTCCTTCTCCTCTCTGTCTTCCTCACACACCGTTTAAGACGCTCTGTCCGCGTGCGCTCCGCCTCGCGTAGGCAGGGAGGAGGGGGCGCGTGCCAGCAGCTCGGTTCACTTGAGTGACACGCGAGCGCTCGCTCCAGACCACTCCCACGCACTCTCCCGAAAGATACTGTAGTATGTGGAAGCCTGGGGACCTCAGGTCAGATCAGGAAACCACAGACACCCTAGCACAATACAACACAGCCCCGGTTATTTACAACATCTTAGATTAGAGCCGCTCTGAACCAAACTCTCTCAGTACACAAACATAGATAGATAGATAGATAGATAGATAGATAGATAGATAGATAGATAGATAGATAGATAGATAGATAGATAGATAGATAGATAGATAGATAGATAGATAGATAGATAGATAGATAGATAGATAGATAGATAGATAGATAGATAGATAGATAGATAGATAGATAGATAGATAGATAGACAGACTAACTGGTAAACAGTGTAATAGTATACCGTATCGACATAAAATGTAGGTCTTTTTATTTGGTCCTTGTGATTGTATATAGTTAAGTTAGTTTATACAGCACACTAAACAAAGAACAATGGAAGAAAAAAATCATAACTATTGAGGGTGGGACAAAACAATACTTTAGTACGCGTGCATAGTGTGTCCCTCTCATCCCTAGTATATTTATTGTTTGGCTGCTACAAGTGTCATTTCTTATTTTGAACACTCAGGGGTCACACGGCAGCCACAGACACCGACCGTGAGGACATTTCGGTGCTCGTCTCTTACCTCGCCTCGGGAGTGTGATCCTGGGAAAAGCAGGGCCTTGACACAACAAAGAAAGTCGCAGAAGAGCTCTAAACGCCCGTACGGTTCGCGGGCCGCGGTTTTCCCGTGAGAAAACAGTCGGGACAGCAAGCATGTTACTGACTCGTCACATTCCCCGACACAGCCAGAGCTATGTAACGCATTTCGAGAAATACCGAAACACATTCTCCGACAACCTCCTACACACACACACACACACACACACGCACGCACGCACGCACGCACGCACGCACGCACACACACACACACACACACACACACACACACACACAAGACATTTTGTATTTTTGATAATTTTTAAAATAAATTTGGTGCTATCATTTCTTGGATGTTACTGATAATTCCCACATGAACGAGGTCGGAAGAAGAAACTCTTTAACACCCTTCATTAATGAGTCACAAATTGTGGATTCATGGATTCATGGATTCTTTTCATGATCAATCATCTACTAAAGATCAGTTTGCAGATCAGTTAGGAGCTAGGGGATTTTTTTTGTCATTTTGGGATCGATGGTTTTCCATCAGGGGAAGTGCTGCAAGGAATGAAGACTAAAACACTGTAAACGATTTGTATATCCGAACAATTTGTCACAAACCTCCATTTATTCATTCATTATCTTACCCGCTTTGTACCATAACTGTCACTGGCCTCTGTTGAGTAAACACCCGCGCGCACACACACACACACACACACACACTCACAATCAATGCATGTTTGTCACACCTAGGGCCAATTAAGTACCCAATCAGCCTAAACATGCATGTTTTTGGACTGTGAGAGAAAATTGGTGTAAAAAATCCACACAGACACATAGAACGTGCATATATTGAAATAGGGGTTTTCGCTCTGTAAGGTAACAAAACTCTCGATTTCACCCCCAAGGTAAACGGACAACTACTTCCTGTATACTTTTTTTCCAACAAGAAGGAAACATAACATGGAGTTTTACAAGCTCAGGCATGTCAACATTCTCTTTATTGAATGACTCCAAAGGAAGCATGATGCTCTTTCTGTCTACTTAAACCAGAACACATCTGCAACACCAACCTCACCCCCACTACCACTGCAAGTCTGTGAGTTACAAAACGGTGCAGTTTTGTTATTAGTGTAATTAAAGCCCAAGGATCTGGAGGCTGCAGAGAAAGTCTGACCTAGGTCCAATCATGTCACCACAGTGGAGGAGGCCTGAGCTGCTGATGTGCCATTTGACCCCACAAGCTCCTTCTCCATGTGAAGTATTTACAGAACAGCCGAGCCTCTGGCCTGCTTCCCTTATCCCCCGGCCGTCACCTGGCTCTTCTCAAGCAGCCTGACAGGAGGAACGCTCCATCTGTCCACACACTGCTTCCTTACGGAGCCACACACGCATTCCTCCATCTCTGATTTCAGTCTTTGTGACCTTTATTTCCATGCTGCACACACACAGCACACTCCTCTCTCCTTCTCAAAACCTTTATTTACCCACAGCGGACAACTGAGCAGCTCCCAGCTGCATCTCCTGGAAGGGAAGCTCGATGGTGGAACAACTGGTCGGGTCAAGCACAAGAACCACAGCCAGCTGTTGAAGGAAGGGGGGAAGCTTCGCCTGCAGGTGGAACAGGCTCATTTTGGGGTAACAAAAATATAACAATGAAGTTGTATTCCAGTGCTCAAAGTGGAAAAAGTGCCAGTACTCTGGCATATACAGGTCACAGAGCTGCTGCTTCTCCATCCATCTGTTACCTGCTTTGCATTGAATGGTGTTACAGAGCTTATCTCCTGCACACATAGGATGAAGGCAGTGGATATACCCTGGAGAGGTCACCAGTCCATCAGGCCACAGAGGTACACCATTCACTCTCACACCTAAATCCACCAAAGCAGAACTTTACTGCCTTTGCTCTCCTGCTTCAGCCAGCTTAAACTTTGCGATTCTGTCCTTGATATTTCAGATTGCTCTCAAATGTATTCATTTAACATCATTAGAAGACAGCACAGTGTTTTGGTCTCACCTTATTTTTTGACAATGAATGTGTAGCTGGTGCTTTGGAGACAAACACACACATTCCCCCCCTGAAAAGAGAAATGTTGAGAACAGGAATGTGGTTTAGTTCCAGGTGAATGGAAAAGCCGTCAGTGTCTGACCTCTGTCAGCTCTCTTCAGCCAAACACACCCAGCTCTTATCTCTCCCTCTTATCGGCAGCACTGCCAGAGGACATGCAGCTGTGTAAGAGAGTATGAGTTGAGTGCATTTTGCTTCAGCGCATGCAGGTTTATTTGACCGGCAAGGGCAAGCAGGCTCCAGGGTCAGGGTCATAGATTGTGTGTGTGTGTTATCAGGTCTGATGTCTACAGAGAGACAGAGTGTAAACACTGAGTAAAGCTCTGTTTACTCTCTTTCATAGATTCTCCATTAGGGCTCACTCTGATCATCTACCAAGTGCTTTATCATGCGGGCAGAGTGGGTAAAGGAGACAGCGAGTATTTAGACAGAGCGTGGTTTTACTTAAACAAGTCACAAAGATTCGTTACATTCTCAAATGCATGGTCTTCATTTCGCAGACGTTAATCCAAGTCACCCTATAGGTCCACGAATGCAGGACTGCAATTTGAAAATGAGCAACTATAAATATCTGTCAGGTCTCCTCTCACAGGGAACAGAGGTGATAAATAGAGAGGACCAGTGTGTGCACAATGAAAAGATGTGATGAGGGATTATAAAACCTCACAGATGCACAGAACAGACCAAAACTATACCGATGTGGGTACGCTAACTCCCACATGATAAAAACATTACCAAGCTGATGTTTGTCAGACAGGCTCTATCGTGACTGAATTTAGCATAATAGCATGCTAGCATTTGCTGAATCTGACGGGAAAGTATTTTGAAAAGCTTAAATTTTACGAAGGAAACTCCCTTAAATGGATAATAAAGTGCATGTCTAAAATTTCTTATAAAACATATATTTATGAGAAATATCTTTATCATTTTCCAGCAAAAATCCTTCATACAATTACACGACTGTACAGTAAACATAAAATACTTCAGGCTGTCAATCTGAAGAAAAGAAAACAAAAACTTTAATGACAATTAACAAAACAAGTGAGTTAATAAACAAATAAATGCAACAACAGAATAATCATCTGTAATTTCAGTTAAGGGTCTCCATGCAGTGATCACATCTCTCTGGAAGTCACCGTCTGAGTGTTTGTGGGCAGGGACACAGACAGGGAAGAGGGGTCTAGCCGGAGACTCTGTGCTAAGTGGACGTGTTATTTTTCTCAGGGCCAACACAGCACTTTACTGCGGGCAGCAGTGGCCTGGGGCTTTCATCTCCTGATCAGACCTAAACAGTCCGGGAACAATGCACTGAAGTCCAACTCCAACCTAATACGGTGCATTTAAAGCGCAAATGTATGGTCACTCTATATAAATAAAATAAAAGGTAAGGAAATGAAAGACTGGAGCTTTGAACACTCTTTCTGTTTTCTCTTCTTTTTTTTTTACAATCAATTTATTTTTCTTATTTTACTGACGCTGCTGCTTCCCCACAAACTGCTGCGGCCAGATTTACAGTAAGGCAGACCACGTCGCCGACCCAGGAAGCACAGCGGGAGATTTTGTGGGGAAAGGTCTGTTTACCTTTGGGCAGAAATACTCCTCACTCTGTGAGGTAAAATAAACTCTCTGCCAGTGTTTATACATCAGAACTGTGTTCTCTTAAAGAGGTTATTGTTCTTTAGATTTCATAATAGACCCAGGGAAAGAAAAACAAATAAGGAATATCCATGTTTGTGCATATGAAGCAGATGTGTGTGTGTGTGTGTGTGTGTGTGTGTGTGTGTGTGTGTGTGTGTGTGTGGGTCTGACATTGCACAGTTGCATCAGAGAGGACTGTTAAGAAATCGGCAAACGATTCTGTTAAAAAGCATCCCACAGTTCACAAGATGAACCTTATGTGATGATGTGCTGACTCTGATCACTAATTTTAATCTGAAGTATACAGAGTACACCAGATTCAGTTCACTCAGTCATGTTGGTTTTTTTTTTCTCAGAGGTTGACATTTGCAATCATGTCATGTCTTCTTTGTATTTTCAGTTACCAAAGCATTCCTCCTATTCTCTCTTTCTTTCATTGCAAATCTTTCCACATAAGGTCACAAAATGGTTCCCTCGAGCGGCTTAAACATCCATGTCCAAGGTTTAAAAGACAAGTGCTAAACATTTTGGGAAGCATGCTTATTTGTTTTCCTGCCTGTAATTAAAAGGATAATAGAGCAGTCTGTTATCTGCTGGTTAGAAGTGAAACCACAGCCAGGAGATGTTCAGTTTAATTCAGTTCAAAGACAGGGTTCAATCCAAAATGTAAGTCACAACAGCTCACAAATTATCATCTTTATCTACTCCAGTTTGTTAAATCTGTAAAGAATAAAACAAAATGAAATAAAGAACTTGTGGTCAGCCACAAAATAGTCCAGCATGCAGTTCTCACAGCCTTGCCCTGATTTCAAGTACATCAAAAGACTGACTTCAAAATACCATTAGAGAATTAATAAATCTCTGACGAGCTGCTCTGTGATGCGCCAGCCAGGGCGCTCAGATAAACCCGGGACACATTTATCCACTGTCCCCACAGAGAGACCCTCAGATACAGAAATGACCTTCAGTTTCTATGCACCACAGATCTGGAACAACTTAAAGCACACTCCACCACTTTTATGCTTCAGCCTTTAAACTGTTCTGTTCACCACAGTGGTTTCTGGTGCACTTTAAACATGCTACAGTTTCAGACTTTCAGATATTTAAACTTTGGACATTTATGACCATTCAGATCAGAGAGGGACACAGTCAGGTAGTACTTATAACTCCATCTTAGCACTTAGTACAAATAATTTCCACATATGTGATATAATATCTCAGTTGGTGTGAGTTTCAAGGTGTTGACAGGAATAAGTTTTTCCTGGACATTTATGCTCATATCAGCAGTAAACGACCTTGAATAAAAGACCCAGATCTTTCATCTTTAAAATACTAAATCAAATATCCTTTACCATTTTACAACCCTCCCTTTACCTAGTCTTGAAACTGTGTGTATCACAGTGGTCAGTTCGCTCCCTCCTATCATTACCCGTCCCTCAGTCCTCTCCTCGTCTTCAGGACTGAGCGCTGTCAGTTGAAATGGAAGTAATCTATTCCTTCCTTTAGCTGCAGCGAGTTCAGGTTTTCCTCCAGAACACCTCCAGTCATGTCCTGAATAAGAGAAGCGACATGGGCCAAAATATAAAAAGTGATTTAAGCCAGGTGTATTTATATGGGTTTGGGTGTGGGTGTGTGTGTGTGTGAGTGTGTGTCACAGAGAATGAGAGAAAATGACTGAATCCAGGTCTCCTCGTCCTCTGACTATAATTACTTCTCCCAATTCCCATAATTGAGCAATTAGTAGCCCCCATAGGTGAGGTCGCTCTGGGGTTGATGTTGAAATTGGGCTCAGTAGCTCCTTAAAAAGTGTGTGTGTGTGTGTGTGTGTGTGTGTGCATTATTATAAAAGCAAAATGTCAGTGTCTGAGCATAGTGATATGAGTATTGAATTAGTGTGCAAAAATGCACATAACGGTGGCAAAAACATCAGATGTTTGCACGGACGTCATGTGATCAAAGATCAGGCAGCTGTCTCTGCCCATTTCCTGGCTGCCTTCTGTGTGCGTGTGTGTGAGTGTGTGTTATGTCCTGTGCCGGACACACGCCCTTGATCATTATGTCGTTAACTGAGATTATAGACCCGAGGGCCAGGCGGTCAGAAACAGCAAACATACAACACACAAACACGCTTTCTGCTCACCAGTTTTACACAGATAATGAACGGGGCGGAGGCCACTTTGTAGTGCAGAACTGGGATTTTTGGTTTGGGCCTTTGCTGGAGAGACATCAACGGGGAAAAAAATAGAGAAAGAGTTGCAAGCAAAACGTTGGGCAACTTTATAGAAATACAAATCCATGGAGTTAATTCGGTCGTGATTTAATTTGAAGTTAATAAAGCTCATACTCTTGGCTAAGGGACAGTTAAACTGTACAGAATCACAATAAAGTTGATGTTTTCTGTAGCCACAGTGATTGACCTCACCTTGGATTCCTCGTATGTGTAAAAGCCTTTCTGGATCTTGTTCTCATCAACATCACAGAAAGCCTTCACCTGACAAATGAATCAGAGATCTGATTACACCACAGATATTTTTGCTGGACTTTAACTTCTAGATATATGGATAGAAACTTCATTGATTCCTTGGGAAGTTTCCCTTCAGGAACAGCAGTGCCAGAAATCACTGAATCAATCAAATCTAACATCATCATTAATCCTCCTGACCACAGTTAGACAGGAGCTAACCTTTTTCTGATTGGCCGGGCTGAGGCATCGGTACAGCTTCCGGCCCTGTTTCCCAGCGTTCCATATGGTAAAGCTCTCCCATTGGCTGAGAACTCTCTCTTGCAGGAAATCCACTCGCAGCTTCCAGATGGTTTCCCTGGAGGGAGGCAGTGAAAATAAGCAGAGGATCAGAGGATGGAGACAGAAGCAGAAAGTGTAGAAACTTTGAGAAGGAGGCCCCGGCTGCAGTTACTGATATACTGTGTGTGCTGCATGATGTGCTCTCAAGTACACAATCTGCTTTCCATTTGAGGTGACGTGGGTGAAAATGAAACTGAATTATTACTCACACTATCATCAGCTTACATACCAAACCATGTGCAGTTTTTACAGTCTGCCCTTGCATTTGGATGGAGATACTGCACCTGTTTTAACTTAGCTTGTTTTTCTGTGGCTTGCACCTTGACTGATATGCACAGCTGTGCAGAGGCCTCTCACACACACACCTTTACACTTGGATATACTCATACACACTCTACTGATGCTCTTGCACTTCCCCATCCCCCTAAATTATGCACACACAGATATTGAGCGATCGACACGTCCAGGCTGTGACCCTGCTCTTATCGGCTGATCCGAGCTCCTTACGGTGGGCTTCATGTGACAAAGAAACCCAAACCCACTGCAATGCTTGGGTAGGGGTGGTCACCGGATTGCTTTTGTGTCTATTTGCTATGCAGTCTTTGATTCTGGCAGAAACATAGAGACTGTACTGTAATCTACATCTCTATACACGTAGAAGCCATCATCTTACTAGTAGGGTATACCTGGTAGGCTGTTATAATGTGTCAAAAGGAAGATGTACTTTCACCCCCTCTGTGTGTGTGTATTCATATATGCACACACGAGACAGAGAGAGAGAGAGAGATAGAAGATGAGGGTAAGACCACAGAGAGGAAGTAGTGGAGGTGAAAAGAAGTGGGGGTCCACTCTCCCCCACTGGGGGAGAGTGGAAAGTGGGCATGGCAAGCTTGAAATAGGCCTCCAAAAATAGACAGATGATAGATGAAGACGATCAGCGAAGGAGTGCGTCAACGCAAGCAAATATACGAGCAGAGGGCAGATCCAAGGGAGGGAAGGAAGGAAGGAGAAAAGGAAAGAGGGATAACAGGAAATGAGGGATGAAAGGGAAGGACGTGTGTGGGAGGGGAAGCAGGAAAGAGCATCTCTTTTGGTGTGCCTTACATTTTGAAGAGGGCAGGAGCACACACGCACACACACCTGCACACACCAGATGACCTTGTGAAACACAGGCTACAGCCGGGTGCACACACACACACACAGACAAGATCTAATACCCTCTTGACCAAGAAGCTGAACATTCCACTGAGAGAGGAAAACAGGATGGAATTCCTGATTCACACATCAGGAAAGTTGATGGACTTCGCAAAACATTCTGAAAACCAAATGATTATGAAAACATGCATCTGCACGAGAGTATGTGTGTCCAGCCCCTGAGACAGTGTGCGATGCCAGTGGGCAGCTGTGAGTAGGTGGAGGTCCGACAGCGGGTCCAAGCATGTGGGTGTATGACACTGAGTGGGACTCACTCCATCACGGAGTGTGTAGCAGCCTTCTCATGGTAACGGTAAACCAGCAGACAGTGGTCGACTCTGGCCACGCCCCCTCCTTGGCGAATGCTCTGGTAGAAGAAGAGCAGGTCCTCTGGGACTCCCTAGGGAGGAGTAACTCAAGGGTGAGATCACGGTCGGAGGGGACCCTCCACAACGCATTTATTTTTCACATTTTAGGCACTAAAGCTCAGGTGCACCAAGTAAAATTTTATTAGACTACAGTTTTACTGATTCAGTGTCACATAAAGATGGGTGCACGTTGAAAAGATTAAGTAGAAGGTTCCTGCAGTTTTGCCTGCGGAGCTCTTCTGAATGTGATGTAAAATGTCTTCCAGCATCTACCAGCAGTTCCAGCTGCTATATCTCTACTTCTCTTTGGACAACTAGGAACAGTGAGAGTGAGACGCTGTGAATTCTAAAGGCAAACATGAGGAGAAAGTGGACAAAAGTAAACAGAAAGAGACAACTCTCACCTTTCCTCCCTCGTCGAACTGTCCAATCTTCAGAAACCAGCTCCTTGGGCAGAACCACGTTGGCATGATGACCGTGGGCCCGTGAGACGTGTACACCTGGGACACAACAAGAGCACAGGTCACAACACAGGACATTTGAACATTTACAAGCCAGAAATCACACCTTGCCAATGTTGATAAATGGAAATTACGTTGCTTAAACCCAAAAAAAAAATCCAAGTTGACTTTGATGGATCCCTTCTTAATTTAAGAAGTCTTTCTCTATTTTAAACCATGTTTGTGTTGGAGGAGAACCAAAGAGATAAGAGACCGACTCATCCAGCCAAAGAGAAAGCGAGTATGGAGCATGTTCAAAGTGTTGGGTGACCACCAGACTCTCTGTTTTGATACATGCTCTGAAATGTTATACAAAACTGATTTAAAATAAGTTTATAGTGGCTGGGAATTCCTGAAAGACTACAATGAAACCACTAGTTTAATTGTATATTTTCTTTAGAAAAATTTTCAAATTCAAAGTAACGAGAAACACTTGAGTTTCCATTACCAAATCCTGAAAGTTCCCATGATATGAACTAAGATTCACTCGCTGCACAAGTCATCTCACAGCAAGCTCTACGTTACACACGCGTACACACAAACACACACAGACAAATACAGACTTACACACACAATACAGGAAATCCTATTTTGTTTTGGTTTTGACAGAGAAACTTTTCTTTATCATTGTGAACTTAACATCCATATAAACTACGACCTGCTCAGGGTATGATGAACGGTTCAGAGAAATTCCCCATTTGGCTTTCAGGAACGCACCCGCCCACTCTGGCTACACTGAATGATTATCTGCATGAGTTTACTAAACGGGTTAAGGGGCTGCCACATGTGTTCATAAATGGAGACAGTGTGAGCTTCCTACAGTGCGTTAGGGAAGGACACACATTTCCATCCTCTTGCACATGATTTTTCACTAATGAGTTTGTTTTGGCCTCTCAGTCTCTTTCTAACCACAGTCTCTTTAACACACCAGGACCATATTACAGCCTCTGCATTTCCTCCCCCTTTTACTCCCAGATCTTGCCCACCCCCCTCTGTCCAAAGCCACATCTGGAGATCTGCATGTTTTTGTAGAGCAGTGCTATTGTGTTGTGAGGCCGAGGGTCATTCCAGGTTGAGCCGTTTCTTCATCCAGCTACGTCATTGCATGTCACATGCCATGCTTAAATATGTCTCTGTGCACATGTGCATGACTATGGGGCTGTTCTTCGTTGAAGTGGAATACTACTGCACTGCTAAAATGCATTGCAGATGTAGAAATCTGTGAAAAACATCTGGACTCAGCCAGCTGAACAGCTGGACAGAATCTAGAGAGTTGTGAGCCGTGTGAGTGTGTGTGTGTGAGTGCGTGTGTGTGTGTCCACCTACGTACAATTCTTCTCCCCTTTGTAATACTGCAACATTTTGCAGATGTAAACTGTGACTGTGAACGTGAATCAGAGGAATAAGAATGAGTTCTGGGAACCTCGTAAGAATGAGCGAGAGGGGGCGAGAGTGGTTGAGCATGGGAGAAGTCGGTGGGGTAGGGCAGGTTTGTGAGAACCATATCTAATGTCCTGCAGGCGGGTTCCAACTATGGATCAAGTTAAACAAGCACCACCCCGAGTAAATCTCTGGTTTAGCTCGGCTGGACTCTGTCCCTCTCATCCACACACTGAAAGCGAAGGCAGATAAAGTGAAGGAGGAGAAGGGGAAGGAAAAGGAGCTGCAGAATCAGTGCATGATCTCATTCTCATTCTCCATGAAACTTAATATCATATAAATATCCAGGAATGTCTGCTAAGGAGTTATGCAGTCTGTGTATGTGCATGTGGGCGTTTGTGCATGTGTGTGTAGGGAGCGAGCATGTCCAGGTCGTCTTGTAGCCCTGGTGACAGTGAGTTTTGTTCAGACGGCAACAGTTGACCCCTGTGTCCTACATAAATAGAAATGGCCAGCATAGATATTTGGCAGGGGAATAAGGGTTCTTTCAATGAGACCTTTATATCATTAATGTTAGCTTTGGAGTGCAAGAGGTTGCATGTGTGTGTGTGTGTTAAACACTTTGATATGCTGGTTCACAAGTTGTCATAGAAAAGACTTGAAATTTTGCCAATGGGTTTGTGTACGGGTCATCCATGACTTTCACACAGGACTGCAAAACAATAAGCTCCGTTCTGCGTGTCAAAACATCGACTCCAGGATCAGCTGAAACAGAAGCTGTTTTTTTTTTTTTTCCAATGCCGAAAATTTCCAGTGTGGATGGGCCTCAGAGGACAGCTGGCACTGCGATCCGCTTCCTCTGCTGGGACTGACATGGAGCCAGAGGGTGAGAGCAAAGCTGTGTCCTCCATCCAGCCCACTGCCACGTTTCCGTGGAAACTGTCGACGGCAGGTACGCATCCTGCTCCGTCTGACCTGGTGGCTGCCTGGCACATGACCTCTCCCAAGCAGACAAAAAAAACACACAGACAGGGAGGTTGTACAGGAACACATGCACATGCTCTACCACATACTCTACCTGAGTGACGAGCTGATCCTGGGTGATCGTGTTGATCCAGCGAGTGTAACGCTCTGTAGATCCCTCGGGAAGCCTCTGAACTTTACAGCCAATCAGCTATTGTGAAAATATATACATACACACACACACACACAATATATATATATATATATACATATGTATATGTGCTGAAAACAGAGATTGAGCAGTCTACATCAATTCGTCAATTTACATTGACAATCCCATAGTGTATAGCGATTTTCTACACTTTTTACTCTATTTGTAGGACAGTATCATAGTACACTAATTATCACTATTTATATCTAGATCTATATCTAGAACCATAGAACATTAGAGCTATGACAGAAAGAGGCAGGTTGTTTGTGCAGGGCAGCAAGCCTGCTGTCTCCATGCTGTCTCCCTCACTTCCCTCTCACACACAACCTTTAACCTCTGACCTGGCAGGCCACAGAAACCATCAACACCGGATACTCACACCACTTTGAATGCCAACTGCATAGAGGCACGCACACACCACACACACACACACACACACACACACACACACACACACACACACACACACACACACACCAACAATATGAATATTTTGGAGTTTAAAGGATCAGTCACATGGATAGAGGTGGCAGAGAGAGAGAGTGAGTGAGTGAGAGAGAGAGAGAGAGAGAGAGAGAGAGAGCGAGAGAGTGAGTGAGAGAGAGAAGGAGTAATGCAGGGGAAATAAGGAAAGGAGGGGGAAAGGCACAGAGGGAAGGAAATGAGCAAGCAAATACTTGAGGGAGAACTTACAGCGTTTGGGTGGAGGAGAGAGGCCTCATACTGCAAGCGAACTCTTTCAGGCAACATAACATCATCCTGGTGAACAAAAATATAAATGTAAAAAGATGATATGACACTTTAATTTTATAAAGTCTTTGGCATCATGTGACATCGAACACATATTGGGAGTCTCTTGAGAAAAATTCTAATCATATCGGTGTTGTTTGGGTTGTTTTTTTTGGCTTTTACTTGTTTTGTACACAGCTACATCTGAACTAGAACAGAGGAACACAAAGGAAAAAAAAACGTAAAAATCTATATTTCATCCACCCAGTATCTTACCCACTTTGCACCTTTGTGGTGTGGCATGGGTCTACTGGAGCTTATCCCAGCACTCGTAGTGTGAAGGCAGGGAATACATACAGGTCGCCAGTCCATTGCACGGCACACACCCACACACACACACACACACACACACACTTTAGAGTCCAAATTAGAGTCCCCAGTCAACTTGAGTAAATGTCTTAATGACAGTGTGGGAGCAAGAGTACCCAGAGTAAACCCACACAGACATGGAGGCAACATCAAACTTTCTTGCTGCTCCTCCACAGTGTTGTTCTTCTCATCTTCAAATCTTCTTCTCTCTTTGCGTGTGGCATCACCATTGAAAGATAATGTGTTTTCATATCTGCCAGTCTATCTTATGCCCTTAAGTGATAGTGTTCATACAGAAAGCAGAACTGCCATACTTTGCTGTGTGACTCAGAAACACACACACATAGAAAAAACACATTTTGATGTTGTGGTATGTGTGTAAACCACATACATGTGAAATGCAGCACATGGCTCATTAGCTCTGTCACTGAGCTACTGAGGTCTATGTGTAACTGTGTCTTTGCACAGTTTCTATATTTGGACAAACCTGTGTGAGCTAATTAGTTAGTGACTTGCTGCTGTGTGCATTATAAAAGACATCTGGACAGTAAATAGTGTTCTAACCCACACACACACACGCGCACGGGCACTCACACGCGCACACACATGCACACACGCACACACACTTACCGCATCCTGGAAGCACAAGTACTGCCCACAGCTCTGAAACACAGCCTTATTCTTTGCGTACCCCACTGAAAGACAAAAGGACAATGTATGAATATTTATGTGTGGTATCACCATCGCTAAGCATGTGATTGAAAATGACGTGTCATTTCCATTTCCAAAAAAGTCTACCAGTACACTATGAGGCCCGTCAGTCACACATAATGGATCCTATTCATCACTATGATCATATGTGTGTGCCCTAAGGGCCGGTGATTTATCCATGATGCTATGCCAGTCTTCACCCTATGAGCACCGTTGATAGCCTTCAGCAGACACCATTGAAGTAGAAAGCAAGCAAGTTAAATAAATGAATATAAAGATGATTCACCCAGGACTGGTAACCTCCTGGTGGCCTTCAGGTTAACTGACCTCCTCTGGGTTGTGCGGAGCTGTGACCAGAAATCACTACAGAGATGCCCCTCGCCTCCAGCCTCTGCCTCCAGCCCTCCACTATCTTCCTGGAGTCATCCTAGATGGACACAAACACATGATGAAACTTCCAGCTACAGATTCATACTCTGAGATGAACGACTTACTTGCATGTACAAATGGATGCAGGGGGGGACTCACCGTGCTTGCATCGTCAAATACTGAGAGCTCCATGATTCCGGTAAAATCTTGCCGCAAAACAGCTTGCAGACATTCGTCCAGCCAAACGGATGCATTGTGCACTGGCATGATAATACTCTGTGCGTAACACACACATACATGTTTTTGTGAACTATGAAAATATCAGGACGTATGACGAATGGGAACGTGTCTTCCATTGGCAATATAACGCTCTGTAGATAACACGCACGCACACACGCAGGGACTTCTATCAAGTACTATTAAGTGTATTACGGTTCACGGCACTGGCGCTTCTTGGTGATGACTTTTAGTGAGATTGACCCTTTTTATGGTGAAATTGCAACTGTGTTGGTGTGTTAGCTTCCATGACTGACATACAGGAATGCCCTAAATGCGTCAACAAATGATTGTGCAGGAGTGTCAGACCATCACTAACCACATCAACTGGCCTCCTCTCCTCTCCCTCCTCCTCCTCCTCCTCGTCTCCTTTTGCTGGACTCTCGCCTTCATTCTCTGTCTTACGGAGCCGTTTGGGAGGGTTCATGTCAGCCCCTATGACTGGTTAGTTCGCACGCATTCTTAAAATTTTTTTTTTCTCAATTCGTTAAATCTACATCGATGAGGCGACCACTCGACAGCAGCTCTGGGCGCTTTGGTGCCAGTAGAAATGGCAAATTTACCACAGAAGCATGGTGAAGCTGCAGCGTGAGCCCATGTGTGTCAACTTCCGCAAACAAAATATTCTGGACGATGGTTGGCTCATACAAAACACGGACGTACACCTGATTTGCTAAAAGTCACCGTCAATCATCCGGGCCAGTCCCGCCTCCTACAGTGTATCAAGTAGCTTTCTTTCTCTCCGAAGAGGTCGGGATATGGTGGTGTATACGTTGGTGGGAATGTCTTTTTCTAATTTTCTCCACAAAAACAAAATCTTATATATCAACATATATATATATATATATATATCAACTGATATATATCAGCTTTTAGAATTGTATCAATTAATCACGGTCTAGTGGCTGAAATAAATCCTCTCATGGTCTTCACCAACATATGGTGTTTTCAGAGGGGGCAGCCTCATAATGGTATTTTGTTTATCTGAAAACAAAGACATTACAACCAACATACCAGGGTCAAGAATGAACCTACAAACTCAACTTATTTCAGATTTCTTATTTCAGTTAAAACATATTACTGTAGAATGTGTGTAAGCATGTATGTGTGTGTGCCCTGCCATGGACAGGTGATCTGCCTTTAGCTCATGTGTCTTTTCTATGTAAAGCAGGTTATGAAAATGGATGGATGGACACTCACTAGTAGGTAAGTTGTCGATTTCTGACCATGTAAGAAAAACATTTTTTATGCCATTGCTTGTACAGGTGGTTGGTGATTAAACTGGGTTGAAATATTGTTTTTGCAATTATCATTTTCCTCTCTCTCTCTCTTTGTGTGTGTGTGTGTGTGTGTACCCTTGTGTTCAGAGTCATAAATGAAACATCAGCCATGGTTATGTAATATAGACTATCTACTCCCCATTTAAGATGCACTTTCAGAGTACATCAGGCCAATCCCCACTATCATTGTCATATTAATCTTTATTTGTTCTTTTTGTCAAATGAGTGTGATGGAATTCATGGGCAGTAAAACAGACAAAAGCCCAAAAGAATGGAGGCTACCTAATGTCTGTATTTGCCATTTTAGCACCATGTACACTCTGTCCTCTCAGTAATCTGGCTAAACTCCAAAGATATTTTTAATGAAGTCCTCAGTTTAACTGCACTGACAAACAATCCTCTTTAATCAGGGGACCACTCAGACATCTCAGGATGTAGTTTAGAGTTTAGAGATTGTGCTGCAGGGTAATTGTCTTCACATTGCAGCAATATCTCTATCACTAGCTTAATTTGTCACTTTAATTGTGTCTCTTAACTTGATAAATGCCCCACTGATCTACACCTCTTGGGAGAACAGACTAGACCTGAATTTGCAGCAGCAACAATGCACACATGCTTGTCAGGACACTTGTCAGGACTGCTTGTGTACTCTATTAGCAAACAAAGCCACTATTCCTAAATGTGTCTTTCAGGACACTGTGAGTGCGAATGGATAAGATCATCCATTTGTCCTCAGAGGAATATTGCACTTGGCCTGTGAGGCAAACCAGACATTAATTTCTGACTCATACAGATTGATAATTGCAAACAGCCGTTCTTGATTAACCTAAAGTGAATTATAAAACCCAGATGTTTCAGTCGCCAAGGTTCAGGTTCAGGTTAGCAGTCCTATATTCTGACCGTTGAACCAATTGTTCACTTCCTTGCTGTGTGCATCCACAGGGGGTCTGTTCTTCTTTTGTAAGAAAAAAAATGTTCCGCACTTACTTTCGAAACTGATCTCACAATCAATCACTGCTGCCTGTTTACCTCCTCTGCCAAATCAACACCACATGGCAATTCAAACATGCACATGAGTTGAGTTACTGTATCTGGACGTTGAGGCTGCAGCTGTTAGATCTATGATCAGAAGGCACTTGATTTTGTTTGGACAGAAATGCCAGACATTAAAGAGGGGGGAAGTGCAGTAGTGTGTCTGGAAGTATGGGTATGATTGGATTTCCTTCATTTAATTAGTTTCACTTTGGCAATTGCGCACATTTGACCTTTTTGTGAGTTTATGCTGTGATTTCAATTGATATGTAGACATGCAGCCATGGGCAGATAGAAGACATGCAGTATGCTGACAGCTGAGGAGGGCTACATGTTGACAGGGGCGGCAGCAGGGCCCTGGGGCTGTAATACCAGTCATTTCAATACTTTGTGGAGGGCTACAAATCTCTACAACAACTATTTGTACTGCCATGAATATGGCAGCAATATAGCATGAGCAATATAGCAACTGTAATTTTATGCGACAGGGAGAGACAGAGACAGAGAGAGACAGATTACTACCCATCCATGTTGAGGAGTCTGCTGGAGCCTGTCCAGGCACTCATAAGTTGAGAGAGAGAAAATATTCCTGTGGGAGGAAACTGGAGCACCCAGAGAAAACCCGCATGGACACTGGGAGAACATGCAAACTCCACACAGGAAGGCCCTTGAGTCCCTACCTCAGGGGTGATAGTACTACCCACCCTGGGACAGATTGACAAATCTGCACTCGAATTTGTTTACGTACATGACTGAAGTTGAAACACATGCACTGTGTGACAAAAACATAACCCCATTACATCAAATAAATCATCCTAGTCTCATATATGGAAACAAGGCCATTTTGGAGGATTTTCATAGTCCAACTCATGGCTTGGCTTTAGAGCATCAAATTACATAGCTTTGAGAGAAGCACAAGACCAAGTCAGTGCTTTAGAGCTTCATCAAAGGAGATATGAGCCTGTCCTTACACAGCTCACTGTTTTTTGCTGGACTCCCAAATTTTTTCTCCTGACATTTGATTAAGCTGCACCCTCAGGTGGTGGAGGCCTGCTACAACACCAAGCAGCTGCTGCTTCTCCAAGCAGGAGGAACAAGTATAAAAATACGTGATCTACTATGACTGGAAGGTCATTAAAGTACTCTTAAACTAAATCAATGAGGAGCTGAAGAAAAGTTTTTGGTTCAGACAATTGAATTGATGTAATCGATGCCATTAGGGAGGTCATCTGCTTTTTTTATGAATGAAAATCTGATAAAAATCTGCATGCTCCCTGTTCTACACAGAAAACAGAAAAGAAATATGTGGAGTGAGATGACAACTGGTCTAACATCTGAGGCAGTTACGTAATGTCATTGTCCTCAGAAATTGATTCATTAAACAATCTTATGAACACCTGTGAAATTATAAAGCAAACACCATTCATTTATTGGTATAATATTCATAATACTTTATGGGTATCATTCTGCTAAATACATACAGTATGTACTAAGCCTGTGTGTATCTATAGGCAGGCATTTCACATTCAGGTCCAGGTTCAGTGCAGTGATCACCAAACATCTTATCTTCTTTTGTTCCTACCAAGGATGTGAGGAGAGGAGCCACTGCTCAATGAGTCATTCGTCTCTAAAATTTTTACTGTAGCTTTCTTCTACTCCTCCATCACAATCTTTTTCTTCACATCTGATATGAAGTCATTGAGCTCCCTGCCAATTTTTCTTCTCAGACAAATGCCTTTTTAGTCATGGCAAAGACTGAATGTCACTGGAGGAGGGACAGAGTGGTCTCCCTGAGGTCCTCCTCCATGGCGCCAAGATCAGCCAGCTGGGATTGCAGTGTGGGTCAGCTGTACAGACAGGCACGTGGGTCCGGTAGGGTACAATCAGTGATCAGTTTAGGTCCGGATTGAGGCGGAAAGGCCCATCTCAGGCTGGTTTAGTCCAGTGTTGAGTCCACCTGGGTTCTGTTGGGGCTGTTTGCCTTAAAGGACAAACAAAATAACTAACTTTGGAGCAGGTGCTATTGGGCTTACAAGGTCAAAAGGCAATGCAAACAATTAAATCGACCTAGGGAAGGTTACCTGAGTCAGTTAGTTCTTGAGCAATGCTGGAAGCAGTCTCAAATCTGACAGAAACACACTGTTTCCCAGCCCTCTCCAGCAACTCAGTTGTGCCAATAAAGCTCAAGATGCCACTTGACTCATCAACAAATGAGGATTTATTTGCGAGCTCATCTCAGGTGCTGAGCTGAAAAGAGCAGTTTGACTTTTAGAGAGGTGGGACGCATTCATGCTTTCGTCGGTGAAGCAGCAGCAGTAAGGGTCCGTGTGGATCTAGGTGGACAATCAAAGTACAGTATGTGGCTTCATCCCAATCCTCTAAAGGAACCGTTCTGTCTCTAGGGTCACAGGGTGTTCAGAGTTGTCGCTGCTGATGAGGAAAAGGCATCGAAGGGACTGTCGAGATACACCCTGTTAGTTTGCTAGTGTGTGCATGTTTGTGTATGTGCACCTTCGAGTGCGCCTGAGTGCATGTGTATATGTGTGTTTATTGTGTGTGAGTTAGCTTTTCTTCAAGAGCTCAGGTTAAATAGCAGCTGATGTGTCATTAGACAGACACGCATAGACCCACCCGAGACTGCTCTGCTTCAAGTGTGCACAATGACATCAGGTCGGATTCCGCAGCGCAATTCAGGCTCGTTTTACACTATAGTGTATATGCGTGAGTCCGATGAGTCCAAAAAGAGTCCAGAGTCCAGAGACCAGAGCATGTAGGGTGCAGGTGTCTCAGAGGAAGGGGTTGTGGCTGTGCATCTGTGAGTGAGCTCGGGGTGCTGGTCGTGGAGAGAGGGGCAGCAGGGGCTGCGGGAGGTTGGAGGGGAGGTCAAGGAGTCCGGCGGGAGGTTGTGTGAGAGAGGAGGGCAGGACAGGTGGCTGGTGAGGCAGAGGGAGAGGGAGGGAGGGGCTGTAGGAGAGCATGTGCGGGGGCAGCGGAGACGTGGACGACGGCCGCATTTGGTTGAGGGTGAGGCGTGGCTGGTCGCAGTGGAAGGGGTTGGTGGGAGACGGAGCACTCAGACCTGAGAAAGCAGAACAGTGAAGAGAGGAATTTAATGGCATCACAGTAACATTTCTGAATGTTTCTGAAGTTTTGCACGTTTGCTAGTTACCTGAGAGGAAGGGATTGTTGTGCGTCTTGCTTGGGGGATTGGCGGGTATCAGAGCGTCCAAATTGACCAGCGATGCTCCCGTAGGTCCGAGGAAGGCCTCTGGGGTTCGACACACACGTGTGGCAGGGGCGCTGAGCGGGGGAGCCAGCCGAGACAGGTCAAACATCTCTGGACTGGTCGATTCCCGTCCATTTACCTGCGTTTTCACTGGGGGCTCTGCCCCAAATGGATCTGATTTTGAGTCGGCATCAGCAAACGGGTCAGAGTCGACTTTTACCCCAAAGAGCTCTGCATCTGCAACAAGACAAGAACAACCTTTGTTGAGGAGATGTGATGCAGTGTGCATCATGTGAGCAAAGAAAAACTCATGTGGCTCATGAATCCATAGTGTCTGTTCTGTGCTACATTACCTGACGGACTGGCAGGCTGAGGGGAGGACACTTGAGGAACCTCTTGTTTAGGTTTCTCTTCATCTTCTGCAGAAAAGGGATCTGCACCATCAGCACCTGCGTCTCAATTTGAACAAGGGGAAATCTTACATTTTTGGAACAGCACTGAATGCCTCAATGTATACTGAGGGTAGCAGTGTGTCTGAAAGCTACCTCCATCTGTTGGGCTGTCCCACGCATGGTCGACAGGACTAGAGGAGGCAGGTGCTGCTTCCCAGGGGTCCTTACACGAGTTGGTACATGGGGCCCAGGGGTTGGATGCATTGGCTGATGAGGGACGAGCAGGCCAAGGGCTTCCAATCACAGGAGTGCTAGAGTGGACTGCTGTGAAGCAGAAAGATTCCAGTACAGAATAACTTGTAAACAAAATAATGTTACTAAATGTAACAAAGTTGAGAACAAATTTCATAATAATAATGATACAATAAAATGGATGCATATCATCCTTGTGGATATGACAAAACTGTGATGTTGAGCAGCAATGTATTAAAAAGATGTGTCATCAGTGCAGGGCTTCATGATAAACAATAATAACTAAGTAATGGTGTAATGAGTGCATCAGACAGCACTTGCCGAATCAGAGAAGACATGAGCAGACAGTTCAGTACTAGCGTCAGACTGATCCTTGAGTGTTTGTGAGCTACTACACACCGACAGAGTCCCAGGGGTCAGAGGTGACATCAGTGGTAGGCTGGGCAGAGTTCCAGGGGTCATTTGGCGGTGGCGGGGCCTCGGACGAGGGTCCAAATATGTCCACAAGGTCCAACATGGCTGACTGCAGAGTGAGCAAAAATTCTCAGGTGTGTTTGTCCACAGGATTTTTTAAAAATCAGGCAAGACAACTTATGTGGAGGAGCGTGTGTGACACATGTAGCAGTTTCTTTACAACACTATTCAGACACCATTGAAAACCAAGTCCATCTAAATTTGTTGTGTTTCTTCATGGTTCAAGAAAATGCTTTAATTGAATAAAGTTAGACAATGCTCAGGTTTCAGAGATGTAGTTTTTGCAGAACAATTTAGGAAATAGGCTCAAGTCCTGGGTTAGACCAAGGGCCATTTTGTGCAGAGTTTGAGAAGCTTGATTGGAGACTCTAAATTGCCCCTCAATGTGACAGTGAATGGTGTGTGGAAACTTGGAGTGTATTCTCTCCCGTATGTGCGCTGGGATGGACTCCAGCCACTGCAGCACTGCTTCAGTATAAAGCTAGTTATGAAAATAGATGGATGAATGACCGGTAAATTAATCAGTAACAAAAATGGCCATCAGCTGCAGCCCAGTTCATACTGCAGTAGGAAGTGCACGTGTCAGGCCTCCACTGTTTATACTGTAGCAGTTGGCAGAGCAGCATCTCAGAGCAGATCAGTCTGTTTATGCTTCAACCTGCTCATATGGTATCAGTGCAACAGCACTGTCGACACAAACATCTGAGGCCTCCTTACTATGAGCACATTCTGTCCAGTAGTAGAAAATATGGTAGAAATTACTTCATGGCGTAAGGGTTTCATGTTCATGTGTGATCATAAAAGCCAGTCATGTAGCTACAGTATTACATATTTAAGATTACATAAGCACTTAATTATTCCCTGAAGAGAAATTGTTCAAAGAGGGTATTTCTCTGTGTCTTGAATAGTCCTCTGGTACCATACACAGTGAGAACATGAGCACTTCTGCTCCACACGGCTTCTCATCCCTCACAGTAAAAAAAAAAAAAGTTTGACAATATTCAAGGAAGAATGATAAAAGAGTATCTGGACTTGGGAGAGAACCATATCCAGTCATTTTTTGTCACAGTTGGAGAAATGGGTCACTTTGATGTGTCTGACCTTGTGCACACTGTGTGTCAGGAATTGCATCAGTAGCAGAATCACTGAGAATCTCACTATTACAGTTGCTCTCCCTTTCCTTGGCCTTTACAATCATGCTTTCAATGGTGTACCTGAAAACACCACGATTTCCATGATAAGCATCAGAACATAACCAATTACGCACCTTGGGGACTTTTACATAAGACATCTGGTGACTCTGATAGGCCAATGAGTAAAAGAGCTGGTATGTTACAAGATAAGGAGTATGCTTTCAGGGAAATGTCATGCTGTGCTCAAGGTTAGACAAGACAACATCATTATAATTCAGCAGGTGTCTCCCTCTCCTTGCTCTCGGTCTTCATCATCTCTCTCTCTCAAACCTCCCTTATTGTGCTGAACAATGTTTTTGGTCTCTGCCTCCTCGTGTGTGCACCGTCTACACCATAAGCTCCATCTTTGCTCTCAAAAGTCTGCCCAGAATCACCTACAAAACACAACTGCCCAGCTCTCTATAAGAAGAGAGCTGTCTGCCGCACTCTTGTGCGGCAGGCGTGCTCACGTACACACACACACACACACACACACACACACACCGTGAAGCAGACGCACCCACACACATTTTGAAACTCACCTCCTGTGTCCCTGACTGGCTCTCTCGCCTGCTCTCATCCAGGGCCTTCTGTAGCAGAGACTCGTCTCCTTGACGACAGCACTGCTCCTGCAGGGGCGGCATTGTGACATCACCAGCATTATCACCACGGCAATGAGTGCATCATTCGTTTTTCACTGTTTTGGGGTTTGGCCTCGTGAAACCATCCCTTTTAGCCATTTCTGTGCTGCTGATTTAATAAATAGCTAAATGCAAAACAGGAACGTCCAAGTTTACGTATTGCATCACGATGTGAGGAGTCTGAGCGAGAGGTAAAGAACAGGTAGTAGGAGGGATATGGATGGAAACATTCGGGGACAAAATGGTTAACACAGCCAAGGAGAAGCGTTTCATTCCAAATGTGGACCGTGAGTTGTGTTGCATGCTTGAGTGTACCTGCTTTTGCTCCTTTTGGCTACACCTTAAGGCAATCTGTAGCTGTTTGTCCTCATCCATCTCTA
Source organism: Karalla daura (assembly GCA_029224185.1). NCBI lineage: Eukaryota > Metazoa > Chordata > Actinopteri > Chaetodontiformes > Leiognathidae > Karalla > Karalla daura. Next base: position 20,318,988 of record CM055189.1, read on the forward strand.
TGGTAACAGAGGAAGCAAGGGCTGGCTACATGGAGGTGGGTGAATGTTCAGGTTTTTAATGTTTTTTTTTTGCAGCAAGATTTTCATTACTGGAATCATCAAGAGGCATTGAGACATGTGTGGTGAGAGTGTGTGTGAGAGGAGGCTGCACAGGCAGGCATAATAATATGTGAACCAGCTGTTCTACCTTCTGACTCTCCTCCCTGCTCATGGCTAAAGCCAGCTGGAGCTGCAGCTCCTCCTCGCCGCTGGTCTGAGGCCGGGCCTGCTCCAGGTCTGAGGCAGCACGAGGAGACGAGGACGAGGCTGCAGATGGGAACAAGTGAGGGAGTTTTCAGTGAGGACGCAGCGATCGTAGGCGGAGAGAGATGGTCAGAATGATGCTGCCGTGCTTGAGACAGGATACGTGGGGCTGATTTGAATAATTCCAGTCCTACACTGCAGTATTGAAAATCTATGTGGTGGACTGGTCCAAAGTGCTGGGCAACAGCACAAAATGCTGTTCACGTGGGATCAGCCTGAATGCAAGTGTGTATTTTTAACACCACATCCATTTATTCACATGCGGTAAACAGATGATATCAAATGTTCAGTTCCCTTTAAAATCTAGGCTTCAAAAAAACACATTTCAAAGCATTTCAGAGGAAGCAAAATGCTCACATTAACTCTGTATTATTAAATGTATTTGCAAAGATCTCTATGCCTGGTGGATGATTGTTTGTTACTCTAACTCTGTCCATTCCCCAGCCACAGTAGGCATCATGAGCCACATTAATCAACTGTCAGAGAAGAGGTGTGGAGCTTTCTGCCCACTTAATGAGAAATAAAGGTGAAATTTATTCTTTGTCGGAAGTCCTTTTCCTTAATTTGCTTGGTTGTGTGGTGTGACGAGAAATAGTCACGAATGGAATTAAAAGGAAAAAACAAGTAATCACAAGCACAGTGTACACACTGTGCTCACAGTGGAGTATTGAGCAGCTTAAAAGCTGGATATTTCCCTCAGGAGTTGGTAGAGACCATAACAGCACAAGGAAGGGGAATGTGATATCCATATTACCATACAGAACCAGCAACAGTCTAAGGTTAATGATATCAGCATTGTATTCACAGCTCAAAAAGATTTTAAAAAGCCCTCTCACAGACCTATTTTCGGTGGTGGGATATTACAGTCTGCACAAATCCTTTTCATGCTAATCTGGCAACCACACCATAGGCTTTATGCTAAATGGCAAACGTGCTATCCACTCACATGTATGATTACATGACTGGACTGGATTACATGAATGGAGCTAGGTACATAGTCAGCCTTGTATGTTTGAGCCAGAATCAGAGGAGGAATCAGATATTGAGAAAGAGCAACGAGTGAAGTCACTGAACAGAGCTGAGGTAGATATGGTTTCTTTTTCCAGGCCCCAATACTCACAGTTGAAGGAGGAAGGCGAGCCTCTGGAGCGACTGAACTCCTCGCCATACAGCACTGCCATGCTAGGCTGGCTGGTTCGCCTGCCCGGGTGGTAAGATGGGGGTATACCTCCATAAACACCCCCGCCTCCTCCACTGCCTCCCCCTGCCATCCGCTCCTTGGTCTTAAGGGCCTGGCTCCTCTCCTGGCGGAGCCGCTCTTCATCCCGCAGAAGACACACCAGTTGTCGTGCTTTTTCTCTCACATTGGCCCCCTGGTCTCTGCCATCACGGTCCACGTACTGGAAGTCACGCAGCGTCTGAACCACCCACAGACAACAGACATTTACATGAGCTTTTAGAGATAAACAATGCTGATTTATGTGTGTACAACATTATATTTCGACCTGAACAAGAAAACTTGGAAACATCTCAGAATTCTGAAGGATAAGAGCAAATATTCTTCAAGAATGTCAGATTCAGCCTGTGAATGGAATTACACTGTGCTAGGTGACACTTACTGAAGGTGGCAAGAGAACAAGGACTAAGCTTCAGGCTTTCAGAAGAGTGCAGATCCTCTGCAATTTAGTACCTGAATTGTGAAGGCGTTCTCACGGCACTGCTGGGCCACTCTCTCTGACCCTGTCTTCAGGAGGTAGTCCAGCAGGGTCAAGGCCTGGGGACAAATGCTCATCAACACACTGGCACTCAACAAAATGCGCTACCTTATATGTCTACTCTCCATAATATGAACTGAAGAAAGAAAATAGCTCACTGGCATGGCCACATACTTACACAATGCCTGTCACATGTATAAATAAATACAATTCTGAATTTACGAGAAGGTGTCATCTTATTGGTGGAGGTCATAATGGACTGATGACCTGAATAATGATATGCTGATATTTATTTTGTGAAATAAAAAACAAATTGCACATCGACCCTTTAAAGTGTTGAGATACTCAACTGGTCAATTGATTGCAAAAACTGATATTTTTACTAAATCTGGTTGACCACAAAATTAAATTCCATTAATTAATTTCAATTTAATGTCCCTTTCACCGTCGCTCTACTGGTTTCTCCCTAATATGAAAATATAATGATGGTTATGTTCATGATCCTACACAGATGCTCCACTGTCCTTCTGTTATGATATTTCAGTGTGAACAGCAAATAAAATAATTTCATCCTGGCCAGGGATTAAGTCAGCAGACAGAAGTGTAAAGATGCAGAGAAGGAAGCTAAATGAATGAGAATCATTTATATCTTTGGAGGAGGGAAGGCGTGACGAGAGGCCGGCAAGATGGGGCAGAGTTGTCCTTGCTGCACTATAGGCACCTTGTAGACGTGTCTCCAGTTCTTGCCACTGTCATTGAGGCGTTTCCACACCATGCCCATGACCTCAGCAAATGCCACCACGTTGAAGGTCAAGTCAGCAATCTCTGACATGAGAGAGGATGATGGGCCCCACGGATCATTGGAGGTGGCCTCGCGTACCTGCATGTTACCAGCAGACCGGTAATAATGTCAGTTCAGACAATCTCAGTTCCGTTTTCCACTGAGTATCTTAAAAAAAGTGAGATTACAGGTGTCAAAACATATTAATAACAAAACTATGTGAGGTTTGGGAAATAACAGGATGAGTTTTGTTGTGACTTTGGATTGGATGACTCAACATCCATGAATTTAAAGATGTCCTTATAACACGGGTTTGGCTTATGCCACATGCGTATTTAACGTCAAATGCTTCGGACCTGCCATTCATCTTTAATTGAATATTTTATTTAACATTTTTTACCCTAGGTCTCCTTTCAGTCATTCTGTCTTCCCTTAAATTCACCACATTATTGCTGTCACTATCAATACATACCTTGATCTCTGCCTCTGAATAATTGTGCACAATGTTCTTCACCTGCCGGCGCAGGGCCGATGTTGTCATGGTGACAAGGTGATGGAGGATGTGGATTGATTGAAAGTTAAAAACCGGTGCTCAACAGGTGAGCAGATGAGATGCAATGGACACGTGAAGAGATAGAGGAGATGAACAGCAGCTACGGCAATGAAATCCCCTCCTCTCAGTCAGGAGTTACGGGACAAGCCTGAAAGACAGAGATGACAGAGTGAGTGTCAAGGGCTGCATCACTCTGATACTGAGGAACTGAAAAATTTAATTGTTGGTAGGCGAGTTCTGGAGTTATAGGGGCACTTATATAAGTCACGTTGGCAAATCTAATGCAATCAAGCGATTACTTGCCTTGCACACTTCTAACCTCAAATAATCATGTTTTCCTCACCATTGTCACTGTGTATAGAGCAGCACTATGATTGGTGCTGACAAGACAAGATAACAAGAAGATTGACAAGATAATGAATGGATGGGAAGTGCTTACTCATGGAATTTTGTAGGACCTCCTTGTTGAGCCTGGTGCATGAGTCTATTTATTATCTGCCTTAAAAATAACATTTGCTGTGAATTGGCTCTTTAAGTGACATTAAATTGACTCTAAAATAACTTTATTTATCATATCAGTATAAAATGTTTGTATGGCAATATTTGCTGATTAGCTCTGAACACAAACTACAACTGGTATTGTCAGGGAGGCCATTAGCTCTGCTGGTGTTTGAACAAATGACAAAAAAAACATGAACATTTTAACATGTACAGCTCCATAGAAATGACAAGTCAGTGTGTATTCATTGATGTATTTCTTCAGTGTTTTCAGTGAGAGGGAAACACTGAGCAGAGACTGATGATAGTGACTGAATGAAAAGCACATAAGTACTGTCGCCTCACAAAGTGGGTCACGCAAAAGCCCTGGCACTCAGGTGTCTGATGAATCTTCTTGGTAGCTTATTTTATTCAGGCCAACACACACACACACACACACACACACACACACACACACACACACACACACACACACACACACACACACACACACACACACACACAACCCAGTTTTCTCTTCTAATTTCATATTTCAGAGAAGACATTGGGGAATTGATCATGAAGGATTTCTGTGATTTTGAGCAGCCACTGACACAGAACGGATTTATTCCACAAGACCAAAACTGTGCTCTCATACTGTTGCTGTCCATGATGACATCGGTAGACTTTTTTCAAGGAAGAGGATTAATGAAAGAGCTGACATTTTGTACCTGGTTGAGTTTTCTTACTTGTTTCTATTTTTGATCACTTTCCTAACGGATAAAATCACTAAATAACCACTCAGTTGTGTGCATTTTAGGCTGGGGCCTATCTCCAGCACACATTGGGCAAAGCCAGGGAATACACCGAGCACTGGTCTCCAGTCCATCACAGGACACACACACACACACACACACACACTTAGTGCCATGATCATGCCACTCCACTCATATCTGGTTAAGTATAAAAAAAACACCTCTATAAATTGACTTATCATGCATCAGTCTAGTGCAGTACAAAACAAAAGCACATAGTTTTATATCAATCAATATTATTATTATTATTATTATTATTTCAATTGTGCAGTTGAGTTCTATTTTTAATGACGTATAATAATAACTAATGATAAAATAAAAATAAAATAATAATAACTAGTGACTCACCAAATGAGAATGTGGGCTAGAAATTTGAAGTAATGGTTGCGCAACACTGCAATAATCTGATATATTTCACTGGTATTCATTTTGTGCCACACTGGGATTATGAGGTAAAAGTGCTCCTGGGGGCAGGCCTGTACAAAGCTTTCCCTCTGCTCCTGTATTTCTCTGCCAACTTCTACCACTGCATTTTGAAGCTTAACCAGAACAAAAAAAAGGTGTAGCTGAAATACATGTTATTGTCTTTACAATTCAAAGAAAATAATCAGTAGCAATTAAGTCTACTCAGAAATTAGAAATCTCTACTGTTGCAGCTCTGGTAAAAAAAATCTGTAGGTATTGACTTATCAAGGAACTCGTGTGATTTTTCAAGTGATGCGATCTTTCCACTGTCGTCCCATAAGGCTGCCACAGTGAAACAAGTCACAGGATGCCTCACCCTGGCAAAAAGCAAACATCAGCAGAAGCACAGAGGGCCCGAGATGCACACAGCATGGGACACACACAGAAAACTGTGAGAGGAGCAAGAGACATAGTGAGACAGACACAGTGAAGGGCACAGAGAAGAAAGTAAAGCTCAGCAACTTCAACCAGTATCATTTTTCTGCTTCATCATCTTCAGCTTTGTGTTTAAATACAGAGAGACGGAGGGAGGAAGAGAGAGAGAGGGAGAGCGGAGGTTGAGGAGGTTATTAAAGACTAGTGATGTCTAATGTATAAGATGTTTGAAACTATTGCTTTTTTTTACATCTTTCTCAGGCGTTCCGCCACAATGGATATGCCACTGTGGGAGTAATATGATCTATGTCTTTGTGCATGTGGCCACTCCAACAACAACTGAGGGTGGGTGTCCCTTAAACAGGATCGGTCCTGCAGCGACACAGTTTGGTAAAGGACCCCATCCGGGTCCTTTACCATTTCTGAATGGGTGGAAAGAATTCATCTTCTCAAAGTGTGTGTGAACAGGCTGCTGCTTGTGTGCATCTCAAATTCAAAATCGATCCATGCCTGTGACAAATGAAAGTCCCCTTTTCTGTGTAACTGTGAGTATATATAGCAAACAATCACTGTGTGACACTTGAGATGGAAACATTTGACTCATTTGGTGCACACAATTATTGTTTTAGTTTATCCATCCATCCATCCATCATCTTACCTATTTAATATCCAGCATATTTCATGAATTGCCCATAACATCCACTCATTGAGCAAGAGCTAAGAATGTGTCCTATTCAGGACCAAAAATGAAAGCATAATCTTGGATTGACTTAATTAATTAATTTAAAACCGGATGTTCTCCCTCTGAATTGTAGGGTATATAATATAAATATAAAGAAGCACAAAAAGTAAATAGTACTTCAAAGATGAATTCAACAAGAGCGTATCATCCTCTTCCATCTGTGCTATGAGGAGTGCAGTCAGTCCAGGCCACATCCTGTCAGACAGAAACAACACTAAATTCAGTATCATTTTAATTATGTAACAGGGCAGTAAGCTACTTAAGTAAAATCGCTCATATAATACATTTCACTGTCTCAGTGGAATAATGAATAAGGAATACGCAGACAGCACAAGTCTCTTCGCAGAAATTATGAATGAGATGTTTCTATCGTACATTTCATACAGCAGGTTTCTCTCTCTCTTTCTCTCTCTCTCTGCTTGTATACATCAGGTCATTACCGGGTGCTTTTATCCCAACTTCTACAGAGGACAAAACAATTAAACTTCATCACAAAATGCTATGCTACAACCAAATCCCTTGACTGATGGTGTAGTGGTGTAGGTACTGATACAAGATGATAGACATAAAAATAGATGGATAGATAGGGCTCTGAATATCAAACTCTTGTGTTGTGGTTTAACTGGAACATGGGCATACTTTCCCATTCACAGCTGCACCCCCTGAACCACACTCTCAGAGTGACCTGACTCTGAACTAGTAATAAATTCGACATTATCTCTCCTCTCTTATTCTGGACAGACTACAACGCAGAGTGCGTGAGGTCACCAGTTCAATCCTGTGCTCGTATGCGTCAAACTGCTCCAACACAGACAAGACCTGACGTCATGCCGTCGTTCACGTTTACGGATGCGCATGCGCGCTGTGGCAGCAGGTGTATTATATCCAGGTGGTGGACGAGGAGGACGGGGAGGATAGTGCCCATGTTGGGATCTGCATCGCTCAATCTCCTCTTACATTTACTAACACGTACACAGTTTCGGGGCTGTAGTTGCATGAAGGTCGCCGACAGACCTTGCTTAACTGGATGCATGTGAACACAGACCTCCGAAGGACAATTATTTACCACGAACAGCCGTGAACAACATGCAGCTTACCGTGCCCATTGCTTATCTCCCGTCTTGCCTGCAGAGCATCCTATTCTACCCTCTCCTCCTCCAGGTCTGCTATGCGGGGCAGCCACGATTATCCCTAGCGCCCACCACCACCACCTATGTCCGGAGACCTTGGAGCCGAGCAGTGCGTGTCCCTGCAGCCCTGGAGCGGGACTGGCAACGGATAAAGCCCGGCCCCAGCCTGCGAGATGCTGCAGCCAGTCAGCGCTGAAATCCGCATAGGACAGACAGGGAGAAGGCACCGCACACAGCCGCTCACTCCCTCCCCACTCAGGCAGCCCCCGTCCACACACACACACATACACACACACACACACACACGCACACGGGGAGAGACGGAGAGAGAGGGAGAGGGGGAGAGAGAGAGAGAGAGAGAGAGAGAGAGAGAGAGAGAGAGAAAGGCAGGGCGGCTGCACAGTCAGCGGTATTGTTAACCCCAACAAAGCAGTCTAACTACGTACCTATCTACTGTTCTTCATTATACAAATAATGAAAAATATGTAAACATAATACATTTATTTGTCTAGCAGCGTTCACAGACATAAACGTAATAACGAAATAAAATGGTTAAAAAAAAATCACAATAAGTGCAACATAAACAACCAAAGACCACATCAGAAAAACTTAAGGAAGCGAGGCTCTGGTTGACGTTTTTTTTTGTGTTTTTTTTCTACTTAAAGTGGCCCTAATACTCCGTCGTACTCTGGTGATTTTAGAGCGATTTAAAAGTTCAATGAACAAGTTTTTTTAGTTATTTTAGTTTAGTCATTTTTTTCTAGTTTTTTTTTTAAGGCTACCATGGGGACTGCACACTATGAGGTACTGAATGTAAAAATCTAGCTCCTTTTTCCTCACATTTAGCTGTCAACAACTGTTAACAACCCAACCTACCCTAACCCAAAACGATATATGATTGCTAAAAATGTATATCCACAAAACAACTAAATGTAACTAAACGTATGTAACTGTGTAACTAATGTTAATCCAAATGTTTAATCTAAATATTAAATAAAGTCTGAACATATTGGCATCCACAGAAGACCTCATGTCCAGTGGAAGAGTTAGTTAAAGGATACCTAGAATAATTATAATAAAAAAGGTGTACAGCAATTCCAAAAACCTCATCATGTTTTCATGTTTGTATAAATGTCACATATTGAAATGGCAGCTAAGACAGTATCAGAATGTGATGTAAGAATATGTGTGTAATGCAAACCATACCACCCCTTGTCACCCTCCACCACCTCCAAAATAGTTTAGTTGTGTTAGTTGTGTTTCTGTTTACACCTCACTGTGTGTTTATGTGACACTTCTGACTGTACATAAATTGCCCTTCTATGAAAAAAAAGTTGACCTTATATTACCTCCATTCAGGTTTAGGTAAATGAGTCCAATAGTTTGGAGAAGTTTATAGTAAAATATATATGCAGTTAGCTGTTCCTCAATATCCATTTCCTCTTCTGATGCTAGCTCAAACAAGGCTGGATGTGTAAGCACTCCACAGCAATATCACTCCAGTTAAAAGTAAAAAAAAACTGTAAAACTGTAAAATGTACTTTTAAAGTAACTTACATACCTTTAGTCTCTATGCAACATCTGAGACATAATTTTCACACACACAATTTTCTCTTTAAATCTTTATGTACATGACGATTACAAGATTACAGTGTATCAAACATTTGTTTACCAGTGAAACTCTTAAAATTTAAAGAAGTAAGATGAAACAGTTACTCTTTCCCTAACCGTTAGGATGTAGTCACCGGCTTCTTAAAATAGCAGAAGGCTCTCACAGGACAGTCACACAGCAAACCTGAAAATCCTATGGAAGCTGGTGCATCGCTGTAATTAGCTAGCCAAGTAGAGTGGATAAAAACATTTTACACATTAAAGAGTGGACCTTCTTGCTGTGAGACAGCAGTGTCAATTACTCACTCCACCTTGTCACCAGAAACGTCTTAATTAATCCAAAAACATCTACATAATTATAGTAAAATTGACATGAAGAGCATAGTGCACAATGAGTGCGTTCTTATACTTTCACCTTCTTGCGTACTTCTCACGTTTTACTGTACTGTAAGTCTAGTTTGCTGATAATATTTTGCAAAGTTTTGAAGAAAGTTTGGATGAAATGAAGTTCTTTAAAAAAGTAATATTACTATTTTCAATAAGATAAAAATGATCTGAATACCACCACTGACTGACTAATGGACTATATGTGCCAAGGTTCCAAAGGACAGAGTAAATGACACTTTGTTTTACTTTGGTTTTCATTTATGAAAACATAAAATACATGACAGATTTTATTTTGTGTATTAATGTTGTGGGCTTTTGTCCATGCATCTTCTATGTTTATAGTACGTCAGTCCTGTCCATCTCCCTCATTAAGCTCATCCATCGTGTCGCACAGGCTGTCCACCAGCTCCTCCATCAGAGCGTAAACCTGCAGATGAGACACGTATAGAGAAAACAAACAAAACTAAGTGTCACACCGTGGTGAGGTCGTCCTGTCTTGGGGTTTTTGTCTTGTCATTTCCTGTTTTATTTTGAAGGTCTAATCCTCCTCTCGTGTCAGGTCACTTGCCCTTCCTCCTGTGTCCTCGTTCGTCAGCCCTGATTGTGTCCACCTGTTCCCTATTACCCCCATGTGTTCAAATAGTCTGTGTCTCCCTTTGTTTGAGGCAGAAGTGTTTCGTCTCTGTCCGAACACCCAAGCCTGCTTCACAGCCCACAGTTCACACTCTAAGTCGGTTATTGTAAGTCTTGTTTTTGCCTCGTCAGAGAGATTTTTTGTTGTAACTTCCTAGTTAAATATTTCTCATAGCCTTAGAGTTTTCTCCTCCCTTTTGGAGCGCCTTCAGTTTAGTTTTAGTTTCACAGTTTAGAGTAGCTTTAGTTAAATATTTCTCATAGCCTTAGAGTTTTCTCCTCCCTTTTGGAGCGCCTTCAGTTTAGTTTTAGTTTCACAGTTTAGAGTAGTTTTTCAGGTGTTCATAGCCTTTTAATTTCTCTCTGTTCGAGGTTGCTCGATTAATAAAAGACCTTGCTCTGACCACCTCTGCGCCTGAGTCCTGTCCTGAGTTCGGGCCTGACACTAAGAAAATTAAAGAAGTGGCAGCAGCAGAGTCAACCTGAATTCATAGTATCCTAGTATGAACTAATATGCATAGACAGAGGACCCCATTTCACAAGTTACCCTACCCATTCCAAAATTGCCCACTGCATTCCCCCTCTGTAGATATGCTGCCCACAAAAGGCAGCCGAATTTAACTCTATGTCCTCATCTGGTGAGCAACACTAAGGCAGGAAAAATAGAAAAAAAGACTTGCCTTTTTGTGCAGGAGTCTTGTGTAAACCTCTTTCACCTCTCCCTCTATATCTTGGTCTCCAGGAGTTTGCTCCTCTGTATAGGTGTCTGTCGGTGAAGCCAGTTCCTTCCTTTGCTTTTCCCTTGACCGTTTATCGGCTTCATCTTTTTTTCTCCCCTTCCTCCTGCTTTCCTGAATGTGACAGAGGCAAGGCAAATTGCAAGAGAGAGATATGTGTTTTAGGCTGATGGAGGACAACAGAGGTTTCCCTGAGCAGGCAGAGAGATCAACCCTCCATGCAGACTGTTTGTGCCCCACGTCATGAAAAGCAGCCGCCCACATGGTGTATAGGATGTCTTGTGTCCTCTATAGGTCTGGGTGTTTGTGTGTGTGTGTGTGTGTGCTGCAGATGGCTTGGCCTGTCCAGGTGCTATTAATTCACACCTTGGACACACAATTGGAGAGCAGGTGCACATTTTCGCACAGTACACTGTTACCATGGCACCCAATGAGTAATAAGGCTGTGCCTTACCTATGACTCATCTCTCACACAGATGAGAAAATCATTCAGTAAAATACACGGTCACACAAACAAAACTGTGTCTCTACTCTATTTCTGAATTCCATATGACTTTTTTGCCCTTTGATGGCTGACAATCTGACAATGGAAACAAGACCCATTAGGAGACAGAACAAACAGGTTCTGGGCTGGGCTTACAACCAGCTGAGCAGCCAGGACACGGCTCCCTGTCACTATCTGAATAACACAGTCAGTGTCCTCATTATAACTCTCTCTCTGTATGCTGACCATGAGGTGCTGCTTGTTTTTATTTTTGCCAAGTAGAAGGGCTGGATATAATGAGAATGGAAGCTAAAAAAAACAAACAAAAAAAACAATCATCTACATTAAAATAACCAGACAACATTTTTTGCTTGTTATCTCAGCCAGCAAACTGCACAGCACCAATCTGAATGGACACTGCCACATCCAAATTCTAAGCTACTATAATGACTTCTCTGGGACACAAAACACATGACCGAGCAATTAGCTTCCTACATTCATGGTTGGGAATATCAGGTCTAACAATAATAGATGGATACGATGAATAATGCTTGCATACAAGTATATTTCAACAACATGTATTCGCGTGTTTGCACACGTGTTTGGTGGTACTGCATGCCTCTGATAAATAAAACTGAGAGCACCAATAAAGGGACATTGTGTGGGAATTACCCCCAACTAACAGTGAAATCGTGTCTTGCATTCCAACACATAATGCACTTTAGCTTCTCCATTTCAAATTAACTACGGTAGCTACAGGGTATGACAAAGCCTCTTTTGCTCATCTTCTCATCCAACGTCTCTGCACTAGTTCACATGGAAAATGCGCTGGCAAGAGACAAATAGCTGTGATGGTGCTGCCTTGCAAGCTTACCCGGCACATGGATAAATGAATGTAAAGTTCTTCACTGTAATAATCTGAATGTGTCAGATTGTTTGTGGAGGTCATAATACACTAGTAATGACACACAGACACACACACACATATATATATGTATTATATGTAAAAGCTGCCATTGATTTTGGTAAATCAGAAACAAAAATATATAACACAATACATGCTTCCTTAATGTCTAAAAGTCATGTCAGTAACATGCATTGGTGGGAAAACCTGAAAGCTATGCAAATTGACAAAAAAAAATGAGATGCTCATTTAGAGACACATTTTGACAACATGTTTTGGGGTTGTGTTTACATACCAAGGCAACACAAAAGTGAGTGCTGTGTAATATGTCCTCTCTGAACGATGAACAGAATATATACATACATACATACACACACACACCCACACACAGTGGGTGAGCCACTGGGAAAAAAGTGGCCCAGAGTACAATATTTTGTGTCATTAAGAGGCAGGTAGCGGGGTGTGGGAGTGCAGCTTTGCTGCATGGCAAGTAAGTGAATGATAGGGTGACAGTTTGTTGATGCTGACTCCCATGGTTTGGCTGAAAGTCAGGTGATGTGCCATGTCTCAGAAATTACTTCATTCATGCTTGTACTCAAAATACTTCAATAATAATAAATGAATAAAATAATTCTTGCTTTCTCTTCACCTCAACTGTTTCAATTATCCACTGCTGAAGTCTATATTGTTTAGCACTCACCACTTTCCTCTCCTCTTTAGCAGCTCCGGCTTTTCTTTCACTCTTCTCATCTTTGGTGCCTGCCAAATCTGTGAAGCAGTTACACTGTAGTAAGCCAAATGAATTCAGTACCTGCTGGTGTCTGAGTGACGGTTTCTCAGTCTCACCACCATCAGAGGCCAGGGATTTGTTTTTTTCTCTGAACCCTAGAAAGCCCAGCTGGGATCTGAGCAAGTCAGCCTCTGTAGCCATCATGTCCAGCAGGTTCCTCCATAGCTGCTGCCTGCAGAGGGCACCGCACACCAACACAACATGTGAGTTAGTCACACCAGCTGTGAATTCATGGAGCTTGGTCAGTGCATGCCAAAGCTAAGATGCCATCATAGAGCTTAACTTACCCTACAGTTGTCGCAGTGATATGGTGTTTCCGATAAGAGGGTTCGGACAGCTGCTGAAGCAGAGAGTTGAGCTGAGCCAGGTGCTTCTCTTGAGCTGGTCTTGACTCAGGCAGAGTCAACACAGCCTTCCTCACAAGAATGAACAAATACAATGCTAGTCTAAGCATTCTAATAATCACAAACAACACAAACAAAACAAATAAAACAAAAAAGCATAGTGTCTAAAGAGTAACAGTTAGTAATGTTTCTACCTGTCTGAGTGAAACAACAGAGAGATCCCAGCAGCATCCTGGATTCACCTCTTCCCACAGCCTCTTTAGGGCCTCCACTGGTTGTTGGTGGTACTGTAACTACGAGAGCACTGATTAAGTTACAAACGTGACCACCAAGACTCGTGCGAACCAGAAATTACTGTCACGCCACTGGATGGTAATTGCTACTGATTGGTCCACCCTTTGTGATAATGAAAAGCCCCATGAGCAGCAACAGGAGCAGCAATCACCCTGATATTTTCTAAAAATGGAAATGACTTTGTGTAGAAAGATTCCATATTTATCCTGAATTTAGCTTAGGTCTTAAGAGATAATATTCAAACCTTGAGCTCCAGTTACACTGTACAATGTTGTTTCCAATCATTCCACCTTTATGTCTGCTTGTAAATTAACTATCATGACTCATAATTGCAGTCTGGCTGGGAAGACGCAGGGACAATGAGCATGGCCTTGAATAAAGTCAGTGAAATGTCAGAAAGAACAACACAATGAAAAGGTCCATTAACCCCATTCATGCCACACTGAATTAAGGCCTGTGATTGAGATTCAGCCTGAATCGAACATGAGCAAAAAAAAAATCAATGACACATCAGGGATATGGGTAATTGGGCTGCTCTTTTATGTCTCAAAATAAATGAATCTCCATGCACACAGCTACATTTTAACAATAAATTACTGTCAACACAGTGATCTGGTGAACAGCGCTGGAGCACGCATGCTGTACCTGTGTCTGTGTCAATTCTCTATTCTGGGTTCACCCCAGAGTCAAAAAACATGCATGTTGAGGTCTTTTGAAAGCTCCAAATGGTCCCCAGGTGTGAGTGTGAGAGTGAAAGATGCATGTGACTGGTGACTTGACAATGGTGTATTCCCTGCCTTTGTCCCGAAAAGAGTTGGTAAGATAATGTAAACACTAAAATGTTCCTCCATCTCACCTTGGGGTTTTTACTGTAAAACTTCTGCTCTTCAGTGATATAAAGTTCTCTAGGTGAGCTGGGTCTCTCTGGTGTGCGGACGCCTTGCAGAAGATCACAAACAATCGACCGACACAGTTTTACCGTCACTGCTTTATCCAGCATCCTCTGCTCAGAGACACAAACAGAAATACATGTGGCATTCTGCAGTCATGAACAGCAACCACACAGCAACCACACAATTTTACTCTACATTACCTCTATGAAATTCCTCTGGTCTGCTAATTTGTCATGGTACAGAGAAACTCCTCTCAAGGTGACCTGCATAGTGGCTCCTTGGAGTAGCACAGGGTGGGTGTTGAGCTGCCATAATTCACTTCTGATGCCTGGCTGCTCTGACTTAAATATGAGCTCCATCCGCTTGGTGTCCCCTGGGAGGATCACGTCTTAGATCCAAGAGGAAGCACAGTAAAAAGGAAGGTTGAGAACTGGTTGAAAGATACAGTATGATGAGATCTATCAGCAGCAGGAGCCCGATTATGTTTGTGTGTACCAGACGAAGAATCGAAGTAGAAGCATGGATTCTTTGTTTGTGATTTCAGGTTGGGAAAGTTGTTTGGCATGAGTAGCTGCTGCCAACTGTAGAAGATGGCTGTGCTGCCCTCATTGTGCAACTCCAAGTGGGATGATGCTCTTTCTCCGGTCAGCGCCTCAAAGAGGATTGTGCTACTGATTCCTACTTGTTCCTGACCAATGAGCGAGAAAAGGGCACATTTTAAAACAAAGAAAATATCACATTAGCAAACCATCTGCGCATAAAAGTGTCTATTGCTAATATCATAATACAAGCACATTTCAGAGGAAAAGGTCACACGGAGGCGATGTGTGTGTGTGTGTGTGTGTGTGTGTGTGTGTGTGTGTGTGTGTGTGTGTGTGTGTGTGTGTGTGTGTGTGTTTCTAGGCCTTTCTGCACCTGGTGAGTGGGAGAGTTTCCAGTCCAGACAGCTAGTTGACCACAAAACCTCAGGGCAGGAATGAGTTGTGTGCCTGACTGAACATCACTATATTCACTGTGGAGGATGATGGGACACACCACAAATGTGTCAAAAGAACAACAAAGTGTTACAACAAAGTCCTACAAGGTAGTTACACCCACAACATGCTCCGGGTTTAGTGGCCAGATCTTAATTTACTGAATTTGGAAAAGTAGCATGGTGATGATAAGCATGGTGATGAAGTTTTTTTTTTTTCCTTACAGATTTTCCTTCTTTTCTTCTTCTTCATCCACCACTTCTTGTTTCTCCAGGATGGGACCCTTTCCAATAAAAGTGGAAGGCTTGCCAGAGCCAACCACCTCCAGTCCATCTATGTCCTGCAGACAAAGTGATTCTGGTTACACTCCAAAGCCCAACCTATGACAAATATCCTTTATAGTACAGCCACAGAGCTCAAATGTTTGGTGACCACACAGTCCAATTTTATGGGAAAAATACGTTTTTCAAGGTTCTATTGAACTCTTCCAGCTTAACTATGTGAATAAACCAATTAACTTACACTACATGCTTAAGTAATCATATACATCTGAGTGCTGAGGAAAAATTAACTCTCATACTACCAGATTGCAGTGTACAAGAAAGTAAAAGAAAAGAAGGCATCCATTCAATTCATGCAATTCCATAAAGACCTCTTCTCTTGCCTTCTCTCTGAACAACCCCTTCCTTGTCCCCATCATCATCACTCCGCCTTTGCACATATGTCATAAAGCCACAGACAAGTCAGCTGCTGACAGGACGATCTGTCTCTGACGGTGTTTTTGTCAGTAGGTACTTCAGACCCCAAATCACTGCAGCATCACATTAACCACAGCACCAGAACACACTGCAACCATTTTCTCTTATGTCACACGTGTGAGTGTGTGTCTGAGAGAGAGTGAAAGAGAGAGAAGGCTGGACACACACACACACACACACACACACACACACACACACACACACACACACACACACACACACACACACACACACACACACACACACAACAAACACGCACCCACAAGGGAAAGAGGACAACAAGTGAGATCAGAATAAAATGGCATAATTTGAATAACCTTTCCATAATCAGCACCTGCTCGGGCTGTTAATGGAATTAAACAGGAACTGGCTGTGCAAAGATGTCCACATTGTCTAAGTGTTTACCCCTGGACCTCCAGCCCATCCTGATAGAGTCATTGTAATGCACAGGGAGAAGCACGCCATGTTCGGTTCATTTTCTTGGATTCTGTTACAGCTCAGATAACAACATTGCTGCTCTATGGCTGGACATGCTCCAGATTAATAACTGTTTTGGCAACAGATTAGAGGATTTATGGTGGGTCTGTAGTAATATATTATCTACAAATAAACAATAGTTTACAAATAAAATGCAATATTATTATATTATAATATAATAATAATAATACAAGTCATATGCACATTGTATTGGTGATAGTCAATATCATAACATATTTGCACAACAGTATATACCAGGATAGTCCTACACTTTTTCTGCTCTTACAGAAATCTTTGTATCTCTGCATCATTAAACTACTAATCTGATTTTGTACTAATGACATTCCCTTTTGGTAACCAGGTGGCAGTAAGTAGAACATTTGCTGATGAGAGGTGAGCTCGAATAACACAAGAGAAATGAGAAGAATGATGATGAATGAAACCTTTAGCCAGTGAGTGAATTTAGACCAACTCTGCCGATCAACTCTTCTTATCAACAGCCTCTCCAACCGACTGTCTTTGATGTGTTTAGTGAAGGTACATAAGTGGTAGATAGAAAGCTCATATGCATTTCTTTGTTTTCATGCTAAAAATACATGGATATCATTTCACTGATGTCTTTGATTCTGAAAATACAATGACATAAAATATGAATTTGTTTACTCAGTCATTCCCTACTATAATCTGAGGAAGAGGAAAGCTGGGACATTTCCCCAATTGTTAAATCTGAATATTGACAAGAATAAGTGTTTAAAGCTGTGTGCCACCATGCATATCTGTTTGTCTTCATTATCCATGTGAAGTGGTTTGTACCTTGTACAGAAAATCAAGAACAGTGTACCCAAAGCTGCACCTTGTCAGGCTGTGAAGAGGCTGAACATGAGCAGCAAGCAGCTCCAGCTCTTCGAGACAGGGTGTCCTAGGAGTGTGAGCAGCCTCACTGTGATGCTTGGTGGGCAGCTCAATGATTAGTTTGTTTGTGCCAAAACAATTGGTTCACAGTCAAGATCTGTGCTGCATATATGAAATTGGGTTTGTCTTTGCGGGAGGGAACAGATAAGGGTGTAATGTGAGTAGTGTTGGGTTTCACAGGAGGCACTGCTGGTAAGGGGGCAGGTGCATGACTAAGGTGCTGTAAACAAGGGTTTCAGTGTGGGAGGCTGATTGACACTAACTGAGGAGGATGTTACAAACTGCAGCCTGATTTCCATCTATTCAGCACAATGGAGTAATGATGGAGCATATATGTAAAATATGTACAAATATAGGGGGGAGTTGCTATTTCTCTTTGATTCACAAATGCTGAGCTGCTTAAAACATGCTCACCCTGTGATGTAAACACTTTAGGAAAGACTGATTTCATATCTGACAGTTTAAATATCTAAAACCTCAAGTGCCAACAAATTTTTTAAATCAGCAGGACCAGGACCGAAAACTTAAAAGGGACTGATTGCTAGAATTTGTGTGCTTGTGTTACCGGCTTGTTGAAGTCCATGTCCAACAAGACCTCTCTGAGCTCCTTGAACTGGTGCTGCAGGTATGAACTCTGATCCCAAGTCCTTGAGGTCGAACGTAGAGTGTCAGCACAAATGAGTCCTAGAGAATGAAACATTTCCCAAAGACAGAACAATAATGTTCATATTTAGTTTGTGTTATTGTGCTACATAACTTAGAAGGGAACCGCTCTCAAAAACATACAACTAGACACAACTGAACCTGGGAAATATTAAATAGAGATGGCTTGTTTGTGCACCTGATTCCTGGTGTATGCTGCTTGGCTGCACTACATGTGTGACAGGCTCCTGCCTGCCCAGCTCACTCTGAGTCAGTGTGGCTGTGATGCCACTCATTTCATTTCCATATCGCTGAGGGAGACTCCAGAACTCACTGCCCACACGGTAACCCTGAGGCAGTGAGGTAAAACACATGAATGATGCCACAGAGACAACTGAGACATAAGAACTCTTACAAACATGAGCAAATGCATGACTTACATATCCAGAGTGGATAAGAGGCATGACCCGGCTGAGAAACTCCCTCCGCTCTTGAATTTCCCTGAAATGGTTGGCTTGGTTCATCAACAAGTGTTCGACTGGCCTGTCCAGCAAGTCTTGGAGAAGGTGAAGCAAGCAGCACAGACAGACAGACAAACAGACAGACAGACAGAGACAGACAGACAGCTGTTCAGAAATGCATGTCTAAAGTTCATTCAGGGATACTTATCAGCTTTTTCAGGTTCAGATTTCTGATCGTTAAAAACATGTTGCCTCGAGCGGCCACCATCACCTCACCAGATAAGATGCGCTGCTGTCGTCTCCGCTGCCTCATATGTGTAGACCAGTGCTGCAGAGCACTTCTCTGGATGTTTCTGGAGCCTGACTGGAGCTCACACTCATTTTCTTCAGAGTAATACTTCTCTGCTGGGGCAGATGGAGGCTCTCTGGGGGACTCAGATATTCGCCTCACCAGCTTAGGGGTGAACATTGCACATGTTAGGTTTCTGAACTGCTTGACAGGATTTTCTTTTCTTATCATATTTGTTCTGAATGTACCTCAGTTTCCCCTTTGTCCTCCAGGTAAGATCTGAAATCATTTAAACTACCCAGGATGCTGTGTGCAAGGACCATGCCTTCCTTATCGAATCGAAGCCCTTCCAATCCTATCAAAAAAGGAATCTTAGCAATATTTTGGACTCAAGGATGAGTTAGAGTAGCATTATTTATCTGTAGACGTAAACTATGGAGCAGTGTTTTATAATGCATGAGGGCAAAGGAATACAACTAACCTGTGCAGTGCAGATATGCAGATTCAGGGTTCAGGCTTACTGGGGGAGGCGTTGGCTGTTGTGCAGCATTTTTAACTTCACAGTGCTGAGTCATCGGTGCTGGATTTTCCCAACTCTTAGGTTGCCTTGGTGTATCGAGCTAGGGTCAGAACCACACACACAACAACTTTGAACTCTGGATTTTACACATTATTTTTTCAGCAAACTGTGAATATTGCATAGAGATGCAATGGGTTTACTTTATCCTGTAGGTTAGGGAGGATCTCATTGCTTCTAACAACGGAGGTCTTGGACATCATCTCTGGTGTTTTTTTCATCCTGTGTTCTGGATGTGAGGTGAGAGGAAAGAGAAGGAGTATTATGTGTGCTGTAGAGATGCGTTATGTCAGACTGGTGTGGTCCCTACACACCCACAATCAAATGATTCATGTTGTTTATTAATGTTGCCCTGTTATTTTGATGGTGAAAAGAGTTCTGCTTCACTGTACACAAAGTTCATCAGTATTTCTCTTCCACACAGACAGACAGACAAAGAGATTACCCTGGATCACTGACATGGTTATGCAATCCTGTTAATTTCTTTTCATCCAACTGGTAAAACTGCAGTTTCCATGGACACAACAATTGCTGGTCCTTCTTTTTTTGTGGGTGTTTTGCTTTCCTTTCTCTGTGGTTTTCCTCTCAGAGTCTGTTCAGTTTTTTTTCAGAGCTTTTTTTTTTATTACTTTGCATTGCTGAGAGGAAGTGATGCCCTTTGCCCTTCAGGAAGGACATTTCTGCTGGGTCTTTATGCTGGATATCTTTGCAAATTAATCTCTCTAAAGCCAATGATATTGACCTATTTTCTGACTAACATGTCCATTCATCCTTCCCATCTTCATGCACTGAATTGACATGTACAGTAACTTCCAGTTACTGAAAACAGTCACTCAAATACTGTACGAACTAAGACCTCTTCTCCATTGCATTTCAGGGTGATATACTTTTCACACCACCAACACTAGAACTTCACTCTGGACACTGTATTCTGATTATCCAATCAAATGTGAAGCAGCATCTAAACTTCACCATAGCCATTTTATTTGCGAGGTCTGCTAAACGCTATCTCTAGCTCTCCAGCTCAGAGCAAAGGCATACACCATGGACTGTTCATCACACGGCACACGTACACCATTCACTCTCACGCTCATACCAGCGATTTTGAGTCTCCATTCTACCTCAACATGAGCTGAAACATGAGCACTCGTTTCACCATTGCATAGCTTTAGATACGTAGTTGATAACACCAAACACAGAGAAGGACACGACGATATCCGACCTGGAAGACGTGAAGGTCCCACCTCCTGAGACTCGCTAAGGCTCATTGTTTTTTTTAACAACCGTCACTGAACGATCGATCGAAATCGATCGAGAATAGTCACTAACGACCGGTGCTAACTGAGTTAGCTCATATAGAGGGTGTGTCGGCCTTTAACCGTTGCCGAGGTGACGGACGCCGCTTCTGACCGTCGTCATGGTAACGGTCACTGAACCGATGTGCTTCTGTCTTTCCTTATGAGTTTCGAAAAGTTACTTTATTAAGTGACAGAAACAAACAAAAAGCCTCAGGTCCATCTGTAAGAAGCTCAGGAGTCAACTCCCCCACCCTCCCCAAAAGAATTGGACATATAAACTCTTTCTTTCTATCCGTTTTCGTACCTTTTTTTCTAACTATCTTTATTTCTCTTCCTAGCGTCCCTTCTTACTCTTTTCCTTCTTCATCTAAACACAGTGTGCTCCTGGAGAACACAACAACCTCCTCCTGCCAGGCAGCGCAGAGTGACGTGGATGCACCACCACGGGGTGGAGGATATAAAGCCAGCTGGGCTCCCACCAGCTTTCCAGAAGCCCCAGCTCCCGCATACCTCCTCATCAGGGATCCTGCACTCGGAGCCGACACCATCAAAACCACCACCAAAAACCACTGAAATGAGTAGCGTCTCCAAGGGGCCAAAGCTCCGCCGTTCCAGTATGGAGGGCCCCACGTTTCAGGGCTCTGTGGACGGCCAGTCTGCAGGCTCCTCCAGGGTCCTACTCGCTTATAAAAACGCGTCACAGCATCTGAGTTCTGCAGGACTTAAAGCGGGGCTAGGGATGCTGAAAGTGGCCACGTCGCAATGGAAACAGGACAAGAAGACGCGCTCCGGGGCTGCCAGCAGCGGACATCCCTGCAGGAGGTCCCCGCTGCTGGACCAGCTGGCAGCACTGGTTCTGCACGGCCAAACCCGGCACCTGGTCCCGGAGCACCGACCCGACCCGCTAAACTGCACCAAGCCGCAGAACTGCAAGCGCATCGTGGTTCTCGGTGCCCCGCGCGTCGGCAAGACCTCCATCCTGAGAAGATACCTCCGGGACGGCTTCGTGGAGGAGTACAATCCCACCTCCGAAGATTTTCTCAGGAAACTGTTTCGCATCCGCGGAGAGACTTATCAGATCGACATCCTGGACGCATCGAGGGAGAGGGACTTCCCGGCCAAGCGACGGCTGTCCATCCTCACTGGTGCGTCCTGGCGGAGGAACTGTCCTGCATCCCACTCCATGCGTGCATCAGATTTATGTTTATTTATTCTGCACAAACCAGTGTCTTTTGGATTTGTTGGGCTCTATTTATTTATGTCTAAGAGAGGGAGGGATAGATAGGCGCAGTTGTGCAAAATATCAAGTAGTAGGGTCGAATCGATTCCACTGTCTCCAATAAGAAGCCACGGTAGTGAGGTGAGATCAAATTTATTAATCAGACAAAGGGAGGTTTACGATTGTCAGAAACAAACTTTGTTAGAGTGTTAAAAAAGTTATAGAAATATGCTTAAATTAAAATCTGTATTTGTGACAGCTTTAGACTGAGTGACTGACTGATGAATTTTGTTGTTTTGTAGTGGAGTAATACATTTTAGATGTAGCACAACGCTGAAGAGGAATGCATAAATGCCTCTGTATACAACACTGATGACACATTTCTTCCCTCTGACTATTGTTTTTGCAGGGGACATTTTTCTCCTGGTGTTCAGTCTCGACGACCCGAGCTCTTTCGAGGAAGTCTGCGCCCTGCGGACGGAGATCCTGGCCGCTAAATCCAAGCTCTCCAACCCCTCAGGGCCGCAGGTTCCTCTGGTGGTCTGCGCCAACAAGATGGACCTTCGGCAGTCTGACGGAGGATTGTCCACTGCAGAGGTGCTCCGAGCCCTCGGCGATGACTGCGCCTATTTCGAGACGTCTGCCAAGGACAGTACAAACCTAGAGAAAGTCTTCGAGACTCTGGCCAAGCGAGGGGGGCTCCCGGCGGAGACTGGGCCGTCCAGGCATCGCAGGGTGTCGCTGCGCTCCTACCAGGCCATGCGGGGACCGGGCCGGATCCCGGTGGGCAGAGGCAGCCAGGCCCCGGGGAGGGACGACCCATGCGGGGCCCTACAGCCGCTGGCCCGGAGACCCAGCTTCAGCACCGATCTGCGTAGGGTCATCGGGCCGCACACGGCGAGGAAACCCGGCAAAGCTCTGGAGACCTGTCACGTCCAGTGAGAGAGAGAGAGAGAGGTAGAGAAAGAGAGACAGACAGAGAAATAGAGAGACAGACAGACAGACAGACAGACAGAGAGAGACTAAAAATGACACACCAAACCATGTACATTTCATTGTGATGCACTATCGTTGTTGCAAATTGACATGCTTTCCCAATAAAATATTTTTTGATAACATAATTATGTCACTGTTTTAAAATTATATCTAACTTTTTGCTATCTTTGTATGTATGTGTGTATGAATGTATGTATATCTCTCTGAGTGTGTGTGTGTGATAGAGAATGTGTCTATGTGAGAGATAACCATTCACTCGGTTGAAGGAGGAGGTGGGAGGGTTGAGTCACTCCATCATTTTATTATTTGCAGTATGACTATTGCATAACCTATATTCAGAACTCTTAGATCTCACCCACTCTTGTTTTACCTTCCTGTGTGCGCATTGTGTGTGTGTGTGTATTAAATGCACATAGTCATGATTGCCAGAGATTCACATCCTGAGTCCCACACATCCGAAACAACCAAATTCGATCGGGGCCTTCCAACTGACCCTTACCGCTCCCTACATAATTCTACAAATGAAATACTCGGGGCATAAGCCTCTCGTGGCTATCAGTCCGTGCAAGATATTAAACTCTCATTAGTGGTCAACTGGTTGTTTACTTTCTAAAGCTGAATGAGCCTACTGTATATAACAGCCAGAGAGAATGGATGTGATACAGCATGTTGGTTTCCTCACAACTCGTCTCTTAAAATTAAACAACAAAGGACATGATAAAGACAATACACCTTCATTCCTGAAGGTGCCCACCCCTGTGATCCTCTATACCTACAAACTCTACAGTGTGTCAGTTTTTAATGAGCAAAAAGGATTAACAAGTGCAGTGACAAATGGACAAATAGCATCCTTCCCACGCTGTCACCTCAGAGCAGTGATAGAACTGCAAACTCTCATACCACTTCTTTACGCATGGATTGTGATAATCACATCATGACAATGGCTTGCTCCTATGTGTAATATTATCAAGAGGGAAAATATGCATGCAGGTTATTTGCTCAGGAAGCTTTGATTGGATACTATATTAGAACATTGTCTGTGAGATCAGGCACCAGAATCACGTAAAAATGTAAATTTAATAGATAGATAGATCTGTAAACTTTTCTTCCACTACCATCAGGTAAAGTGATGAATCCCTGCCGCTCTTGCCACTGCTCAGCAGTGTTTATTGGACTTCCTCCTGATGACTCACCACCAAGAAAAAGGAATATAATGATACAAATTTCCAGGGACACGTCAGTCTGGTTGCTGCTGAGCTCTATGACTATACACAGGCCCACACAGTGCAAGGGGGTCAGTAATACATATCCAGATTGTCAGTGCTTTTTAAAACAATGCTGTCTTGGATTCAAAAGACAGGAAAAAAAATCTAATCTCTAATAATGCTACTGCTCAGGTCTATCTGTCTAAAAGACATGGACGTCACTCATGTGAGCTGTGCCTGCTTCTCTCTTTTTGGTTTTGGAGCCTCTCTCCACAGCACTGCAGTTGCACACACACCCCCACACGAGGACAATTTCACATGCCTCTCATATGTAGATAAATACTTTCACTAAACACTCACCCCTTTCATATTTATCTGTTCACACAGAATAGGTGATGTTGTGCCAAACTGTGTGTGTGGCTTGGGTGGTCCAAGCCTTGCAGAAGGTGGGGTCAGGCCAGGCCGGGCCGGGCCGGGGTGGGCCAGGCCAGCCTAGGCCAACCCAACCCATTCCTGGCCAGCCTAGGGACAACTAGCACCAGGTGGGCTGATTGAGTTCAGCTGCACTGAGCTGAGTTGATTCAATCAACCCACCATATATCCAGGTGTGCAGGGTGGCGCCTCAGAGAAAGAGGCAGCAAGGAGCTCTGTGTGTCTAGGCCAGGGGTAGGCAACCAGTTCCACAAAGAGCCGCTGTGGCTGCAGGTTTGTGGTCCAACCAGGCAGCAGCACACCTGATTTGGCTTATGCAATCAACTGATCTGAGTCTTCAGACAGTTGATTGGTCAATCTGTGTGCTATGGATGGGTTGGAGCAAAAACCTGCAGCCACAGCGGCTCTTTGTGGAACAGGTTGCCTACCCCTGGTCTAGGCCATTGTACGTGAGACTCAAGTCTGAAAGGAAGCACTGCTGTGTCTGTGGGTGTCATTTGTTACAGGTAACCCACTGAAAATACACTGAAAATGTGACACTGTCACATTGACAGTAAACAAGTATTGACGGTCAACAAAACATAATTCACAGTTGAGCTGTTAGCTGTTTTCATGGTTTCCATTTCTATGGTGAGGCATTCTGAAACCTCTGCCTTGCCGCTGCTGTGTGCAGGGAAATTCACATTGCAGGAACCTGAAAACAATTTTCTCTTTACTGTGGCCGAGCACTTGATCACACGTGCCCTGGCTCTCGTTTTCTGTTACAACAATCACTGTGGACACAAAGACTCACAAACGCACACACACAAACAGATGTTCTTGCCTCTATGTGCACGTGAGAAGGACTCATATGTTCTGGTCCATCTCTATGACACACAAACATACTGGTACACACACACCTACGCAACACACATACAGGAAAACAGGCTTGTTTGGACCACTGAAACGTGATGCTGTTTTTCTCCTCAGCCTTGTCCTTCACAAGTGCTCAGCTGAGGCTATCTACAATTGTATGCCATTCTACAAAGGCGAAGCAAGGCTTTTCACATTGTCAAGCCTAAACAATGGTTTATGTTGAAGCCTACAAAATGGTTTGTATCCTAGTGAAGGGTAAGGACAGACTTTGAAGGCTGTGGGTGTACAGGGGAAAGATCAGACATTAACATGTATTGTTGCTTCAAAAAACTGTGGACTTTGTGTCATCAGTTTTTGTAAAGGTGTGCTAGAATTACCTCCATCACCTGTTCACAGATCATTCACTACCTTAGGAGTTAACTGATGATTCCAGACCTCCTGATGGAGCCGGATAAGAAAATCTGACATGACCGTCATCACATTATTTGCTGATTTTGTATGTCACTGAAATGTGAGAATGTCCTCACTTTGTGTATGGCAAGCTGTGTTTGTCAGCACACCAATCAGTGCCTAATTCATGTATGAGATCCAGTCAAAGAGATAAGGATGGTGGGAGGCAGGCTGCTCTCACGCAACTAGATGACAGAAACAAATGATAGTGAGGGAACAAACATGCTGGGATATTTGATGAGGTCAAAATCAGGGAGGAGAGGGCACATGGCTCCACTTGTTGCCTGTAGCTGCTCAGAGTTTACATCACATTCATCAAACAAGGATTGTCTGGTACTGCCACCTATGGCAGTGGCAATCCACCATTCTCATTTGTAGTTGTCCGATGGTGGAATAAGCTACCAAACACCAGACGGGGGCATTCATCTCAAAATATCTGCTTAACTATGTCAAAGCATTCATGAGGATTGGCAAAAGACAAAAAAGTATGGATCAATGTCATATGTCAACTTATTTTTTGTTCCCATTTTTACTTCATGTATTCTTTCTTTTGAGTTGGTAGTTTTGATTCCTGAATTGATTTTCCAGGAAAAGTATGTGAAACCACAGAACCTGACCTAGAGCAGACATCATACTGCAGAGGTGCATTTGTTCTCTTGGGAAGTGGAGGCGTAAAGAATTTGTAACATGTAACTTGTAACAAGGAAATTGCAATTAAGCTTAATACAGGGGGAAGGCGCAAAAGTGGGCTTGCATGTGTGCAATACATCAGCTATGCAACCCAGGCCTACTTAGTTTACTTAACCTAGTGATGTGTTCTCATGGGATGGTTTTGTATTCTAATTGTAATGTTCAATCATTTCAAACGCAGTGTTTTATTCACTTTTAAAGTTAAACACATAGGTGACACATTACAAGCAGCTTGTATTGATCTATATGCTGTAAAACTGAGAGCTTTCACTGAAAAGCAGCACACAGTCCAATACATTACCTCGATCCAGTAGCAAACGGTTCAATTTCAGTGGGTTGTTGCCATGCTTCCTGTTGTCCACTAGAGGGCAGACGAGATGCATCAATGAATGTTTTTTCCAGCTTCATAGCACAAACAAATGCAGTGAAGTGATATGTAAGGAAGAAGTCAAACACATTAAATGACCTTCTGGGATTAATTAGTATAACAACGGGGACATTTGCATTGTGGACAGAAGGAAGAGCATCAGTGGAGCGATTAGGGACAATAACAAATAAATTAAATAAAATATAAAAAAAAACAACAGTAAAAAATTAAACAAAAAGCAAAACAATAACTAGTAACATAAAACAATAGTAACATTTCGTGGTGCACGGCGGTTTGGTGGACTGTACTGATGCCTCAACAAAAAGGACCTGGGTTTGATGCTCTGGTTGGACTGAGCGCCCTTCCATATGGAGTGTGCATGTTCTCCATGTGTCTGCATGATACTTTATTTCCCCCAAGTACTCCAGTTTTGTCAACTGTCTAAAAGTGAGTGAGTAAATGAGTGTGTGCCCTGGACTGATGACCTGTGTGTTCGTTGCCTCCACCCTACACTTGAAGATGGCCTCTTTCAGAACTTTGCAACACTGTTAAGATAAAAAGTGAGTAAGAGTGAGATAATGGATGGCTGCCCAAACATTGAACAGGAGCAGTACAGTACCTGTACAATGCCTCAGGCTTATACCAAAAGGACACAGATATATACCCAAGTAGCTTAGTTCATGTCTGAACAATCAATTCAGAAGATCAATTCAAGGTTATAAAACATCACATTTTGATGTTGTTTCCAACATTTTATTATTTCAAGTTCTTGTGCTCTATGCAAACTACTCTGTCCGAATCGTGATTGTGTTTGTAGTAGTTTTCCAACTCAGTTATAAAGCTATGAGGATGTTGCTTTGGTGACTTAGGTAGAACTGTCATTTAAAAATACATGGAGACATGGAGTTTCAAAAGGTTGTTGTTTGTGGTTTGTTTGTTTGACCTAAACAGTTTGCTCAGGAGTTGCCAACAAAGTAAAGTTGCCATGATTATGATTTATGTTTTATACATTTTTTGTCAATTCCCAAGAGCTAGCACATTGGTTGAAGAAATCGAGCATTGATAAGTTAACCACACCCATACATAGACCTGCTCAGAGTGCTTGCAGAGCTGCAGTCTGTGGGGCTGCACATTTTCAGATGTAAACCAAAGACAATACAAGGAAATAGGAGGCCCTTGCTTGCAGCTCAGGCTTCCAGAAGTTTCCCAGAATACGAATGTAAAAGTCGAGCTGCGGCGCATCAGCAAGTTCACTCCTCAGGCCAGGGACTGCACATTTTGTCACCTGGGAACAGTAAATGGTTGAATCTGAAGTAATGGCTGAAGGTAAGACAATCTGACGCAATGGAAAATTGAAGATTTATGGGACCGTTTTTCCTAGATAGAAGAACGAGCGCAAGAGGATTTTTTTTCACATATAATTGATAACAATGTCATATACCGATAATCTATTCTCTTTTGTGTCTCCATAACATAATTTCGATTTCACAGCAATACCTCTTCGAGAAAAGAAGCAGAAAACTCTGCCTCGGTCAGATGGGTGTGGTCTGAATAACTTTGACGGTAGGTTAATTCATTCTCTCGCATGTAATTTCTCACTATATCTTGACAAACATTTGTCTTTGTGCTACTTTCTATAGAGGTACACTTTGAAGGGACAACATAAACTAAATATATGGCGAGAGTAAAGGAAAGTTCAGTGATAATACATGTAGAATTGTCTTTAAATCAGCAATACATTTGAGGTCAGAAGGTTGTGATGTCTCTGACTATTGTTTTCTCAAAAATGAACATAACAGAAAAATGTATCTCCTTCTTCTCCCTTACGGTCTTGCAAAGATCATAATTACAGAACCAGTGTTTTCAAAGTCATGATAAAAAATTGCTTCCCTGCCATGATTCAACACAAAGGTTCATGGTTATAGATGTAATTATTACATTTAACCCAGATTTAGGTTCCTGTGCCTGTTCCCCTCTTGCCTTTGTGAGTCATTCACAAATAGGATGGTGACTGTTGACTGAATGACTGAATGCTCTTCCTGAGGGAGAGCTGCTCCCCTAGGCTGTGCTAACATACATTGTTTCTAGAGCACTGTTTGTGTGTGTGGGTATGTGTGTGTGAGTGCGTGTGCCTGTGTGTGTTCTTGACACCCTGTTGTGTCTTGAGTACAGGCTATTTGGCAAAAAAACCCCAAAAAACATTTGTGTAATTTCACAGTTTTAATGGATGAACTAACTTGGACTATATGGGGAGTTGTCTGCACACAAGAGTTTTGTGTTTCCAGGGTTGCTTCCACATTGTGTGGCTCACTGCACATAGGCATTAGCATTTCCTCCTCTGCCCCCTCCCACTCAGCCCATTGACTTGGGGTGACATCAGCAGCTAAAAATACACTTTCAAGGTGGTGGGAGAGGTTTACATGTTCTGGAGAAGAAGAACAACAATCTCTGTTACACAGCATTCTTACAGATATTTTTTTACTGAAATTCTTTTCAGCTGCAGCAGATCTTGGTTGGCAGATGTTGCTTAGTACAGTAGTTTAAAAAGAGTAAATAAAAGAGAAATAAAGGGAAACCATCTAAAGAAGCCTTTCACAAGCCTGGGTAATCAAGAAATCCCAGAAATCAAAGCTGCTCACCAACGTGTCTAAAAAGAGAGAGTCTGCCTGGTGCTCAACTTTAGACTTGCCTCTTCTGTTACAGCTCTGGATTTGACTGGAGGGTTGAGGATCGTCCTGGTGGGCAAGACCGGGTCAGGAAAGAGTGCAACAGGAAACACCATCCTCGGCAGAGTTGCCTTCAAAGAAGACCCGAGCTCGGTGTCTGTGACCAGGCACTGTGAGATGCATAAGGGGGACGTGGATGGGACAGTGATCCAGGTGATTGACACTCCGGGCCTGTTCGACACAGGCATCACAGAGGGAGAGTTAAAGTCCAGAATAGAGGAGTGCGTCAAGATGTCGGTGCCCGGCCCTCATGCCTTCCTGCTGGTGATCCGGCTCGGAGTAAGGTTCACTGACGAGGAGAGGAATGCTGTGAAGTGGATCCAGGATAACTTTGGAGACGATGCCTCCATGTACACTATCATGCTGTTTACATGCAAAGACCAGGCTAAAGCTGACAGCGCTTTGAAGGAGTGCAAGGAGCTGCGGAGACTCTCAATCACGTTTGGACGCAGATACCACGCCTTCAACAACAAAGACGCGGTAGACAAGTCTCAGGTCACAGACCTTATCACCATGATCAAGGAAATGGTACAGGATAACGGCGGCAAACACTACAGCAATGAGATGTATGAGAGAGCACAGAGGAAACTGAGAGAGGAGGAGGAGCAGAGGAAAAAGGAGGAGGAAGAGAGGGAAATGGAGGAGAGGAAAATGTGGGAGGAGGAGATGGAGAAAAAAGTGAAAGAGAGAGAGAAGAAGAAAAAGGTGAAAAGGAATAACATCCGCGTGGCCTCGGCCGCTGCTCTTGTGCTGGTGATCGCCGGGGTGGTCATAGCTGTGGGAGCCGACGTCACCGTGGCTCTGGCCCTGGGGGCCCCGGTGCTCGTCATCGGAGTCCTCTGTGGCTTAGCTGCCATTTTCATGT
This sequence comes from Karalla daura, assembly GCA_029224185.1. Classification (NCBI taxonomy): domain Eukaryota; kingdom Metazoa; phylum Chordata; class Actinopteri; order Chaetodontiformes; family Leiognathidae; genus Karalla; species Karalla daura. The sequence goes on from CM055189.1 coordinate 20,349,614, forward strand.
GGAAGGGCATAAGGTGCAAAGCCAAAGCTAGCGTTCCAGTATAACTTAGGGAGAGCTAGTGACAAGGATATGTTGCGCCATTTGCAGTATGTGAACACTGAACACTGAGTATGAATATTGGATCAATCAATAATTTGCCGTTTGAAATGATTGTGTGATGTCCTTTTTCTGCTTTTTTGACATTCTCTGAATTACACCTCTGAAATGGTGAATCTTTGATGAAAAAAAAAATACAACACCAGACGATGTGAATTCAACACTGACAGTAAACAAACGGTATGAAATGCAAACTCTTCTGTTTGTTCTTTTTTCTTTCTATGTTTGGAAGTTATGCATCCTGTATGAGTTGTATAGGCTCTCTGACTTAAGAGAAACTTTGTCTTAAATTTTCCACTGAAAATCGTTTTTCAGTTACCCATTGCCAATAGTAATGTAAAATTTACTCAGATGAAATATCAGGTCAAATGACCTTTTTTGTGATTTAAACTATGTGACCCTTGTTTTATTATTAGCAGTATTACTAGCTTGCTTCCTTGGGGGAAATAAGAGACAATGCGTCTGTTGACTGATTGCATTTAAGCCAGGAAACACTGTGAACAACAACCTCTCACTATGCCTCAACCACATTACTGCCAGTGCACACAGTCCACATTAAAATGATCAATGAACACTGAAAATGCTGAACTTCGGGTCAGTACCAGTCATGTATGTGGCAAAAAAACATTTAATTATTAATCAGTCTGGTTATCCATTTATTACATTAGATATGTCACAGCCCATGAAAGATGATCTTCAAAGGTTTGTGGTATAGGGGCAGTAAAATGAAAATTAAATGTTTTCTCTTTTTTAATTTTTCATCTTTTATTATCTTTTATAAGATTCTAATTCAGAAATATGACTCGAAATTAGAAATCATTATGACCTGTGAGACCTTTTTTTTAATGAAAAATCACAATTTTGTCACAAGCAATATTGCCCATTTGTGGTTGTTGGTATGATATTTATTACCTTAAATTAAAATCTGTACTCAATCTGGAATTGGAGCCGTTGTGTCTGTCTGTCTGCCTATCTATCTGTTTATCTTTCTGCCTGTCTGTCTATCAATCTATTTATCTATCAGTCTGTCTGTCTGTCTATCTATCTATCAATCTATCGATCTATCTATCTGTCTGTCTGCCTATCTATAAATCCATGGTCTCATCAGGTCCTGAAGAACTGGAACTAGACAACCAAGTTGTGGCAATGTTTTATTGAGACATTACATGTTCTGAATAAAAAATTAAATGCAGGTATTGACATTACATAAAGATTTCAATGTTTGGTTATAGTTTCTTGCACAGGGACCACGTACAACAGAAAAAAAACACAGATCAGGTATATGCTTGGTACCTGGTCATAGCTCTCAGAGCTCATTTCAGTCCGCAGTCCCTTAGACGCACATACACACGTTTCACACAATATTATTAATGGGTTACTAACAGATCAGAGCAGGTAAACTGGGACTAAGAAGATATATTACTGACATGCAGAATCAGGTTACAACCACAACAATAAAATAATTTCCTTCATTGCATGAAAAAGAAAATGAAATGCCTTTCAAACTGACTTCAGAGGTTGATTAAGTTGGATTGTCGTGACCTAATTGTTCTTGGTTTTTGGTTTCATCCACCACCCGATGGCTTTAGAAATTCCTGTGCCTGCCATCAATGCAACTGACGACAGGGTGAAAACTGATGAGCCACCACTTGCCCGGCTGGCCACAACTGAGGCTGTGGCTGCCACAAACAGCTGCTCACTGATTTTATCCATATTTTCAGCTTTTGCCTTCCACCATTCATCTGACCTCATCTTTCTCTGGGCCTCTTCGTATATGTGGCTGGTATAATGGCTGCCATTAGACTGCACTATGCTGTCTATCTTTTCAAGGAGGTCAGCCACCTGAGTGCGATTTTGCATGAATGTGTTGTCAAACACAGTGTACCCAGCTGTATGGCCACATATGAGGTTCCTTAGGTCAGGACTTTGGTCTAAATAAGTCTCAATAGACTTTTCCTTGAGCTCATCTCCCCTTGTGAAAACCACCAGTGTAAACTTGGAAGCTTCTTCTCCAAAATTATCCTTGATCCACTCGAGGGCATGCTTCTCCTCCTGTGTGAATCGTACGTCCAGTCTGATCACCAGAAGGAATACATGGGGTCCTGGGATAGACAGCTGGATACACTTCTCCATTTCCCTTCTCAACTTGTCTGCTGTATTTGATGTATCAAATACCCCAGGGGTGTCGATGACACTCACACTTCTTTCATCGAAGTTGCGGGTCACTTTTCTACAAGTCTCTGTCACAGAAGACAGTGACATGCCTGTGGCAAAAGCTTGACTTTCTGTGATGGTGTTCCCTGTTGCACTCTTTCCAGATCCAGTCTTCCCAATCAGGACAATCCTTAGGTCTTGGACAACTGGAGGACTGGAATCTGTGGACACAAAGGCAGTGAAACAGTTTGTGTGGGTCCTTTCAGAGACGTAAAAATCCTGCATTTGTTCTCTTAAACACATAAAGCAAAGACTCTCACCTTCATGAGAGGTTAATCCCATTTTGTTGTGCAGAAGTAACACCAGGAAAGTAAAGGAAAACTTGAAATTTCTGAGTAAAATCTCTCGGTGAGTTCCTTCACTTAGATCCTCTGGATCAGACTCTTATTATTTTGCTCTTAGTATCCTCTTTTACTCCCTCCCTCACTGTCTCCTCCCACCACACCAGTTTACAGGGAAATGAAACTTACCCTCTAGACTCTGGAGGGTAATCTCTTCCACACTCTTGGTATCGTGACAGAAACACATTTATTATACCGTAGCGTGATTCATAGAGCAGCTGAGGGAGGAAACTACATGTGAGGACTGCATTCCTGTAAAAGTACAAGAATTTTGCTGTTTAAATCTGTGTGAAATTTTTTTGTAGTCACTTTGATCACTTACCATTCATTTAGAGTAACCTGACTGGCTAAAACTCAAGATTCACTTTATTTTAGCTCTGGTGTTGGTCTCAGAGTCTGCACCTTCAAATCACGTCCTGCACAGTAGAATAAAGTGTGCTTAGTACCATGTGGGATCAAATGTTTTCAAGCCGCAGGAGTGTTTAGTGTCTGTTGCAGCTGTGGCTATACAGACATAAAGGCAAAATATGTGGTTCATTGTGTGTGCTGTCTTTGGTCATGGACTGCTTTTCAAGCTTCTGTCAAGCAGGCTTACTGTATGTCTGAATGATTCAAATGTGTGTAAGACTGTGGAGGAGCTTGTCCTCTCAGAGCAAGGAGAAAGAAATAACTTGAAATATAGCAAGTGAAGATAAAACAACATAGACAACATGATCATGATCATGATATAGTGACAATAATGATAATACATTCTATTTGTAAGTGCCTTTCACAACACTTAAAGGACCCATTACAGAGATAGAACAAAACAGTACAGTAAAACAGATTTAAAACAAGACAAAATGAAATGGAGCATTGCATTCAGAGTGAGTATGGCATCTGAAAGCAAGGCTATATAGTAGATGACCTTCAAGGTGTGCAGCTAAATGCAGCAATAACATCAACACCAGACAGCTCCTGGCCTGCAGACCTGCTTCTGCTGTGAGCAAAGAACAAATGCTGAGCCCCGCTATAACTCTGAATGGTGGAGGTTCCTCTGGTACCACCTGCTGGCGTTTAAATTGAGCACATGCATACTTCTCCACACAGCTCATATGCTCATAACAGTAGCCCTTGCAGTCTGTTGGCCTGCTGGTTTTACACAACAATAATCACTTGTTCCATGCTGTGTTTGTCAGATAACGCATTTTACTCTCCGCTTTGGCCTCTTCCAGTGCCTCATCTCGCAAATACAAGTACAACATGACATCAACAAAGTCCCTGACAAAGTGTCATTGTGCAGAAGTTTATTTTTTGCATAACTGGCCATGTGTGTGTGCATGTGCGTGTGTGTGTGCGTGTGTGTTAAGTATGCACTGTGACACGCTGCTGCCCTCCTACACCCCTGTGTATGTTACCCAGAGGGACAAGCTGACCAGTCATAACAGAAGACAGACACTATCTACTCACACCACACACCAGTCAGCCAAACTGCCAAGAAACAACGGAGCGCCAACAACATCTGACAGCTTGATTACTGACTGAACAGTAAGTTTTAAAGAGATTTATATTTTATATACATTTTGCATGAAATGTTGAATTTGCATATTTTCTTAATTTACTTTTATATTCATCTACATTATCATTATATTGTATCATCAGATGCTGTAGAGATTGGAAACTCTTGTCTTACCATTTTTTTTAATCTACCGCAGTTGTTCCAGGACTTCTTCTAAGCTGACTTCTTCTAAGTGAGCACACAGCTTCCTCAGCTTCCTCCTGATAAAGGAGACAAGAAAAAAAATCAAGTGTGAAGCTGGTTAAGATTTTATTTTCATTTTAACTGACTGTGCTCAGGAGCTGCAGCACCCACTATGGCATCCACAGGTCTCCAGCTGATGGGGCTGGTGTTGGCTGTGCTGGGCTGGGTGTGTGGGGCGCTGGTGTGTGCTGCCCCCCTGTGGCGCGTCTCTGCCTTTGTGGGTGGAGAGCTGGTGATTGCCCAGGTGTTATGGGAGGGACTGTGGATGAACTGCATGTCTCAGACCACAGGCCACATCCAGTGCAAGACCTACGACTCCACCCTGGCCCTGCCCACGTCCGCCCAAGCTGCCAGGGGCCTCACTGTCCTCTCGTTGCTCCTCTGCCTCGTGGCCCTCATCATTGGTGTAGTGGGGGCCAAGTGCACTCACTGCATGGGAGATGGGAACCAAGCTTCCAAGGCCCGACTGACCCGGATAGCAGGGGTCCTCTACCTTGTTGCAGGTTTGGCCTATTTGATACCTATCTGCTGGACTGCCTATGCAATCATCCGGGACTTCTATGATCCAAACGTTGCAGCACCTTTAAAGAGAGAGCTAGGCCCAGCACTGTACCTGGGCTGGGGCGCCTGTGTGCTTCTGCTGGCAGGGGGCGCTCTGCTGCATGTTGGCTCCTCCCCACCGGGAGGAAGAAAACTGTCTGCTGTTGGAGGAGCAAGGAAGGACAACCTACAAACAGCAGGGGCAGGAGAAGGGAAGCAACAGGAAAAATCATTCGTATGAGATCACTTTCTGGGACATGTTAGGTAAAACACACACAGGCCAGGAAAGTGCCTGGTCAGAATCTATTGGAGGAATTTCAGTCTACGCTACATTATTATTATTATTATTATTTTTTACCAAATGAAGCAGTTTGTGTGCTACTGTAAATTATAAGAAAAGTTTTTCTATTAACATTGTCACATTGTTACATTATAAAGTTCAATTTGCTAAACTTTAAATTATTTCACATATTTCTGTCAGAGTTGCGGTTGATTTGAATCGTGGGAGGATTTCAGATGTTTAGTGGTTCACTAATGTGTGTGATTTACATTTCTCAAATTCCACTCTGCCTCTGCTTTTGTTTGTGCGTGTGCGTACGTTCGTGTGTATGTGTGTGTGTGTGTCTGCGTGGGCGGTCAGTGTGTACAGCAGACCAGTGTATGCAGTTTATCTGTCTATGTGAATGTGTTCAGTGAGAATATGTGTGGGTCGTCACAACAGTCTTTTTAATAATCTTTCTGATTTTTTTCTTTGGCTAACTTAATTTTTACCTAAGTTTTTTTTTTAGATGAGTGTATCCTATATACATATATAATCCTATATTGTTCAATGTGTATATCGTTTTATTTTTGCCTACATATCACATGTCATTAATGCATTTTGGAATATTATTTTCTCCATCTGCAGTATTATTTAAGCAGTTGTTTACTTATCATTTATCGCTAATGGTGGGATTACAGTGTAATCTGTAATGTAATTTTTTACCCTTTTATGCCTACTAAGTTTGCTAAATAACACCACACAGTGTATATTATTTAATATATAGTGTGAGACATTTTATCATTTTATAAGTCCCTTATGTAATAATTTCCGCACAATAAATATGCATGTTGGCATTCCACAACAACCGCTATGGTAACACATTTCAGAGTTCATGTGTTGAGTCTTCAGGGAACACATACATTTCATAAGAAATGTACCATAGCTGTAGCATGTACTTGTTGGCAGACTGATCATTCACTTTGCTGGACAACATAGCCAGTGTGTGCAAAGCCTGCAAACTCAATCCAATTCTCATATTTATTGAAATGGACAACAATTCGATCCCAGGACCTGTTTTTTTGTTTGAAGACTCCATGAGCAGTGTCAACAGACACATGCTTGGAGGCAGGAAACATTAGTGTTTGCTGCCTCAGGCACATAATGTGTATGTGCCTGTGTGCAGCTTTTCTCAACTTTCTGCACCTCATGCCCATCTGTTTGGTACTATTAATATCATTCCCTGCTCAAATACATTAATGTCCTTTTTGAATCTTAACATTGAAGCCTGCTGAGAAACCACATTACACACTAATGTTGCATATCTGCAGCTGTGATTAATGGAGAGATTTGAGCTGCTGATTTTAATATTGTATTCACTTTTGCATTTAAGTTTAAACCTATGTGTGTGGTTAAACCAACAGTAATGTGATCACTGTGATCCAGAGGTTTTAGATGTGAGTTGTGTGTTTAAAAGACAAGTTGATTTAAATGAAAACTTTGTTTCGAAACATTTTAAAAGTACGTGAATTAGTGTGAAGCTAATACTGCGGATAAATATCACTGTTAACCAACGGGGTCTTGCCTAGAGGCCTGCCTCTTAACTGAGCACAACACAGCAAAGCAAATTCAGACTTGTTTGTAAGGGCATGAAGGATGACATGCAAAGACTTGCTTCTTTCTGGAGTGTTCCAGATCTTCCTCTGACTAACGCAAATGAAGCTGTAACTCTCTTTATTAGAACCTTTGTGGTGTTAACACCACAACTTTTTTTTCAGCATGTGGATATTCATCCTCAGGTGACACAGTGACTTGCCAAACGTCAGCTCAGAGCAAGAAGGTCCCCATTCAAATCCCAGTTGGACTGAAGGTTTTCTGTGTGGAGCTTGCATGTTCTCCCTGTATATGTGTGGGTTTTCTCCAGGCACTCTGTTTTCCTTCACAGTTTATTGGAGACTCTGGGCCACCACTTGGTGTGAGTGTGAGAGTGAATATTGTGTCGGACCTCTCCAGGGTCCTATGTCCTATTTACACTGGAGACAGGTTGCAGTGGACCTCTGTAACTCTGTTTGATATGAACCAGGCACGGTCATGAATAGATTTTCACCCTATCTTGTTTTAGTAGAGTGAGACAATACTACACCATTTCATAGGTGGAAGAATAATAATAATCCACACATCCTAAGTATTTATTCAGAAGATTTCATTCAATTTAGATACCATTTTATTCATCTAACATATGATTTAGTGTCAGTATTTCAGGTATCACATGAAAACAAAAATATTTAACCAGTTCTCTGTCGATTTCAGGTCATTGTTTGATTTAGATATAACCGCAAAACGTCCAAACCACCAACCTCTTTTAACTTTACCACCCAAAAGACCCTTGTGTTTGATGACCTCTGTGACCTGTCATACAATCCTTGGAATGCTAAATCCTTCCCCTTAATCAAATCCTTCCCTTTACTCACAAAGCTCCACATGGTTTTGCACTTAAATTTATGTTAGGTCTGATAGATCCCCACTGGGATCCTGTGTTCCGAGGTTTGGAGCAAGCACCTTCAGCTATCAAGCTCTTTTCCGGCTTCCAAATCTGCCCTGCACTAGGTCCGATTCTACATGAGAATCAGAATTTGCTTTATCGATCCCCAGAGGAAAATTTTTGATACATATAAACATTGCATCGTCTCAAATATCAAATATAGCATTACCAAGAGCTAAAGCTTAGAGCTTACAGTTGAAAGTAGAGCTGAAATGAACTGGCGCTCTTAAAATGACTCGACCCCTTGAACTAAACTCAGTGTAAGGACACTACAACCCCTGAGTAGGCGCACAACTACAATACCACGAACAGCGGCCAAACACTCATTATGAAACCACTGCCTGGTTGAGAAAGTCGACTCTGCTCGGTTCTTAAAGAGACAGTGCGCCTTCTCGGCCTGCGTACGCAGCGCAGGGCGGTGCGTGTCTCTTTAAGAGCCTGCAGCAGTGAAACAGCGTGAGCTCCATCTCAGCGGGGCTTTCACTCTCTCTCTTTCCCCCCCTGACGTCGACCTTTGGATCGGGGTAGGCAGCTCCACCGTGCACGCTGGCAATTGGCTACTGCCCATCGTGTCCCATTGTGCGCACTCACACACATTCACTGCGTACACGCCGCATACACGCGAACTATGTGGTGTGAGTGTGCGCTATGCAGCTGGAGCCCCCCCAACACCACCACCTCCCCTCACAGTCTCTTATCAACAATGTTTGAAGATTAACGAGTCCGTCCCAGTCCTTGGAAGCAACAGCAGCAGCTCCAGCTCCGGCAGCAGCAGCAGCAGCAGGGCCGAGCAGCAGCCGCGGCAGACGACGTGTCGAGGCGGACCTAGGAAGTGGCAGCCGCAGAGCAGGCAGTCATGACGGAGAAGCGCATGTCCCGCTGGTATTTCGGTGGGCTCGCGTCCTGCGGGGCCGCCTGCTGCACCCATCCTCTGGACCTGATCAAGGTTTGTGAACGTGTGACTGCCTGCCTGCCTGCCTGCGTGCGTGCGTTTAGACCTGAGTGCCTGGTGACAGCTGTTTCCAGCTGGTGTCTCTCCTCTGTCTCTGCCAGATGCCTCAGCGGAGGCCATGGAGGTGTCACATGTCTACTGTGGGAATCACTCAAATGCATATGAAATTGTGGGGCACAGGTCGACCCCTGCCTCTTACGAATGTGTAGAATAAGACACGATAGAAGAGAAGAAAGTGTTCAACAGTGCACTTTGCTCAGCTGCATTGGTGAAGGTTAAGGTGTACAAAGGTGGCTGTGAAGGTCCTCCTTTTCGGGTCATCTAAGACTTAAGGTCCCAAAAAAAGAGGGCAATTGCGCTTCAATTATGCTTTTACCCAAAAGGCTTTGACAATATCAAAATACATAGAAGAAAGTATTTGAGAAGAACGTGTTAAAGAGTGCAGTTTCCTTTTCAGGTGCATTTGTGAAGGTTGGTTGGGGTGTATGAAGGGGGCTGTGGATGTTCGCTGTCTTCCATGTCATATCTAAAAATGCTGAAAGTGAAGGTAGTTAGCAGTTAGGGCCCTGAAGACATCTCACACATGTCATTCAGATGGCTTCTTCACTTCTCTTCTTACAGCAAAGTGGTTGCCCCCCCCCATTACAAAGATCCAGTCCCAGATGAAAAGACTATCCATGACATGCTTAATGCTATTTCCTCCAACCTGGAAAAATCTCTCCAGAGGACAACATAGTCCAGTTTTCACACGCTACGCTGTGCTACCCACAATTTAGGCCAGCAGTAGTGTGTAAGTGGCAGTTACAATGCACACAAGTTGCCGTGCCTTAATTCATCACTTGTGTGTGCTCATGCATGTGGGTTCTTGTTAATCTTTGCCCTGCAGTCCTGCACACAGCCGTAAATCAGCACATCTCTGCTCACGTCAAAATCCTTGCTCACGTCTCCACTCCCCCCCCCTGCTTTTCCCTCGCTGCCTATTTAGTTGTACTCAAAGCGGCCGCACATGACCCCAGCAGCATTAATGGTACTCAGGAAGTCATGTGGTGTCTAATGGCACAGACAAGGCTGGTAATCACCATATTTCAGTAGCGTGGCCGTTAGCTGGTGGTGCAATTTTAAAATGCTAGTATTACAAGACTGCAGTTCACTGATTGTTAGACATACAAAGTTTCCATTTATAGTCTTACAGTCTTAGCCTTCTTGTGCAGGGAGTGTCTGGTGTAGCCCTATTGCTGCTCTCCTGGCAGTGCCACTTTGGCACTTTTGACACTTTGCATATGGGAAAAAAACATCACATATGCAATTGGTGAGCACTGTAATTACTTTTCAATGTCATCGTGAGTTTTGTGAAGGTGCAAAACACGTTCCTGTCACAATCTGTACTGAATTTCCAGTTTCAGACATGACTGTTGAAAAAATCTACCAACATGCAAAAGAAACCAAATACGATATCCCCACCTAGAACAACGCTTCATCAAGAACTTTTAATACATCTTTTGTGGACTGATGTTTGCAGACTATGTATGTGAATCAGCAGTCAAACAAACAGCTCCAGGGAAAGGTTCATATTTGTGGTTTGTGGCTGCTGTTCCCTAGTGGGTTATAACTAGCTCAAAGGATTGTTGCCACGATTGTTGACATGAGAGGCGAGTCTGGTAACATTCCTGATTTTTTTATTTTTTTTTCTATCGAATTGAATATAAATTTAACGTGGACTGACCATGTTTCCTCTTGTGCTTGCAAAACAACAATAAGTAACTTCCTCTTGTTTTCACAACAAGCTGTTAACCTTGAGCAATCTCAGCCACCAACTCCTTCACCTCCTGTAATCTGTCCTCGTTTGAAACTGTTATCCAGTGGTTCAGTCTTGCAAGAGGCAAACAACATTTATAAGCTACATATGAACCAGAAGAATGTAATATAGAAGGATTTACCAATACACTCAATACATCTGTCGACTATTTGTACAAGCCAGCTAGGCTGAAACACATGGTTATGCTGTACTCTGTGCTTCAGCAGAATTTAGAAATTAATTAATGACTATGTAGCTAAATGTGTACCTCCTACTCAGAGGGTGGTTTTAACCTGTTTTTGTGCAGAAAGTGGAAAGGATTACATGTTAAGGTACAATGTGCCAGCAGAATAAAGTAATGTGTGACTGTCCAAAGTTTCACAAACTGCTGCTCGCATCTACAGCTTCTCTCTTGCCCAGGCTGCCCTTATTTACCAGATGAGGTGAGAACCACCACTGTTTGCTGGATGCATCTGCCGTCAGGTCTGCTGCTTTCATGGATATGCTCTCCGGCTGGTTACAGGAAGTTCTTTCCTCAAGTGTTGAATACAAAGCAATATATTGTAACATCAGTCATGTTGGCGGTTTGGACTGATGACATCCAAGTGTTGTGAAAACTGTGAATTTTCCCAACAGCGTGATGAATGCCAGGGATAGCGCTGTCTTTGTTATGGCCATTTCATTTTATTTTTCACATTTGTACAACAATGAGTTGAATTTCTGACAAAGCACAACACCCATTCCGTACCCCAATGTCCTGTGTATGTAGTCAAAAGAGCACTTGTCTTTTAGCTATTAATACTTTTACTGTATAATGTCACTTTATTACAACTATTTATCTATGATGAGCACAGCTCACTTCAGGCTGGAGTCCCTCTGACTGCCTCTGAGTAGGATGTAGCTATGTTTTCAGCCACAAGATGTGAGCCACATGGAGACTTTGTAGCAGTGGACTGTAATGTTTGCAAAGCAAACGTCTCCATAATGATCTACACTTACTACATTCCTGTCAAAGCAAATGGCATAGTGGTCTAAATTTAGATGGACCAAAGTGTAATTTAGAGGAGAGAGAGGTGAGGTATGCGGCTGTGGCTTTCAATGAAGCTGAATTTAACTCAAGATTGCCTCATCCTGGTACATTGATTTCCTCCCCTCTTACATGCAGAAATCCATGACAGCACCTTATCTGATGGTGTCCATGACACCATCAGATAAGGTGCTCTATTGTTGCACTGCACTGACAGACTTACTTGACCAGATTTGAGACTTCACACAAGAATGATTTTGAGCCATCAATGCACTTGAGGCATGCATCTACTTGTCTGGGCAGGAAATGAGTGAACTTTGTTTTAAACTTGTGCTATTGTTGGAGTGTGAGTCGTACTGTATGTGACAACTCGAACCTGTGCCCACTTTACCATTCTTGATCACATCACAAGCAGTTCACTGTCTAATCCTCTTATGGTTTTTGCATTCTCTCCTTTTTACATTTAACTCATTATTTTCTTTACTCTGTTGTGATGCAATAACTGAAATTACCTTCTGGGACTCAGTCGAAGAATAACTTTTCATAACCTAGGGCAGTGTAAGAACAACAAAAAGATAATGTTTTTAAAGACTTTACTGCATGCAAACCACAAAGCTCAGACGCCAATTACACTAGGGAACAAGGGCCACATTGTAGAGCTCCTGACCTCCTTGGGAAGGCACAACACACAGATACTCGAGCCTTAAGTGTACGTAATTACGTGTTTACTCATTGCCCAACTTCTGTGAAAGCAGTGATATGATGTCCTCTGGTTCCAGACAGGGAAGGAAAATGACCTTGGCGCTGTGACTGAGGATTGAACCAGAAAGGACAAACAATAGATATGCGGTGCCAGAAAGAGTCTGAGAACATGTTGCAGAGGCAGAAGTTAAAAATGGTTCAGTTTCAGTCAAGCAAGTTAAGGATTTTTTTTTCCACTGAAGCCTGCACCTACGTGTATCTGATAATCTCTGCCTCGGCTGAGACAATACCATTGTATTTCTTATTATCGCCCCTTGACACACTTTTTGGCCGCACATGCGAGCTGGTGTGAGTTAGCCTGCGTGGAAAGCTGGCTGTGTCAGCAGCAACAGGCACCGTGCTGTGTCTGTGTCTGGAGAGTGGTTGTGTAACGCCAGTGCTCCTGCCCTGTTCTTCCAGGTGCACCTGCAGACACAGCAGGAGGTGAAGAAGAGGATGGTGGGGATGGCCATCCATGTAGTGAAGAGTGACGGGGTGCTGGCTCTTTACAACGGCCTCTCTGCCTCTCTTTGCAGACAAGTAAGTGTGTGTGTGTGTGTGTGTGTGTGCGTTTTCTTGTCCCTGTGCGTTGGTTTCATGTTTCTATTTTCTATGTAACCTAGATTTAACCAGGTCCACAGAGGCTTGAAATCTCTGGCCAGGACAGTAGCAAGATGAGGCAGATGACAGATAAGGGGAGCAAGGCATTTCAAACACGGCACAGCGCTTGACACTATTGGACTGTTAACAGAAATTATTGATAAGATAAAATACACTCTACCAGTGGTAATAAAAGTCTGTCATTGAAAGATAAGTGAAATAAAATTTCTACACTTTATTTTGTTTGCTGTGTTATTATAGCCCTTGCTCGACCTGGAATTTGAAGACTTAAGTGAAACCTTTTTTCCCCCTCAGAGGAAGAGAAAATACTCCTAGAGGAAGAGAAAATACCACAGACCACGTTAGACCACATCGCATCCCCACAGGAAGTTAATATTATTCCATAACCAATGTGGAGGTTTTTGGGCTGTAGGTCACCATCAGTAGTTCAGTAGGTCTGTCATAGAAAAGCTGGTGGTGGATATAGGCGTGTTGTGATTGGAGGGTTCATCCTGTACTCAATGCATCCATTGTATGGATGAGGCTGGTTTTGCTGATTGTGGGCCAAAAAACGTGAAATACTCTAAATAGTGTATGCTACATACTCATTCTGTTCCTCTCTCCTCCTTTCTTTACAGATGTCTTACTCCCTCACCAGATTTGCTATCTATGAGACAGTGAGGGACATGATGGGCAGCGCAAACCAGGGCCCCATGCCCTTTTACCAGAAGGTCCTGCTGGGAGCTTTTGGAGGTCCACACACACACACACACACACACACACACACACACACACACACACACACACACACACACACACACACACACACACAAACACTCACAGATAATCATGCTTCTTTTAGGACAGAAAGCATAATATATAGACCCACACTAATGGGTTGTAGATTATTTAGCCTAGCCCAAACCTTCACACAACACTGAATTAGACATTGTGGGGACTTTGTCCCACCACTGTTTAAACCTGTTAATCATCTCACAAGGCGAGTGATACACCTCCACACACATGATGCGACAGCCCTGCTGGACTATGTAACAACACTTTTTTCTTTTACTTTACCAACAGGTTTCACTGGTGGGTTTGTTGGCACCCCGGCAGATATGGTGAATGTCAGGTAACAGGCCGCAGTCTTCTTCCATAGTGAATCATCTGCCTCATCTGCCAATAATATACAAAATCTCACAATAATATACAAAATCTCACAAACATATTCACACATTTTCCATGATATTGTCGGACTGCAGAGTCCACATATTCAAAACAACCGAATATGGGCTCACTTGTGGATGTGTTTTTGCTTCTAGGATGCAGAATGACATGAAGCTACCACCCGAACTAAGGAGAAAGTGAGCGTTGTTACATGTTCATCTAAAGCAAACTTAGCTCAATCTGAAGTTTTTCAACTCTGAAACTTGTCATTTTCTCTGTTTCAGTTACAAACATGCCATTGATGGACTCGTCAGAGTCTTCAGAGAAGGTAAATGCTGGGCAACATCATACTTGTCGTTTAATGTAAGCCACATGTAGTCATCTAGCCTGACCTGTGTCCCGGTCTGCAGAGGGACTGAGAAGACTGTTCTCAGGAGCCACCATGGCGTCCAGCAGGGGAGCGATGGTCACTGTGGGACAGGTCAGACACATCAGGAGGCTTTTGTACAATAGTTGTGACTGAGAAACTCTTTAACATTGACTTCATATTAAAGAAAGGGTTCTGAGGGCTTCTGAGGCTCATGAAGACCAATCTCAGCTTCTTTATTTGCCGAGGTTTCCTTAATTCCAGTGTTCACAATCTCAATTTCTACCAGCTGCTGTTCTACCAGCAGGTGGAGCCAAAATTTAAGTAAATGTCACAAACCAACAATGTAAGATTTGCACGCTGTTTCTGACCAGTCACATTTTCATTCTTTAATTCTTTATAGCAGAAAGCTTTTAAATGAGTCCCTATATCCCTTAGAGAATCTTTATGTCTCCAAAAGTGGACACCGATAGACTGACCTAACAATGCAGGGATAGAGAGTGATTTCACTGTGATGTAACAATGTTCTCTGACATTTTTCCTTCATTTTTAGTTGGCGTGTTATGACCAAGCCAAGCAGCTGGTGCTGGGAACAGGCCTGATGGGAGATAACGTATTCACCCACTTTCTTTCCAGCTTCATTGCTGTGAGTATATCAGGATTTAGTGGCGTCTCCTACTAAGTCACTGTGCAGTTTACAGGGCTCTTTAGTCAAGTGATGGACTGTCTCTCTGCAGGGTGGCTGTGCCACATTCCTCTGTCAGCCTCTGGATGTGCTGAAGACAAGGCTGATGAACTCAAAGGGAGAGTACACAGTAAGTAGACCCCTCCACACTGCCTCCCCTAATCCTCTGTTTACGCATCATCGTCATCATGTCTCCCTCTCTGCTTCTAGGGAGTGACACACTGCTTACGAGAGACTGCCAAGCTGGGACCGCTGGCATTTTATAAGGTAACAAACTTTCTGACACTTTTTATTTGAGGTGTTTGATTACAGATACTTAAAGTTGAGTTGGCTACCCTCGTGGAGTGGCTCCATGGCGAGAGGCTCCTGGTCAAAGTCCTACTGTAAATTCTTGCAAAAATCAACATCTGTCATGATCTAATGCCTGTCCTCTTGGAGGACAATCGTATATCTGTCCTCATTTGCCTTTTAAGAGATGGGGTCTCCAACGCCATCAGCACTGTACACTGAGCTTTAAAAAGAGCCATTTGCCAGTATTGATTGGATGAATGAACTGTAAGCTTAACTGCTGAAAACGAACATCAGACAGTGCACACATGGTTAATATGAGGTTATAAACAGCCAAAATTATTTCTTCATGTGTATATTTGATGGATATGTTTTTGGCTCTGGCTAAGACCCATTTTTTAGGTCTCAAAACAATTCATTTTGGGTGTGAGGCAGTTTGAAGTTCATCTGGAACCATTTCAGAGCCTTGCTAATGGGAAAGCCAAGTCGAGACAGAGGGAGTATTTTGTTACTCCCAGTATCCCAGTATCAGTATCAGTCGTTTTTACTTTGAAAAATTAAATTTTAGATTTTTAGCAGCAGGAATTACACTTGATCCTTGGAACAAAACTTAATTTACGATTAAGGAATGCACCTTTATTACTCATGGCCTTTTTCATTGCAGGGTCTTGTTCCTGCCGGGATCCGCTTGATTCCTCACACAGTGCTCACCTTCATTTTCCTCGAGCAGCTCAAGAAAAACTTTGGCATTCGCATCATCTCCTGAGCGGCTGTGTGCCCGGCTGCTCCCCATCACTGCCGCTCACATCGTCACTGCTCTGCTCCTCACTACACAATAAGGGAAGAAAGGGAATCGTGCACAGTTTACTGTGGGCTGTGCATGTTTTCCTTCTCCTTCGGCTCTACCTCTGTGCCATGGCCACAAGCAAAGTGATTCTGGTGGAGACGAGCAGAAACTTCTGGAAGGGACAAATACTGGAATTAGAGGCGATTTGCTCAGAACTAGAATAAATGATCACATAGAGGTTATTTGAACAATCTGCCTGATTTTGCGAGGTTAGGATTAACTCTAGCAGCTGTTTAGTGTAGTTGTCTTTTGTAGTTTCAGGTAGGCCTGCAGTTACTGGCATGATGGGGTGAGACTTGGTGAGATCAGGTGTTGATTTAGAGTTGAGGGGCCATTCACCTGTCATGAAGATGACAGACCTCATGTTAACTTTAACTGATTCTTTTGATTTCCATGTTTATCTCAGCAGTACTCCAGCATAAATCAATTGTGATTTAGGCTGCACCTTAGGGCCCACACCAACATGTAATTGATTGTTGAGTGTGGCTCATAAAGAAATTATACTTGTGTGGGTAATTGTGTCAAATTAGGCCACGATAGAGCATAGATAGAGTATGATACGATAGAGTATGATTAAGCAGAAGTCCGAAATGCAAACAAATGCAGTGTTGGTGAGATTCCGAAAAGATGCATTCAGAAAAGAAAGTCAAAGATGACTGAACAAACTGTTGATTTGCTCGCAGTTGTGTTTTTGTTGCTGTCATTGCCGGCTCACAATTTACTTATTTTCATTTTGAGATAGAACAGCTTGTCATTTGTGGTATTGTGTTAATTTGTCCCCTTATGTGAAGAAATAAGCTCTGTTGATTCAAAATGAATGAAGCTGATCATTTTCTCTGCAGCAGCCTATGGCAATGGCAGAGAGAAAACACATTGGTTTACATGTGTAATCCTGCCCTTGTGGTCACAGTGGCCTCCACAGTGTCTCCACAGAGAAAAATTTCACAGAGATGAGCAACTGTGCGTTGATGACTACTTACATTTCTAGCTCTGTTGAGGCTGATCGCCAATGAACATCACTAGTAATCAGAGTAGATTATCTCTTTGTTTCTGAGATATCAAAGCTTGTTTACTCAAGGCAACAAAATAATTGATTAGTGTTAAGTATTTGCATTGAAGAGGTCACGTTTCAATTTCCGTAGTAATGCAAACACTGATTTATCATTCCAGTGGTGACCAAATGTGATGCACCCTGAATTTAGCATTGCTGCTTTTTTTCTAAACTGTTCGTTGATAAGTTGATATTTTTCATTTGGTAATTAACCACTTTCAGATTGTCTTTAATGTTTACCTGATTCTGATCCTCTGCCATTATTCCACTTTTGGAAAAGAGGACCAAGCTTGTTGTGTCTCATGTTTTTAAGTAAGGACTGAGTTTGTGGGGAACTGTGAAGCAGAGAGAGGTGCAATGAATGCCTTGGCCAAAACTCCTTTTGTGTTTTACAGTGAGATTCTGTATGGTCACTTGATCTATGAACAGAGCTGACTGTAGATAATTGCTGCTGTAAATGTAGCATTTCCATCTTTAATGTTGCTGTCCATTCACCCAAATGCGTGTTAGATGTTATGACTCAGGATGCTACCGTATGAAATAAGGCACTTTACTGACATACTGACTAACCTGCTGCGTAGACACATGTGAAATGATGTGACAACGTTGGAAATGTTTTAGATGTGTAGGACCTCCAATGTTAATGTTTCCTGTTGAGAGCAGTCTGTAGTGTTTTCGGACTTGTTCCAGTCCAATGGTGAAAGTGACTACTCTGTGCCTGCTTTGTTACGAAGTCATGTTGCCTTACAGTATGTGTCCTCCAGGGGGCATTGTAGTAACGTGTGAGTGATACCAATAATCTGAATGGACCAGAATGGTTTGAAGGTATAACAACCTCAGTATGACTCAGTACAACTGCATGTTCTTATGTTCAAGTGTTCCTCAACAGTGTGAGATACTGTCGATCAGCCATAATAAGTAATGTTACCCCAAACTGTATGTGCAGAAATGGAACTGGAAGGTCCTGCAGTTCTTGCTCTGAGAATTTGTATTTTGAAGATCGCTAACTAATTATTTTGGAATTAAAGTACTAATGTGAAAAGGGTCGAGTTTCTGTGCTGTTTGTGTGCATGTGTCCAGTACAAGTCTTAAGAAAAAGAAAGCAAAGTGATCACTGGACAGAAAGTGAGATCTGTGTCAGCTGTGCGGCTACTGCAACGTTTATTTCGATTACAGGAGTAATTCAGGAGTAATTCATTGTTTATACTTTTAGCCATCTTTGTTGGAGAGCTGCAGCAATGTATATCTCACGCATCCAATAGAAAGTTAAAAAAATATAAAAACTGCTTTCACAAGTCTTGATAGTGTTGACTCTGAAGCAAAGGTAACAAGTGCAACACGAAGTCACTTGTTTGGTTTTTTTTTGCCTTTTTTTCCATTCATTTCTCCATTCATCTATTATCTTACCCACCTGGTTCATTAATTATGTCATGGGGCACACTTGCAGGGTGCACACACACACACACACACACAGAAAGGCCTTCAGTCTGACTTTGATTCAGACTGGATCCTTTTGTGATCAGATATTGTTGTGAGGTGTCTCTATCGTCTGCCATTAAATGTCATTAGATCCTACATGCTCCACCCGTAAAACACCCAAGAAAGCGTCCAGTTGTCTTCTTAAGTCTTCTTACTGGCTTTGAACCTACAGTAAGGGCTCAGCTGGAGCCTATCTCCAGGTCACACAGGGTGACAGCTAGGAATACACCCTGCACAGGCCACCACTCCCCCAGAAATCTTTTGGAGAAAAGATTTCTATTGCACAATTATGGCCATCAGTGAGTCACTGATTTGGGGAAATTGTGGATAATGTGCACATCAGTTGACAGATTTTTTTCCATGCGCAGTGAGTTTTGTTAATTTTATAATTGTCCAGTTGCATGAATGCTGATGAAAGTTGGATTTCTTGAAATGGCAAACAAAGAAGTCCAAACTGTCTACTGCCCATTGGTGATTTTCAGAGTAGGCCCCCATTCAAGTCCTCCATTAGAGTTGGAAGAGTTCAAAGTTCAGGAGAGCATGGATTCATCCTGATGTGTTGTGTATTAATCCCACTGGAGGTATTCAGCCACTTACATATTTAAATAATCCAATAATATAGCGATTTAATTCAACAAAAAAGTTGTGTGTTCCCTTGTTTTATGTCATAAGTCTTGGCTCCAGGCAACAGACACAGGGGAATTGTGCTCTAGAGTGAGGATTGAGTATATTTATTTTAATTTTTCCATTAAATCTCAAAGTTGTAAATCATACCATCTGTATAAAAGAAGATTATTACTTTTATCACTTTATAAATCAGCTGCAGGCCGTGTGGGCAGTGTTCAGTCTACGTCATAAAACAAACAGAGTGATCTTTGTGTTTCTGCTCTTTGCTGCAACAAACTCTTGGTGCACTGATGCTGATGTGACCATGAATCAAGCTTCACCCAAAGGGATTTACCTTCATTTGAACAAGGACGTATTCTAATGTGTGCTGCACGAGTGTTTCACAGCCCACAGATCTAACATCTGTACTTATTTCACAGAGCTATGGGCTCCTAGCCTGCACCATGTGGCAGGATCATCCATGGTTAAATGGTAATATTCAGCTGTGATGATGAATGTGGGACTCTGTTCCTCTGCCTGATGAACATTGCTTTCCATTCCCTTATTAATACAATCCATCACATATAAAGCATTAATGACTGCAGAGAATCACCTCTCCTGTGTGCTGGAATTCATGGCCCGTGTGTCTTTGCATGCCCTCTGTGCATTCATACATACGTCAGGGGTGATATGTCTGCTGCCTGGATGGAGAAGAAGAGGGTCAGGCCGCAGGATTCGTTATTTGGATGGTCTTACTTCAAACTTGTGCTTAGATTTAAGAATGAGTCAACGTCATCTCAACCACCCACATTAACCTCCATAAATCTGGACGCCCCTATATTGCTCGTTTTTTTTCATCTGTATCGTAGGATAGAAAATTCATATTGATACTGTCAGGAACCTTTTTGCAGGGCGTAAAGTGGTCCAGCAAAAAAGTGAAATACTTCCTCTGAGGAGAAATGAGAATTGTGGTTAATAATTGTGGCTAATAACGAGAATTTCCTGTGTGTGTCTCCGTGAGTGTCACTATTGCAGTAGTACAGAAACATATGTACCCAATATGGAATAGAAGTATCCAGATCCCAATGGGCTGTACCACAGAGGGTGGCTGAGAACTGCAGGGCCAAGGTTATGTGGGACTTCAGCTTCCAGACTGACAGACAGCTCCTGGCTAACCAACCAGACATAGTGGTGGTGGACAAAGTGCAGAAGAAGGCAGTGGTGATAGATGTGGCAATATCAGCTGACGCCAACACCAGGAAGAAGGAACATGTATGGTTAAAAAGTACTAAGGATGGAAAGAACAGCTGGAACAGATGTGAAAGGCCAGGGCTAACGTGTTTCCCCATGGTAGGAGCACTCGGGGGTCTCCCCAAACTGGGACAGTGGATCCAACAGATCTCAGGAACAACATCTGGAGCCGCAGTCCAGAAGAGCACATTGCTAGGAACAACTAAGATATTGCACAGAACCCTCCAACACCCAGGCCTCTGGTAGAGGACCCGAGCTTGAGAATACATATTCAGTATATGTATGTGTTTGTGTGTGTCATCATCAAATTTATGGTAATTCAGCATCGACCTTCAACCACTGACAACAAGACAATGCAAAAGTGTGGAATTTGAAAGACACCTTCCTAAATTGTGTAAAAACAGTCGTTCTATTGGTATGACGGAAGTTTCTTCAAGGTTTGTGACTTTAGCATGTCTGTGTGTGGGTGTAAATGGGTGCATGGAGAGACTCAGTCGTTGGAGCAGGAATCTCTCCACATACAGAGGCTGCAGTCATCACTGCAGCGGCCCCAGTTCACATCCTGGTGGCCCATTGGTGCATGTCATTCCCCCTCTCTCTCCCAGTTTCCTGTTACATTCGACTGTTCTATCAATCAAGGCCTTGAAAAGCCTAAATAATGCTTTAAAAAGCATTGCATACTGCCAAAACTTATTGTAATGTAACACAACATTTTTCCAGCAGAACTGAACAAAATCTCAGAATCTCAGAATCCATAAAAGTGGTCACCTTCATATGGGTACACATGCACACCATCCACACCTAGGAATATTTTGGAATGTCTGTGGGACTGTGGGATGAAACTAGACTACCCAGAGAAAACCCAGGCACAGAGAACATGCAAACTTTCTGTGAGGTGACAGTACTATTCACTAAGCCACTACGTTGCCTCTAACTGCAGGGCAGAGAAGCAGAACATATTCTTTGAGTTATGTCCGTACTGACTGATAATCAGCTGTTCCTAATACACGCCACAATCACTGGCTCATTTGCATTCTTTCACATCAACGCTGAAATTTAAGGCATACAGGTTTGGGAATGCTTAGCAGCAGCTGGTACCAATTGAACAATTGGAATGAAGCATAAATCTTGGCACAAATGGCCAAATCAACAAGTAAACAGTGTTTGTCACTGTAACACAGATGTGTCTGCAGTGGTTATTGAGTTATTATGTTAGGAGTTATTATTTCTTCTAAGAGCATATCAGAAACTGCACATGCTGTGAATCTCTTCCTACTCATTTCTGATGTCAAACAACTCCGAAGTGAAACAGCTCACTAGCCTGACCAGTGTCCTGTCAAACTATATTAATTAATTGTGTGAACTTGTCCTTTTGTCATGAGTTTTCGGTAGTGAGAGAAAGAATGAGATCGCTAATCCCAACAGCTGAAATGTGCTCTCTGCAGGTCAGGTGGGGAAAGGCTCATGGTAGAGCTGCTGCTCCTCCACAATGAGAAGAGTCAGCGGAGGTAGTTTAGTTATGGCCAGAGCATGCCTAAATCATCATCATAACTATAATACATTGAATGTATTTGCTGCAAATGCTATCAAAATTGTTTTGTAGAAGTCTGATGAGGAGTTGAATTATTTATTGTCTATTAAGACTAACCCTGAAAGATCTGTCCCAGTCAGTACAATCATGAATCCACACTTTGAATATTAAGTGAGTGATTCCTGAACAATTCCTGGTCCCAGACCCCCTTGCTCTGTGAATGAAATGTACTTAAAAAGGATATTTAAAAGTAAGAAAGGATGAAACAGTCCTGTGGAGGCATCAACTCTTAAGTCGCCCTGTGGTATACTGGCTGTATCAAATTGCAACCTCATGCGTCAAACAGACGAAGGCAGTGACGCAACTTGTGTATGTGTGACACAAAGCACAGCAGCCAATGGGAATCAGACATCAGTAACATTGATCTATACGTGTCAAATTATCTAAGTGCAGAGAAGCAAAATGACAAACAACAGTCACATGCCAAATAAGAAAAACTGCAGCTGTCACAAGACCTCTTCTGACACTGACTGAAAGAGGATGTTTTCATACACCATAAAATGCAGTCACTAGCAAGAGTTCACTTCTGATTTGCCATACTGTGTTTGTCATTTTAGAATTGTTCTATTTAATTTGGTTTAATATCAGTAATAGTTATTTGTATTTACATTGTGAGGTAATGTTACAAAGCTTTAGAAATTGCATTTTGTGCTCTATTCAAACCTTGCCTCTATATAGCTGCCTTGCCTTGCATTTGTTTTTTTTTACAAGATATAGTCAGGGTATCGGGGCATCTTTGTTCCTGTACCGCTAAAAATGTGTCTATTTTCTGTTCATTGTAATTTAACTTGCCCTTGTTTTGCTTTGGGAATTGCTGGTGCAGTTTTCATCTGTGACTGGATTGAAGGTGATATGTGATAGAGATTTTTGTACAACAGCCAACAGGAAACTCTCTGCCATCACATCCAGATTTTCTCACATCCAAAAACGGAGCAAAGAGTCTAGTACTCTCTTACACCATTGTTTTGTACAATATGCTGTGAGGCTGTTATGGAAATTTTGCCCCATGACAGCAAAATACCTGCACACCCTAAATCACCACATTTACAGCTACCAGATTTCTAACATGGAAGTGACAGCCAAATGAAAATGGAATCTGAAAAACACCCCATAAACAGGCATGTGTCCATTTCAACGTGTGTGAGTAAATTTGTATGAGTAATTCAGTGATGGTTGATACGTGAGTTGCCGCTGTATTTCAATGCCATACTGTCCTGTGTGTGTTATGGATCATCCTCTAAAGGCTTTGCTCTGTGTTAAGCTCAGATGAGGTGGCAACGGCTCAGGTTCAGAGGCCATTCTGATATTGAATTGAATTTTTCATAAAGACCACCTTTAATATGACAGAGAGTGAGGCAGAGGCAGAAAAACAATAAAGCATAGCACTGAGAGTATTCAGCATCTAATGCGAGATCCAGTTTCAGCTGAGAATGCTGAGCCAGACCTCACATTAATGGATTCTCATTTACATCCCAGGTCCTGGCAAAAAAACAAAAACAAAGCTATGTGACTGAACGCTAAGACGTTTTGTGATTCTCATTCAAAGAACATGGCTGCCACATTGGCCTTGTCAGCACAAGGTCCTCCTCTTTCACTACTCCCATGCTTTTCTGTGCTACATCTAAAAATGTATGTATCTAAAAATATATGTATGTATGTACATTTGTATGTATGTACATATGTATGTATGTATGTATGTATGTATGTATGTATGTATGTATGTATGTATGTATGTATGTATGTATGTATGTATGTATGTATGTATCTATCTATCTATCTATCTATCTATCTATCTATCTATCTATCTATCTATCTATCTATCTATCTATCTATCTATCTATCTATCTATCTATTTAGTTTAAATAGTTTTAACTGAACACTCCTGATGTATTAGAAAACATTACAAATGATCTGCAGCAATTAAAAAAGTAGTTATCGTGCACTTATTGCAATTTACATCAGAGGTGTAGATCTGAAACCAACTTTTTAATGTGAAATGTAATGTGAGCGTTATCAAATGTGTTGATTTTGTTTTACATTTATCATTTGTACAGTCTAATTCCTGTGCGTGATTTCCTTGTAATTCTGGCATTCCTGGACTTGTCTGTAACCTTATTTGGTGCAGAATCCTATGATAGTGAGGCATACAGCCAGTTTACAGAGCTCGAAGTCATGGGATCGTTGTCAGAGAATAGATAACAAACGGGGTCTTTAGTCTCGTTTCCCTCATGAGTCTCATCGCTTTATCGGCATGTGGGCGATGTGACGTAGTCCTTATGTAGCTTTAAGGCTTCAGCAGTGTTTGACTTTGAAATTTGACTTGATACTGTCAAGTCATTTTCTCAATCCTAAAGTCAGTTAAAAAGGTGGAGATTAAAAGGAAGTAATTATGCAAATGTCTTGGCAGGTGAGCTCAAAGGAATTGCAGGATTCAAATTGTGATCTGACTCAGTTGTGGCAAAAACACAAGAGAGTTAGTAACCCTAACCCTAACCCTGAAGGCAGCCCTGATCCGCATTGTGAGTTGCATTTGCTCCTTCTCCAGGCTCAAACGTTTCACATCAGCTTGATCAACATCAAGTTGATGTTGTGTTTCTGATTCATTTAATAGAAGTAGAAAAACCAACCTTTGCACTTTGCCCATATGTTAAATGTCACTTTACTTTCATATAACTTAAAGGGTTTGGTTCTAACCATTGCTGTACAAAGAAACAATTTATATAAATGATTTGTTTTGATTAATTTATTATTCATTTGTGCAGTGGCAACTCAAAACTTGCGTACAGTAGGGGATGTATGCAATACTACTGATTGTGATAGATAGATAGATAGATAGATAGATAGATAGATAGATAGATAGATAGATAGATAGATAGATAGATAGATAGATAGATAGATAGATAGATAGATAGATAGATAGATAGATAGATAGATAGATAGATATACAACTGTAGCCTTGACGCCTACATAAATCTCAATCAGTAAATATATAAAGCCACTTTGGGGCTCTTTGGGGCTGTGAGTGTTGCGTGTTTTAATTCACTCTACCAGCCTGTTTCTGACAACAAGTGATCTCTGCGGGAGAGAAACCTTTCAATAAGCCTCCAAATACTCCCACCTGTGCGTCCTTATTTCCTTAAAAGCTCGGAGGGCTCGAAGCTACATCACGTTTTTTTTTTATTTTTTAAAAAAGGTCTAAAAAACACAATAAGTTAGAAAAAACAAGTATTTCAACGGATTAACCATCGGGGTACTAACCTGCATAAAGTTTATTATATTCAGGAAAAGTTTTATCGGAAATTGACAGTCACTTTCAAAATAAAGCAAAACTTATTCCCTCAATTAACATAAGATTGTATAATTTACATATAAGACGTTTTTCTGCCTCCTTGTTCAATGGCTTTATATTTGTCTGAGAAAATATGAAGTTATAACAATTTCAGAAGAGAGAGAATCAGTGAGTAGACGCTCAGCAGCCAGCAGCTTCTCATCCACCTTCACACAGTGGTGTTGCTGGAAATCTGTCTGTACTATTCTATTATATATAGTAGACCCTCGACTAATGAACGCTCTATTATACGAAAAATTCACAATACGAATTGGGCTTTGAAGAGATTTCCGTCCTGTTCAACAAAAAAATATTCAGAAAGTGAAAATGAAATCAAAAGTGCCGCTCGACAGAGGTGCTCCTTTTTACATTTATAAAGAGTCATATATTTTGATATTATATCAAAACAGTCGTATATTTACACTTTACATAAGTGTTTTGAGTGTATGTGCGTGTGTGGGGGGCTACGTATTTTCGTATTGTAGCTCTCTCTCTCTCTCTCTCTCTCTCTCTCTCTCTCTCTCTCTCTATATATATATATATATATATATATATATATATATATATATATATATATATCATACACACACATATAAATGTTTGTGTGTGTATGTATATATATATATATATATATATATATATATATATATATATATAGGGTATATATATATAGGGTATATAGGGTATATATATATATATATATATATATGCAGAGAGAGAGCTACAATAATGTATACGCCTTATCTCCTGTCGCCTGTGTCTTTCAGATATGCAAATCTGAAGTCTTGAATCTTAAAGGCAGAGTTTTACTTTGAAACTCTCTACCGGAACTCGCCTGCCATATGCACAATGCCTTAATAGGAGCGGAGCGCTCCGAGCTGCAGAAGTGGACCAAGCTCACTCTGCCTGTCCGACGCCTCTCACAGCCCTCAAGCCACGGCCAGCGTGTGACCTGGGAAAAGTGACTTATAGATAGATGCGTACAGTAGGGGATGTATGCAATACTACTGATTGTGATAGATAGATAGATAGATAGATAGATAGATAGATAGATAGATAGATAGATAGATAGATAGATAGATAGATAGATAGATAGATAGAGAGGGAGAGAGAGAGAAGGGGTAGAGCGAGAAGAGAGTATTTACAGCTATAAAAAACAAAGTGACAAATTTGAGAAACCTACTAGTCTTTCTTTCTTTCTTTCTTTCTTTCTTTCTTTCTTTCTTTCTTTCTTTCTTTCTTTCCACCTCCCCCTACTGCCCCCTCCACCTCTCTCTCTCTCTCTCTCTCTCGCTCTCTCTCTCTCTCTGTGTCTCTCCCTCTCTCTCCTGGCATGCTGCTGGCTATGCGCGCCGGGGTGTACCTGCGGTGATGGTCCGGACGGGGAGATGAAGGGCGCAGACGCAGATCCGGACGCCCAGGTAAGAGCCCAGGCTCGTCCTGTGGGTTGTGTTCTTGTGTCCGTGTTCATTTATTTGCTCTGTGAGATACAACTTTCTTGAGTGACCTGCGCCTTCAGATCTGAACATTAATCAGGAGGAGACAACTTAGCTGGGTAGCTGTGGCTGCAGGGTGCACTTCCATCTACAACACGTTGTATCATCACCACCATCATCATCATCTCCATTCATTAGAAAAATGTATGTAGGTGTGTGTGTGTGTGTGTGTGTGTGTGTGTGGCAGCAATTCCCTCTTTCTGATAACGGGAGACAAAAGGTTGAATTCATGATACTTAGAAAAGCCCCACGAGAAGTTTAGAGTGATCACTGCCGCTGGCTTCTTCCCCCACTTTCTCTCCCTCTGGTTTTGTTTGTGTGTGCCTTCCAATGATCCGCTAAGGTGTGGGTGGTTTGACTGATGTGAGGTCCTGCACAAAGCTGATCAGCAGAGTTTGTGCCATGACGTGCTGTGAACGTTTACCTTGTTTCGTCCTTCTGTGATTGCTGAATGATGATTTTGTGAAAGTGGCACCACAAGCATGTAGATTTCATATGAGTCTTGTTGCAATACAGTTTGAACATGTTTTCAGTTAATGCAGCCGTGATTGTACAGTAAAATAGTCACGTCTCCTGTTTGGGTTTCTATGATACCATTTCAGAGGAGGTCATTCATTGTTTCAAATTCAATAAACAGATAATTCTTTGAAAATTTTTACCTTTACTCATTTAGCAGTTGAGACGGATGGATGGATGAATGGATGGATGGATGGATGGATCATGATGGATAAATGGTCTTCAGTTATTTAAAGTGCTGTAGTGTCAGAGTAGCATGTTTTGGGGAAAACAACAGGAAATGTATTCAGATTACTCAAACTCAGGAATAAACATTTGATGGTCAAAAGTAAAAAAAAAGTCATTTCACATGCAAAAGGTTAGTTAAACTTAAAAAGAATTGTAATGTTCTGTAAAAACACATTTCTGGCCATAATCCAGCATCGTGGACAAGAGACCAATTTCGATTTTGGTGGTGACACTACAGATACAGATACAGATACAGAGTCCACATACTGTGCTCACTGTAAAGATCTCCTGTGCTGACAGGTTGATGATGTGTGCCCTGCTGCAGTGTCAAAACGTTCTCTGTCCTCTGTAACAATAATGAAAACAGTGATCCCCACACAAACTAAAGAGTGTAAAACTTACACTAAAAACATTTTATTTAGTGTTTTAGTCTCATAGTCTCACAGAAAAGTTTTAGATGGGAATTTTTAATATTCAAGCCATCGTAGCAGTCCTTAACCCTTTGTCAGGATCTGCCAAAGATCTTGTCTGTGTATATGGACAGGCATGGATGTCAGTCAGGGCTGGGCCACTCTATGTGTTGGTGTTTCAAGCATTGACAGCTCACTGACAGGTTTCTGTCCAGCGATCTGGAACCATTTGATTTTTGTTCTCCACCAGGGTAAATGAGACAGATGTGATTTGTTACTAATGAAGCCCAACTCATCCCATTCTTTTCTGATGCCTTAATTTTCAGTGTGCTTTAGTGCACCTGGTTTCCACTTAAGTCTTTGTTTACAATCCCCAGGTTGGTGCATCTTTTTTTCCTTTTCTTTTTTCTTTTTTTTTTGCCCCTATCCTGTGCATTTGTCTGCTCGCCAAGAAGTAATATCGTAAGTTGTCCTGCCTGTGGGCTCTCAGTTTTGCCCAGACATCAGACTACTCTTTTGTAATGGTATGATGGCAAGAGATTTGATTTGTCTGGTTAGGATGGGCCGGTGCACATACAGGGAACATTTACAAAGGACAAATATTGATTCACAGACGTTGGTCTTCAAACATGAAGCAGACAAAGTAAACTGAAGTCTCCTATTCCATTTACTTCCTCCTGACACAGTCACAACTGTCAAGGTTTCAATGGCTAAACTCTTTTCAATCAATACAAGCAAAGACAAGCAGGCTGTTCTGAAACAAGACTGGGGAAATCTCATTCAGCAGCACTGGGCAGCCTGGCAGCTGCTGTTGGAAGAAAGTGAATACGTTGACCTTTGATAGTTTTTCCATTAATATATTGGACCACTTACTTATAGAAGATGTGTCCTGCTTGCTGCAAGTCAGTGAGATGTTATTATGTAATGTAATTTATGTATGTGTTATTATGTATTATGAAAGTAATGTGTGGTGTTATGAGATGTTTGACAAATTTATGAAACTGACTGTAGCGTGATGTAGTTAGAGGACCAGACATGCCCAGCATGAAGCAAAACCCTTGATGTTCTGCAATACAGGAGTATACAGGCAATACAGGTGAAATAACGTCTCAGCTTTTACCCATATCTTTTAAAGGGGACCTACAGTGAAAAACCATAGACTGTATATAAAAGATGGATGTAGTCTTCTGGTCTGAAAAAAAAGAAGAAAGCAAGACAGAAATTAAAGCAAGATCTGCTAGGGCTAGCTCCTAAATTCTCGATTACACACCCAGTCAAAAAACCATAAATTTCAATTATGAAATATTGAAGGTATGCAAGTAAATGGAGGCACAGTCCTGGCTCTCCCTCAATATCTGATTCCTCCTCTGACTCACGTTCAAACATATATACCTGGATGTGCATGTGCTCCATAGCTGCATCTCTCCAGTCCCTTTACCCATGCCATCATTCATGTGAGCATCATGTGTGGCAGGCAAGGCAGCCAGCCTGTGTGCGGTTGCCAGATTAGCATAAAACAGATTTGTGTGGAAACACCTTTACTACTACTTTAACTTTAATATCCCCCCCCCCCCACCAGAAAAACATGATTGTAAAAGGGCTTGTAAAAAAAACATTTAAGCGCTTCTGTTGTAACCAGTTTTCCATAGGATTCTTATGCAGGATAAATATCCCATTCAACCATTATAGGTCCCCTTTAAGCAAACTAGTCATGCCTTCACCTCAATAATACAACATGTCTGACCCTAGAAGCTTGTATTTACTAGGTATGGTATTATGATATTTGTTTAATCAAATTGCATTGAAAATGCACTGCAAATGGCAACACTGAATGCAAATTCAAGGGGTCATGCAAAAAACAAACCGTTAGGCAAGGTATAAACAAACAAACCCTGATGTCAGTGTCTCATCATTTCAGTCAGTTTTGTTACAGCTGTGTGTGGGATTTAATAGCACTGAGCCATGAGTATGAAACTCCTCACTCCCCTCAGCTCTCCTCTACTTCACTTCTGAGGGGATTATTTTCTTTAACATGTCAAAATTCTATCAAAATGATGTATAATCTAGGGTGTTGCCATTAGGACGACAGTTTCCTCTTTGTCTTTGACTAAAAAGTGGGCTAGGTGGAGCCGAACACTGCAAGGATTGAGGTATAGTCATAGATGCAAAGCTGAGATGATGAAAACACATTTATGTTCAGGTGATTATAGAGAGAGACATCCGGCTGCCGATACAATAGTTTGCATTTCACGTAAAGCCTCCGAGGTTCGGACATTTTCAGAAAGAGATGGAGGTTGATGTGAAAGCCATTCCTGCATTTGTAGACTCCTCCATTTGATCTCCTTATTACTTATTCATAATGCTGGGTTGAAATATACAGGATGAGTTATTACACAAGGAGCTAAGCATTAGTTTCCCCTGGCCCCTAGATCACAGACACACACCACTGCAGGTGTGGAACTGGATTGAATTGAAATTGTAAATAAACATTATTCAGTAAACACTGAATAGTGGCAATAAACACTAATGCAGATATGCAGACTTTATCTGAAAATCACCTCCTTCATTTTCTGTTGTTGTTGCTTCATCTTCAGATATCCTCCCTTTTCAATGTTGTGTAAGTCCTTGGGACTTTTAAAACCCAATTTTTAGCTTGGTAGAAAGTAAGAGAATTGGAATTAATTACCATACTTTTTGTATTGCTTTTTTGTAGCTCCTAGCTGCCCCGTATGTATTATTTTATTTATTCCATCTGAAAGGGGGCCATTCTTTGTCGTGCGACATGTCATAAGTGACACGCAAAATGGTGTGTGCGTGTGTATGGGCGGTGTGAGGTGTTGGCGGGTGTGTCGTGTCTGCGTCTGTTCTTTATGCATGCCTGTTAAAAGAAGGTCTGCTCTATACACAAAATTGTTTATTTAATCAACATGACACGGACTGCTTTGTGACGCATGCTGTGGTCAGGTCACACACACACACACACACACACACACACACACACACACACACACACACACACACACACACACACACACACAATCAGAGCCCATCAGGAGCAGACTGCCCCTGCCTGGTTAAACAGAGACATTTTATCTGTCAGTGAAAATCACATTCATTAATCTCCCCAGTCTGATGCTGATGTCATCAGTGTGAGACTCCCATGTGGCTCATTAATCCATGAAATGACTGCAGGGCAGGACGGCATGAGGCCGTGTGTTTGACAGATGTTTTGAAATTGATTACTTTTCTTTAGGTATATGGAGGAGTTTAATGTTCATTGCCACCTTTATGCTTTTACAGAACTCTCTCTTTGTCTCTCCATCTCATACACACACAACCCACACATATTTAGGGGCATTGGGTAAACTAAGGGACAGAGTCGGCAATTGACCTAGACATGATTGTTTTTTGACTATGTGGAACAAAACTGGAGTATCTGGAGAGATGGGAAAGATATACAAACGTCACACAGAAAGGCCTTCAGTCCAACTTCAAAACAGGAGCCTTAGTGCCATAATGTGGCATTATTACACATTTTATTACACATTATTAATTTTAATCCAAGTGAACATAATGTTCACATAATTACATACGCAATGTAAATGGAGGAGGCGCTTACAGCTGAGGGGGATGCCTGATGGCAGACTCATGACTGCCAAGAGTGAGCAGCAATGACACACATGTTAAACTGTCAGCTGTGTTGTAGTGCTGCACACGCTGCACTACTGCCTCTTGCTGCGAAGCATGAAAATCATATTAGATTTCCAGCATCTTACTGATACTTTACAGATACTTTATTCTATAAACCCTATGTCATCATTTCATAGTATGATCTTTAGGTTGTGAAATCAATCATTTCCACTACCAGGGGATGATCCTGGGTTTGAGCCCCTGGGTGGAGGCTCAAGACCCTTCCAGTGTGGAGAAGTCCCAAAGCCCAAGGGGATTTACTCCAGTCACTCTGCCACACAGTCCATAAAAGAAACATGTTTAGGCTCTGAACTGCCACTAGGTTTGAGTGTGAGAGTGGATAGTGTTTGTGTTCTGCAATGGATTGGCGACCTGTTCAGAGTGTATTTCCTGCCTCTCAACCCGTATGACCTCTATGTTTATCCATTCACTTCTGAAATATCTGCCTCTTCATCTGCTGAATGGTCGAGTACATTTCCTGGGCTGCTGTTTGTGGCTGCTGGGATGCTTTGCAGAGTGCTTCCTCGCCGTGGCTGAAAATGATCCGCACTGAGAGTGTTTGAGAAATGTAGTGGTGTACTGTGGCCATTGCAAATAAACATAGATCTGAGGTATCGAGATCACACATTCTTGTTGCACACCAGCGCAGCCTCAAATGTTATTCTAAGCTGCTCTCTGCACTGGCACTAAAAGCTGGGGTTTGCCATAACAAAAGAATTGTCCAATATGCCCTCTGGGCATTAGGATTTTGTATGCAACATGAAACAAGGATGCAGCAGAGTACAGCAGACTAACTAGGCCGCATAACTAACTTTCTGACCTCTGAGGAGCACTCTCATTAGACATATGACAAAATGCATTTTTTATTTGTTCCCATTGACAGAATTGCTTTTAATGGTGATCTCAGCTGTTTGCTCTCATCACTCCACAGTGTTCATTCATGTGCCTGTGTTACAGCTCTGTGTACGTTCACTGACAAAACCGGATGAATCTAATTTTCATGGTGCTCCATGAGCTTCTCTGGCTGACGGTGAAATTGAAAGTCCTGAATCGGTCCATCACATTTATTCCGTACTTGGATCGCAGATCACTTTACCTCTCTGTCTGGCTCTCTGACAGCCAGTAGCCATGGCCTGCATCTCTTATCTCACCCATTAATAGTAATGCTAAAATGTATTTGTACAATGTCTGAAACAGAATTCAGTTTAACACACTGCCTTTGTTGTCCTGTTTTATTTTCACTCCTTTCACTTTATTATACCCCCATACATTAACCACCTAAGTCTCTATTGTTACTGTATGTCACCTCCCCCACTCGCTCTGCAACGCTCACTCTCAAATTGCCTCAGTCCTAATCTTCCCTTTAATATATTTTCACACTCTTTTTTGAAGCGTAAAATTGAACCTCTCCCATGTCTGCTCATCCCACTCAGTGCATTGTGGGATTTGTGAGGTATCCACTCATCCATTTTCGACAGGACTCCTCCCCTGCGCTCATTTTCAGGGCTATACAACGTACCGCTTAGGTACATTTAGACAAATAAGCCTGATGAGCTTATTTGAGGACAATACATGTGATGAGGAGAACAGATAGACAAGTAGAGACACATGCTCGACAGGAAATCTGCAAAACAATGACTTGATATGACACCAGCTACAAAGCTTGTCAGATATGTTGAGTGCTTCATGATCATTACAATAGCTCTACAACAAGGTGTTTGAACCAACTTTCTGATGGCGTGAACGTAACATTTGATAGCAGCGAATGTAATAATGTCAGCACGCTGTGGTAATTAGACTGAAGAACCATAGCAATTAAGATAAACATACTGCACATACTGGCATCATTTTCAGAAGATGAATCCAGATTGAAACTCAGATCAATGATTGATGATTAACTGATTCTTGTTTTTTCAGTTATTAATGAAATAAGGAGTAACTGGCTATACATACAGAATTGCTTGCTGGTAATGGTTGATTGAACATTTCCTTGATTTCTATCAACTCCTATATCCTATTAATCATTAAAATAATCAAAAAATATATAATCGCCCCGCCCTTTAAAGTCACTTGAGCCACAACCAACAGCCCACAGTGAGCAGCCCTGTGCCCACAAAGAAGTGAGAAGTACAAATGAATTAATACACAAAAGTGCAATACAAATTAATTTTTATGAATGAATACAACAATAAAAGGGCTCTTGTAAGGCACATGTTAAATGTTAAAACAATTAAACAGAATCAGAAAATAGTAAGGAATAGGCCATCGTATGGAAGTGAGTTTTAAGGCATTGCTTAAAGAGTACAGTGGAGTCGGCTGATCTCACGCTCTGTTCTCAGTCTGGCTGGAGGAACAGTTTAATGATTTTGATCAGCTATCGTGATGTGGCAGGCCCTTCTGGATTTTGTCAGTAATCCAGTTGCCGAGTTCTGGATGAGTTGTAGTTGAGAGACTGAGGAGGAGTTTAGACAAAGAGAAAGAGAGTCGCATTAGTCGAGGCGTGAAGATATAAAAGCATAAATATCTTACTCTGTCTTCCATGTTTCTTAACTGATAAAAAACAAGTTCAGTTGATACTTTTGATGTGTTGCTCAAAGACTAACTGACTGTCAAAAGTTACTCCAAGATTTCTAGCTGTGGACTGTAGATTAACTGGAAGTGAACTGTGTGTACTGTGTATGTGATTTATGATGTTCTGGGCCAAAGATTTCTGTTTTTTTGTCGTTCAGTTGTACAAAGTTGGCTTACATCCAGCCCTTAATATGCGACATATTTCATATAGTGCGGTAATCATGGCGGTGAATATGTCCGTGATGTAGCATTCACCCCTCAGACATGTAAAGTGATTAATCTACATAATAAGTGATGCATTCCATTCATCAATGTAGTCGTTAATAACCACAGTTTAAGAGGAAAGTGTTTTATTGCTCTGGATGACATTTTTTCTGGAGTGTTGCTGTAGCTCTGTGTGGATTTTTACTAAGAGCAGCAAATGAACACATGAAGACAAGCTGTGAGAACAGCAAAGAAAAGAGGGGAACAATCTGCTGCCCCAGAGCTGATCCATTATACATGACAAGCTAATATATAATGTGATCTAATGTACAATCCTTCGGGGGGGTTGGGGAATAAGATAGATGGGGTTTGGCTTTGATGTTTGTGTGACACTGGGATGAGGCACACAAGACGTTTTGACAGCATCATCTCATTTATGCTGTCACTGCAGTTTTCTGACACAGAAACCAAGTATCTGCACAAATGACTCTTTGCATAGATAAACCACCGAAACTCGCAGATGAATAACACACTTTTTTAAACCTGTATAGACAAATGAATGTAGCTGCCTCTATCTCACAGATAGACACATGGACTCACAGAGGCCCCCATATTAAAGAATGACAGGTGTAAGTAAGTGAGGAAGCACCCAGGCTCAACAGTCCTGCTGAGCCTCAAAGAATGAGGTTTTCCCTGGATTACATACACGATCTGTGTCTTTTGTCGACTTCCAACTAATGTTTAAGTTGTGTTGCTCTTCTTTTGTCATGACTCCTTTGTTTGGACAACTGTTATCCCAGACCTGTGTGGCACAGCTAGAGTTTGTCCTGTTATCAGTCCACCGGGGTGCAAACGTCCCATTCATCAGCTTCTCCTCACAGTATACCTGGGCTCAACCACCCATCTTCCTACTGATTTGAGACATACAGTATGAAATGCACAAATTCACATTTCCACTGTCTGCAGAACTGTCCAACTGCTGCCTTTGCCTTTCAGGACATTAAATAGCACACTTGATTCACATCAATTATCATTTCGCTTAGTCACCAAGTCCATAGTTGAGGAAGGTGTAGTGAAAGGGAAAATTTAATTTAGAAAGGCCAGTTGGTAGGCATGTCTGTGAGTAGCTCACTTCAGAAGAATGATGGAGCATGAATGGTACACACAGACAATTTTCATTTCAGTGAGACGACGCACATTTTATGGAAGCATAAATCATCGCAACATATGGACCTTATATGAAAGTGAGTGTCCTTCAGGAAAGTGGCTTCAGATAAGTCTCGATGTGAGAGACCTATCATTATTTGCAATGGAAGGGAATGGGTTGGATACACTCAAAATATATTAATATTTGCGAGTACTGGATTTGCCTAGAAAGCACCTCAATGTGACATACTTTTTTTCTCAAACTAAAAGAGGAGTCTGAGGAGGAACATAGTTTTAACTTTATCTTTTTTTTCAACTTTTCAGTGACATACAGTGTATCAAAACACAGTACAATTAAAGAGTGAAAGCATCATTATATTAATGTGCTCATCCTCAATCTGTTGATTACATCATTTGTCAACCGTGTGAGCCAGACAGGATGTAATTCTCACATGCATATGCACAGGCTTAATTGCACTGTGAGATCAAATAACATTGTTATTGCTATCCTCATTGTAAAATGAAGTGGTAATCCCCCGACTGAAAGTTGTGCAAGTGACGGTGTCATTTGTTCAGCCATGTCACAGCTAGCAAATTCACCAAGGTTGAAATTAAAAAAACGTAAAAAATACAACCCAGAGATACACACTGGCAATATTCATCTAATTCATTTCATCTTTAATATGGTAGCTGAATCACCACAAACAGAATAGAGCAGATTGAACTCCCATTGCAGCTCCTGCAGTGAGCCCAGGTTTAATTGTCATTCCACATGATGGAGGGAAAGAAGTCACAGATGCTGGGCCATTGTGTGGACTCAAGGACAGTAACGCATGCAGCAGCGAGGTTATTGATCCATCTACAATTACAAACCTACAAACAACTACAAACCTAATTCGCAGTTACCGTCTTTTGTGAGTCACTCATGTTTGCTTCAACCACTCGGTCACATCCGAGCAGCAACGAGCAGCTTCAATCTGATGAGCTGAACCATCAGCCGCTGCAGCAGAGCAGCCTGTCAAGTGGCAGGACGGCTCAGATCGATATGCTGTGGGCTGCGATCACCCAGGATTGAAAGGCTGATGAAGATGTCTGAGGGCATCTGTGTGTTTAACTGCAGGACCCCAGCACTGCTGTGCATTTACTTCTATCATCCCCACACCACAAAAACATACACGGTATGGCTGGAGCATGGGTGCTTTTCACGTCCAAGACCATCCCGCTTTTTCTTTGGTGGTGGAAGCTGGATAAATAATGCAACAGACAAATCTAAACTCAGGTTGTGAGTTCTTCAGACAGAACGTGCAGAACATGCAGAGTCTGTGCTGTGCAATGTATAATGTATTTTAAGACAATATTCAGTAAACTAATAGGACAATTGCCAATTTATTTCCCCACCCGAAGAGTCAAAAATTGAAGCAGTCGAGTGAGAATCTTCCGGATTCTGTCAATTACCCAGCCTGGTAGTGCTACTAGGTGTCCCGCTCATAATTGCTCTAACAGAGATCACCCTATTGGAGAGAAACCTCAGCACCTCATTCACTCCACTTAAGGTGAGGGATAAAGCTTAAAGTGGCCTCCCAGTAGATTTCAATCTAGTCTATGCACTTAATTCACTGGCTTCAATTAGCACAATATCGTACAACCAGAGCACCAGAAGCAAGATTAACTCTGGGCCTTGCTGTGTGAAGTTTGCATTTTCCTCCCCATGACTGCATGGGTTTTCTCTGGGTACCCCACAGTCCACAAACTTGCATTTAGGTCAAATTGAGAGAATATGAGAGTGAATGCCACTGGCGACCTGTCCAAGGCATATTCCCTGTTTTTGCCCTATGTGTACACCATTGGGTACAAAGCAGGTAAGATGATGGATGGATGTAATATAATCAACCTGAAAACGTATCCATGCTCAGCACGTCTTGTTATTTATTCTGTAGCTGGTGTCATGCATCAGTATAAAGCTGAGGGGACCCTTGATGCCTCTAGCAAAGCTTGTTGAACTGACAGATTCATGAGTCTGAAGACTTATCGCTCCTCAGTGATTTACAATATTATGAGAATGAATTTTACAACTCTAACATAATTGTTGATACGTCATTTATTTCAAAGATGGCAGGTCGACACCATTAGCTTAATGCTGTTAAAGTAATTTCGTATATTTTAATGGCCAGAGTCTAGGATCAAAAGTTTGAAATGGCCCCTTTTTTCTGTCTCATTCGGTCTCATTGAAATGAATGAAGGGGTTGTTTTCTATGCAGTGAGGCAACTGTCAGCTGCATGATTGCACTGAGGAAAATCATTCTATGATTCCTACCATATTTTCATATTACAAGAACTGTCAGTGACTGCAGATATGTTTCAACACAATGAAAAACATGACGTTATTCTGATCTGTTAGGCACAGAGTGCAATTTTTGACTCTTGAAACAAGCTTTCAAGCTTTCAGTCAGCCTAATTGTTGATTTTCTTCACATCCAATGATCCTCATTATGCACTGTGAAAATCTGACATTGAAATGTCATGTTTGCGTGTGCATTGCTGATTTTATCAGGTCCAATATTATCGGTGAAGCTTATGAGGGTATTAAGGGAATTAAAGTGGTATTAAAATACCTCAAAACTTGTTGAGGTCACTCAGAGAAATTTCTTTCTGCAGTCCATCAACAAGACAACATTCAAATGCATGAACATGTGCACACGCATTCTCACAGAACATGGTGTTTACAGATAAGGTGTAGAAATTTCCACATGCAACAGCTTCCCTGAATGATTCAGTTTGATTTATGCTGGCCTTTTATGTCTTCGCTTTGACAGTGGGAATCAACAGGAAACTGGGTGGAGAAGATGGGGAAAAACATGGAGGCTCTGGGGCGATTATGGCAGGAATGGGAGGTTTGAACACATCTGCTCCGACACTTAGGTTTGAGGAATCTCAGGAACTGAGGAATCAAGATCAGGTCCACTGGCAAAGCAGCGCAGCGTCATAACTTGGCTGATAGTGCTTCAATTTAGAAGTTTCAAACACAAACACAAGCAAAAGGCGAATGAGGTTGATGGATATTTTTTCAGACTTCTTTCAGACTAAATCAAAAATACAATAAACTCTACGAGAACAGGAGGTGCTGCCAGTGCTCTCTCTTGCATGCAACAGAATCAAAGACTTTTGGGAACTTGCAAAGTTTCCACCTCAGTCACCATCAGCTCTTCCCTGTACTGACTGAGGATCAGCTGCTCTTTTCTCTGTACATCTCTCATCATGTTATTTCTGTACGTGCACACACTCTGTATCATCAGTAATCTATAGTAACCTCGCACGTCTTAAAGCGTGACAACGATGTGCTCTGAAGAACCCCGAGGCTGGTTGGGTCTGACATGTTAATGAAGCTGCTCATCTCAGTTCTCGTGTTCAACACCATGACTGACACTTATTATATTGAGCTAAGAAGCTCCTGCCACAGTCCTATGGGGCAATGCTCAGATTCTTACCCACACTTTCATTACTCCCTCCTTAGTTTTGCTGTGGCGGAAGGAAGAGTGATTAACACCTGCCAGATCAGATTCTCCTCCAGAAACGCCTCTGTCTTCTTCTTCCTCCCCTCTTTGTCACTCACAAACACACATAAACACACTTACTCTCAGGCCCACACAATTGTACACAACCATACACACACACACACACACACACACACACACACACAGTCAGAAAGCAGCAAACCTTGTTACGGTCAGACTACTTTTGATACACCCTGATTGGTGCTGTTGACAAAGCAGAACTCCTGCTGAAATTGTTGTCACGTATCAATACTGTGTGCTGAGCACACACGCAAAGTCCTGCTGTTTTGTCACAACCCTGCAGTAGCAACTGACACAACTTTAACTTGCACACACACAGAGACACACGCAGATACACACACAGTCATGCAGGCACACACCAAGCCTGTTGAGTGTAAATATTTGTGTGCCGCTGCCTCTGTGTTTGGCTCAGCTCCATTAATAATGGACAGTGGGATGAAGCAGTGTGCATGCAGCAGAGGGGGGATTATGGAAGGGACGGGAGGATTGAACATACCACCTCTGACTCTCAGGTTACAGGAACTGTGACTCTATAGAGATGAAGATTCACAAATCATGTGGATGTCAAGCATTGATGCGCCTAAACACTGAAAAAGGCAATCGTTTTAAAATTAATGCTACTCTAATTCCAGGAACTGGGCCCTCCCCGAATTCAGGTTTCCAGGGAAATATAATAATTGAAAACTGGGAATATATATTTTTTTAACATGGGAAAATGTGGCGATCACAGAAGGAGGATGAGCAGAATCTCTCAACAAGTGAGTAAAAGCTTTTTCAAAGCTTTGCTTTTTTAACTCAGTGATTATCTGCACTGTGATAGCTGCTTGGCTTTTATGGATGGCATTAGTGGAGTAAACATGCCGTTTCACCTGCTGGTTTTGTGATGTTATTTTGGAATGGATGCTCCCTGAGAGAGGGGCGAAACTTTTTGGAAGCTCAAACTTGAGCTTGTTTGGACACTGGAATAGCAAAATAACTACATCACACCATATAATTGAGGTATGCACTTGTATGTCAGGGTATGACATCTATACTATTCCTGTTGTTCCCTTTGGATTCTCATTTTGTTGAGGACTGTGGAGTGCTCTCCTTCATATGTTTCAGAGAACATATGTTCCACTCCTCCTGCTTCCTCTGGGGCTTTTCCACATACTGTTATACCCACAGCTGCTTGTCATCCAACTATCCATCTTCTGTCCGATCTCTGCAGCAATTTGCTGTTATGCCTTGCATTACAGTGATGCACACGTCAGGGACTGTACAGATCCTATGTGCTTGTATGTGGCAGTCTGTATTTGTGTAGCTACTAGGTTGTTAATTTATTTATTGCATGCATGGAGACATGTCTATATACAATACATGTCTAGAGGGCCAGGCGGAAAATTATGCACAGTTGTGTCTCTCGCCTCGGTCTGTGGGCTCGTGCATTACTAATGTTGATTAGGATGAAGATTAAACTCCACATGAACAAATGTGAGCACTTTGCTATATCCAGTGAACCCCTTGACTTTCTCTGACACTCAAACACCTCATGTTCACAGCTGCAACAACAACCACATTTCGATGGCAGAGATTTTTGAACTGTGGTCTGGTTCTGCTCCTTGCTTCCAATAACACGGGCAGGAAGCAGCAAAGGACTTTTTTGAAGCTGTTGGATGTGATGTTACACAGTTGGCAACACAGTATGTTCCTGACAAAGCGCGTCAGATCCCTGTAAGTCACTCCATGTTGTGTGAATCACCACACAGCAGTTGTGTGAAACACACAGCACTGGCAGAGAGGCTTTTACACTCGATGTAAAACCGGTTCGGATCGGTTTCAAACAGACCATATTGCTAATAGCTTTTCATTAGGATGCCTCCTTAACCTTGAACTCTTTGCCAGCACTTCACAGTTAATAGGAAAATCTATTAGCACTAAACACACTTCAGATATATGTTCAACGCAATACACAAAAACACAGAGCAATGCTCTTGCACTGTGTAGGCATTGCTTGGGATGTAGATATGAATACACAATAATTTTTAAATGCTGTGCAACATTGTTTTACATCAAAGGTTGGTGCACAAAAACTGGTAAAAGCAAGACTGAGTAAAAGTTAAGAAGTCAGCACCTCATTAATAGCAACTGCACTTTCAGTTACAAAGTGTATTTAGTGAATGGAATGGGAAGTTGATATTCCCGGGACGAAGAGTTCACCTCAGACTCTGTGTCATGTGAACACACTAAACACAGTTGATGAACTCTGTTTAGCCTCTCCATGCTTACAGTCAGGCTTACAATCACTAGCTGTGTTTCCATGACCCCTGCAGATGCAAACAACCTAAATATTGCAAAGAAAAACTGGTAATGGAAACATCTACATTTTGAAAAAAAACTCCTCTTAAAAATTGAAAAAGAGATGCAAAAGAGATGTTATGCTCTCATAAGGTGGTATCACATCAGTGTAATGAAAACACTTTTTTTCGCATTTGCATGTCACCTGCAGTGATGGAGAGGGTCACACGACCTGTTTGCTAGTATAATGTGAGACTGAACCTTTTGAAAACCTAATTAAATTTCTCCAATAAAACAATGTTTTGAACATGCAAAGTCCAAAGTGGAATGAGATTTCAAGAAAATGTAATCTGTAATGTCATCACTAACACCTGTGTTTTGATCACTATGACACGTCACAACGCCTCCTGTGAGAACAATTTGTTTCCGCATGACTGCAGTGAAGTCCGAGCGCTCTGCCCACCTTCAGCCTGTGCTCAGCTTCAATCAGCCAGAGTGACTTAAAGCTCTTGTGTGGGTGTCCATGGCCTTTAATTGTTTTAAGATTTGATTCTTTTTGAGCCTGGGAAGGTCGGTGTCTACACCGTCCCCACGCTGAGCAAAGACACCTGGCAAGTTTCAAACACTGCAGACGACTCCTGCAGCTCTGTGCCAGGCTGTAAATCTGAGAAAACAGTTGTTGTCTGTCCTTTCTTCTGTCTTTCTCTGTCTCTTGACCTGGCTGCATATTGCGAGGCAGGCCTTTTCCTTTCTACACAATGATTTCTATTCATTTCATACCAAAAAAAAAGCTCACAACACTTTGAGCTTAGTAAACTTATAAAACATCGATTTGAACGTGTGGATTAAAAATCACATTATTCTCCCTCATTCTTGAGGGACAAATTATACTTTGCTGTCATTTTCAGATTCAGAGAACTTTATTTATACCCATGGGGCAATTAAGGAACTGAAGGTCTCACCCTTTTTTTTATTCTTTAGATACCATAACTTCGTTTTTTGAATGTTATGAATTACTGTTGCACATCTTCATCTCTGTCCCTGGAAAATATCCATTCGAGGAGTGTAGTAGTGGTTATTCGAGGCATACTTCAACTATTTACAAAGACGTAGACACATGTGCGTGTGTCTGCAATAATGTAACACTCGCTAGTTTTTATTATTTCCTTGCTGAAAATGAATTAGATAGATAGCAAAAATTAGTGACTTGAATTTAAGGAATCATAGTTGGACGTATTTCTACCCTCATGAGCTACTATGAGGACAACATAATAAATCTGATCTGAAATATTTAAATCTGTAATCGCTGC
This sequence comes from Karalla daura, assembly GCA_029224185.1. NCBI lineage: Eukaryota > Metazoa > Chordata > Actinopteri > Chaetodontiformes > Leiognathidae > Karalla > Karalla daura. Next base: position 20,392,542 of record CM055189.1, read on the forward strand.
ATTGAGACTGCAACCAAACTAACTCAGCTGAGTTATGAGGCTGCCCGTTCAGTACCCAAATACATATGCACGCACGCATGCACACACACACACACTCTCACACTCTCTCTCTCTCTTTGTCCTTGTCGCTCTCTCTCTCTCTCTCTCTAACAGTGTGTCTCCAGATGCCGCTGGCACATATGGGTCTATTTAGCTTTAACAGAATTATCTAATTATGCATCCTCACTTAATCTGAAATGAAAGATATCTGACAGAGAGAAATGAACCCATACTCTCGCCTTCTTTTTTTTTTTTAACTTTGTTTACTTTCATACTCAGAGATTACTTGTTGCAGTTGTGGCCTGTTTTACTGAAATGAAAAGAGAGAAATATTTCTAATGATTATTGAGCCACTTCTATGTTGTGGGTTAGGGTTAGAAATTCTCCTCAGTCTAGAATTTATTAATTCTTCATACCTGGTGTGAATTTGTCCATATCATTCAAATTTCAAGTTTCAAATGAAAACTCTTTTAAGATTAAAATTTTTGATTTCACATTTTTCCTGTTGATGGCATCAATAATTGTGATTTATCCACACGCCTATAGCACAAAGCAGTAGTGTTTTCCTGATCTGATGAAAAGGAAATGATCTTAGACCTGATATGACAGGTTCATCTGAGTTAAAGTCACAGACATCAGATGTTTGCTGTTCAGAGTGAGTTTTCAGATACGTAGCCTCAGATGCTGTTGTAAAACCACTGCTCTTACCACAGTAATCACACATGAGAGTCGTTGCAAATTCCCAGAGATGCTCATGTTTATGTTGAAGTTAAAAAGCCCTTCAGCCTCTGAGGCAGAGGTTGTGCAGTAACGTCATTAGAGCACTGAGGAAGGTTGGACTGGATGGATGAGTCAACAGAAACATGGGACCTGACCACTTTTAGCCACCAAACTATCATCTTTGCCAGTTGTAAAACAGCTTTGTCATATCGACAAAAGACTTCTCCTCTATAAAACCGATTAGTGCATCACAAACTGATAATGATAACATGCTGTTGGTAGTGGCGCTCTGAAAGGCGAAGGTGAGAAAAAAAAAGGGAAAACAAAATGTGACCGATCATCATACAACTTCCAAGTCTATCTCCTCCAGTGATTCATCTCTATAGTCACAGTTATGATGGTGTCAAGGTTTTCCATTCATCTAAGTTGTTACAGGTTTCTATGCTGGTAATTCAATGTGAGGTATTGTATCATTTAGTAGTATTTCGTTTTCGATTTTAGTAAGCTGATTTTTCAGTAAGTAAATCTGCTTGCATTAATTGTAGGTGCAACCTGAGATTCCTGTATTTATGGTAAATAATTATGTATATAATTAAAAACTACAAAGAAACAGCATAGTCAAGAAGTTGCAATGTTTTTTCAAAACAAATGAAAAACAAATACAACAATGATATAAAGGAAGAACATCGTTCTGAAATGAAATCAGATCATGCGTAAGTTCGCAAGAGACACATGAATGGGAATTGTTATGACAGTCCCACATTTTAATATTTCAGATGATTTCTGGATGTTGGTTTGCTTATAAAACTATCCACAGAATCCAATAAAGAAATGTTGAGTCGCGTGAGGACATCCCATTCACTGCTGCCATGGTAACTGTGTGGAAGGTACTCACGTCAATCTCAAACAACACAACAGCTACACCTCAAGGCCTCATTTGCACTCGGAGACACATAACCATTTTACATTTGGTTCATTTAGAGTTAGGTCTTTTAGCTGTGTCACCTGTCCTGGAGTTTGAATGCATTTAGCTAAAAATCTGTCTTAAAAAAAAAAAAACATTGCCGCTCAGACAAGATTTCCTTTAAAGCTGTGACTTTCTTTATTACATACGCAAGTCTATTTTTTCTGGTCTCTTTACTACATGGAAAACATTTTAGTTACTACTAATGAAGGCACATTTTGAGAAATTTATTCTCTCATAAAGCTTCACACCTTTAATTGTGCATATCTGGTCAAGTTTTCTGGTTATGACTTAAACTCTACTAGTGATCCTTGTAAATTTTCAAATCTTTCCACTGTTTATTTAATTCAAAATTAAAAGAAATTGAAAAGAATGTAAAAATAAACTTTAAAAAATAGGTTTAAAGGTTAAAGGCTTTTAAACTTTTAATAATTATTGCATACAAGCCAGAAGTTCATATGAAACTGAATCTAAGAACCCTTTTCTAAGCTGAGTGTTTATTTAGCGTTTTAGGCTTATTTAACGTCGGCCTTAGGGACAGTCAGTTAGGGTTACTCAGTGTGTTTACCCCCATGCATCTTCTTGAGTGTGTTTTCATGACGTCACAATGTGGGTGCCATGATTGTTCCTTATCTTTCCCTTTTAGCAGCATACATGTATGTGTACCTTTCCATGTAGGTTCCACATGCAAACTAGACTAGTGGAAACTGAGCTCCGACAGTATTTTATGGTTTTGGTGTTATGAGATTGCAATGGTTTCCCATAGGCATCAGACCTTTGTTTCTCTGTCAACGTTTCTGCATACGAAGGCCATACAAAGAGATGCTATAGTGTCAATTTGTGGACATTATGCATGTTTTCATCACTGAAACCAGTTTGTGTCCCTCATGTTTGAGGCTGTCACAGGTGTGATGATGTGTGTCGGGGGGTGTTTTGCAGATGCGCCTTCAGCAGATGCATGACAGGCTGGTTAGGTGCTCAGTTTGGATATGATACACACAAACACACTTACCTGTGACATTTCTGCTCTGAGGGATACGGGAGGGAGAAACACTATGGATTGCCTCAGGTACATCTGTCCTTTTTGTTCTGTTGCGCTGTGATATTTATGTCAGCATTACATAATTCTTCCTATTATTAAAAGGATTATTGAAGAAACTTTTGTAAATCTAAACCTATTGCAAAATATTAAATCCAAATTATGAGGTTTTATCAAACCAACATTTTATGTGGTTTTATGTTTTGTGTTGTACAGAGCATTTTCAGACTGCTGGGTCCACACAGATTTTTGATTTATCGAAAATTGAGCCTGCAGTGCATCAAATGTTTGACTGCATCTAGTATTTCAAACATATACTTGTCCATTAAAACAAAAGACAGAATTTTTTGAGTCAAGGCAGAAGATGTTTGGAAAATATTCAAATTTTACCTTAATTTTTTACAGCATTTTGAATTTCGCTCTCAATTGGGGTCAATACAAAAATGTTGTTTTTAAAGATCAGCTTTTGCACACAGATGACTGACTACCTCAATCAGCTTGTGACGCTACGGGTGATTTTGTATACTTGTACTTGCCAATTACCTCAGCGCGGTCGCAGGTGGTTCTTGGTGTTGAAGAATGTCATTGTCAGCTTGTACAACATTCACACACATGTGAGAAATCTGCCCAAACCTTTCTCAACTTGCTTCAAAACTTTGAAAACTCATAACAAATCAACTATATGTGCGAATGTGCGAACCATTGGTGGTCATGTCCATGGCCAGCAGCTTTAATTCCCTTCATTGATGCTGTTGGGGGTCAAGAAATACAAACTGAGGGTTGATTGATCTTTTACTCCAACTGTTTCCTGTTTTACATTCTCAAGAAGTCGATTTGTGTGGGTGTAAAGGGTTAAAAGTCGCTTGAAGGCACTATTGCCTGTCTTGAGCGGAGCAAAGCAAGTATCAATCTTCCGAGATGAGTTTTCAATAAGTACTTTGTTATTTCTTTTCAACTGTCAACTGATTTATAGCGCTCTCTCTCTGCACAGTAAATATGGGCAGCAAGCAACACATCCCTGTCCACATGCAACAAAATGACTATATTCACATCTAAACCTCACTCATGTGTTTGGGGTCATGAGCAGGACTTCTTGTTAGCCAGATGCAGTGAATATCTGGAGTCTTGTGTCATCGTGTGGCTGCCAGGCAACCAGCTGAGACTGCAGGAAGTCAGTGCTCAGAGTCAAGATGATTTTCTGTTTTACGCTTTTTGTTTAGTCGGAATTGAAGAAACAAAACCATGTTGGCAGTTGCTTTTATGCAGACTTTGTAAGACCTGGACAGAGGCTACATAGCTGCTGATTCACTTTTCCAACCTGTATGATGGGCTAAGCTGCAGCATGTGGCTTATTCAGCTCTCAACAAATTATTTGTGAATTACAGCTTTGTTTACCTATTTACTTTGAACCTTCAAACTGGTACTAACTGATCCAACACTTGCCAATATGAGTTTTTGTCTTTTTGTATAATTTCCTATCTTTTATTCTCGTGGGCCTGCAGCATTTGTTTTGAACTGGAAAGGTTGTGTTAGTATTGTGTTGGCAGAGCAATGGAGTGTGTGTTTCCATAGGAGACACGCGGTGTGTATGGGAGCAATGCAAGGCTAAAGGACTATATATAACGACTCAGATAACTGCTATAAGTGAAGCATTTTTATGGAGGAGTCCAGGGGGCGCATGACTGAGGATTTAGGGTCTATCTCTTGGCATTCTCCACGGGACACTGAGAATGGTATGTACTGGCCAAGCGTTCTTCCCGTGTTCATCTCCTGCTCTCCCCCATTCACACAGTGCTCATTTTCACATGCAACATTCACACTGCTCTTCTGGACACCGCTGGGTTAATTCACACCCGTCACTGGATGCTCTGCACGCAACGATGCAATGATTTGATTTTATTAGATTGAAACACCACTTAATTCAGCCTGCAGCAGTTCGGGAACATCTGCCAGTGGCTCCACTTTACCCAAACTTGTTTCCAGCACAGATGTCTCAGAAGAGGAAGGCCTGACGATTTGAGCAGGATATCATCAGTGCTGGGAGCCAAACTATTTTAATATGAGAACCATGAGCTGTGGTGTTTCCTCCATGAAGGATGAAAACAAAATACCCTCAGATACATGCAGACAGTATATGTTGATGAGTATCACAGTGCAGACTGCTGTGCTGTTTTGCATGGCTCCATTAGATAATGTGATGGAGGAATAAAGAGCCATAAACTGCATATGAATTGGACAGAAGGGCAATATGTGTCAGTGATTATGTGTTAGTGTCGGGATCCAGCATTGCGCAGTATGAGATGCTCGTAGAAGACATGAGGCCTGCGTCTGGCAGACCCTCATCTACTTTCTCTGTGTTCCCATATGAGTCACGTCAGACAGGAAACAAGATGGTCAGATGATTGTCTCGAGAGACAGCAAAAGAAATAATAACGGAGGAAATAGGGAAGGATTCTCTGAAGGCTTTTTTTCCATCTTGGTGAATGTTCTGAAGCACACGAGTGGGGGATAGAAGAACCTATGGGAAGAGAAATGCTCAAGAGACAAAGAGGAAAAAGGCTTTTGGTGAAGCGTAACATATGCTGAAGGAGCAGATTGTGGGTCATCGCCATCACCCACCTCAGTTAATCAAAACCCAGAGCACATTGACGCACACACAAACACACACACAAGCACACACAAGTACACACAGAATTACAGTTCCCCTCACATCCTTTGTTACTGTCACCAACCAAGTACACCTGAGCTAAATAAAACAAGCAGGAAATGCAGCTTTTATTCATTGATGTTCAGTATTTTTTCTTGTTGATACATTCAACCCAATGCAATTCATTCATATATAATAAATGATTCCCTCAGACCAAGGCTACTCATCCAGGCCCTATTAGCTGCTCTTTGACACGACAGAAATTGCAGTGCATTAAGCTAAAACAGCAGCTTACGCATACCAAATTTTTCCAGTTCACAGCTCTGTTAGCTGCTATACAATAAAAAAAATGCCCTTGTTAATACATTTCACTGTGTTATCTGTCTTGTTGTGCATCTCTGACTTCTGAAACAAACAATTTACCTGTAATTTCAGATGGACTGTCCAGCCCTTTTGAGCTTTTGGACATGTCCCAAATCCCATGCACAGCAATGAAGAGGGATCAACTGGCAACAGCAGATCTTAGAGAATGAAGTTTTTTTCCCCTTAAAAAACACATAGTTTATGACTGGCAGTATTCAAAGGCACAAAAAGATGAAATTAGAGAAATAAAGTTAACCAGAAGTAACTCCAGAAGTTAACTGTAATTCTCCATGAGGGTTAGAGTAGCTCCCTGAGACAGAAACAACATAATTACAGCTCTGTTCAGCTCCATTACAGCCACTGCACTCCTCTCCCGCTACCACCTACATAGGATCCATGTTCTGCCCAATTACCCACTTCTCTTCACTTAGAGACTTCTCTTCACATAGAGAAGGGTTATTGATTTAAACAATATAATTGTGAGGTGGAAATGATGGGTAATATGGTCAGCATACCCTGATGGTTATAAGGAATGGTCTCTTTTTTAGGACAACTTCATCATAATTAATTTGGTCATTTTAGGACAATGTCCTAGATGTGTGGGAAATGTTCTTTTATTATGAATAATGATGCTATAATATATTCTACTCCAATTCCTTCTGACTCTCTTCCTGATCTACGTCTATTTTTCCCCAGGACAAGGGCACATATTGTGCACTTAAATGGAAATGTGTGGGAGGAGAGAGGCGCTGTCTTACTTCAGGCCAACTGATACAGACTGAGCGAGAGAAAAAAATGTATGTTGTTCTGTTATGAATAGGAGGTAGGGAAGGGACCAATGCAGAAAAAACAGGCTGTCACCTGATGTGTCTTATGTAGTCTGCAGTGAGTTAATGAATCAAACAAAGAGAAAACCTGTAGTGCTGTATTATTGTCCCAGCAAATTCAGCTGTAGGTGTAGCTGAACAGGAGGGTGCTGTGGCCTCATCTGTTGATCACTTGCATAAGTAAAAACTACAGTCAGTAATGATCTCTTTCACTTCCACCTCTTTCTTGCCTAGGGAAAGAGGGGATAAAGCAAGTATATGTGTGTGTGTGTGTGTATCTGTATATGTGTAAGAGAGAGAAAGGGACAAAGGAGCTATGCAAATGACAGCTCAACACCGTCTGTTTAAGCAAATATCCTTGGGAGATGTAGCTGTTACAATGACTACATAGAAGTCTGTATGTTTGTGCATGTGTGTGAGACAGTGACAGAAGTGTGTGTTTGATTTGCATGAACAGCACATTATTCAGTTCCAATTCCAAAGGAAAAGTCATGACTCACACAGGCTGATTGTGCTCATAAATCAGCATGCACAGTTGTGCAGCTATTTTCTCACTTTCCATCTAAGGCTTTGTCTTCCTCCTTAATAACGGCCAAACTCACACAGCTCTGTATTCATCACAATTGTCAGACAGTGATGCTGAGGCATATTCACTGAAATGTCTTGTAAGTTTAGTGTGTTTCATGGAAGGATGTAAACCTCTCTTGAGCACTGACATAACATATTGCAAAATAAAATGAAATTAAGTAAAAGATAAATTCCAAGTAAAAAAATTAAATCAACAAAGAAGTCCCATGACGTGAATTTCTAAATCATGACATTGTAGACTTTAAAGATACATGTACGAGGATTACATCCAACACAGAAAGCTGTGACCTACTACCACTACAACATTATCTCTGGTTGGAAAATGAATTTCCTCAGGCTGGAAGAGGCATTTTCTTATTTCACAGCATGTTTTTCTGTCGTATGAGTGTGTATGTGTGTAATATAAAACCTGTCTGTGAGGTCGATAAGGCTATCAGTTTGAGTCCTGTGATTATGCCCTGTCCTCTGCTCTGTACTGTGGTTAACTAAAAGCAGACACACAGACGCTTGCAGGCCAGTGCCACACACACACAAGCACATACATTCATGTACACACACACACACACACACACACACACACACACACACACACGCACACACACACACACACACACACACACACACTCACAAAACAAACAAGCAATTGCTCACATGTTCTTGGTTGTCTGGCCATCCATGAAAATCAAGAAAATCTGTATATGTGAAATGGGAAGGAGGATGGAAGATAAAATTACATAAACTGCACATTAAAAGGATCTCCTTCGACCCCATTAAAAAATGTGGGTGAAAAATGATCCAATGTCACATTATTTTATTCATGAAGCCGAAGGGCTCATGCTATTTAATAATATGAATAATGATATAATATAATAATATAAAGCTTATGTTATGCCGTTTTTTTAGACCTTCTAGTGAAATGGATTTATTCTTAATGTTTGACTTTCACGTCATCCACCATTCAGAGCACAGGTCACAGTTCCTCCATTCACACCCATACACAGCCAGCTCAATCCAGTCACACACACCGATTCATACACAGTTCAGCATCATGCCAAGGCCACTTTATGTAGGTTTCAGGGACTCTAATCGAACCACCAACCTTTCAACCGTGTCTGTCGAAGCCATAAAGTGGCTGCCCAGATATGTCAGTGTCCAACAGCTATACTGTATATCATAAAGCCGGAATAGATCACTTCACATAGTAGTCATTTCATATATTTCTCTTTTGAAATCAATAATACCATTTTCTTGACAGTTTACAGTTACAATTTGTGACAGCAGAGCAAGCACTGTCACAAAATGCTTATGACAGTGCCTCTCATGGTCATGTAAAAGACATCAGTGTATATGTCTCTTAAATGTTCCTTTTGCTTTTTTCTAATTTTAATCCTTTTTCTATCCTAATTCTCTAATTCATTTCTTATTCAGAACCATGTATTATCTTACACATTGTCACACTCAGACCTACAGGCAATTTAGAGTATCCAGTCTACCTTAACATGCATGTCTTTGGACTAACCCACGCAGACACAGGGAGAACATATAAACTCCAAACAATTTTGATTTATCGATGCATTCAAAGGCTTGTTTGAACCCACATCCCTGATAAGTTTCCATCCCATAATTCATATTCGTAGCCATATCATACAGAGAAATGCCTCAGCATGTTTCACAATAAATCACAAAACATGTGGAAACCACACAGGAGCTTGTGAGCTGTCTCACCTGATAAGAGTCGCATGTTGTGATGCGGGAATGTCATTACTGAGACACCACAAAATAAAAGCTCTGCACCAGGATCTGCTTTCTCTGTGTTGTGATGACGTGACAGATGATAGATGTTTGCTTTGGATCACCATCCGGGAGAGTGGCTCATGGAAATGAACATACAAATGTACAATATACAGATGTACACACACACACAGCCTCATCATGGGAAGACCAGAGACTGGAACAGAATGGAATTTGAAACGTTTTAGCCAAAAATGTTTCCATCCATAAGGTGTTTTTTGCAGAAACGTTTCAGATTTCGTTTTGTTCTCCAACTTCGCGGGCGAAGACACTCACCTGTTGCCACGCAAACAGCGCAGCACAAACACAACAACAACACGTAACATATGGTAGCATACTGTAAGTTAAGAAAAAAACAAAGACTCTGTCCTCTCCTCTGCCGAGTCTTGTTTCATATTGTTGAATTGTTTCACTGTGTTTGTATATTTGATGTCTTTCTCTCGCCTACATCTCGACACATTTGTACTATTCTTGTGAGGACCCTTACATTAACCATCACTGTTTAGTGCCAAAGCCACATCTCGACTTTACCACATGTAAACAAAGGGAAGCCTTAAAATTTCGCATTCAAAGGTCTTTCCAAGTTATCCTCACCTCCAACAAGAAAGTGTCAAAGTAATTCTCACACACACACACACACACACACACACACACACACACACACACACACACACACACACACACACACACACACACACACACACACACACACACACACACACAGAGTTGTGTTGCCATCACTTCAGAGGTAATTATATTGACTTAAAATGTTTCCTGGAGACCTGCCCTTACCCTAATTTTTCTGTTTAACCCAATTTTCACCCTAAAATTTAATGATTTACCACACGGTCACCTGTGTTTTTTTTCCTCATAATGTGTACTCGTCAACAACCCAGCCATGTACACACACACAGCATCATATTTCTTCCACTAACAACCTCCAACATGTCTCCAACAGGCCACACGGTGAGATAGGCAGAAAACGTCTCATGTGTCACGCCTCCTTTGAGTTCTGGTCCCCACCAACCCCCATTCTCCCAGCATCAGTGGGATGTCCCAGGTGTGTCTCCTCTTGACCTTGCTGATGCTATGCAGCTGCGCAAAGGTAAGACTCCTAGCCTCTCCTGTCTCTCTTTCTCTCTTTCCTCCACAGATGTGACTTTGATTGTCACATCTGTCACATTTTTTCCTTTTAACTGAGAGTCTGCAAATTTACACAGTGTTGCTAAAATGTGACATGAGGCTCCTCCTGCAGGTCTTCTCTACTAATTCCCTGGAACTTGTGAAGGAGCAGTGGAACAGCTACAAGAACCACTGCTTGGACTCCCTTGACACCACGCCCTCTGCCACTGGTGAGCTCTTGTCCTCACAGCAGAAAGGAGAACGTGTGGGAAGAGAACAGAGTTCACAGATCTGCTCTCCACTGCAGGGCTGGTGTGTAACAGGACCTTTGACCTTTACGCCTGCTGGCCTGATGGAATCCCAGGAAGCACTGTCAATGTGTCCTGCCCATGGTTCCTGCCATGGTACAGTAAAGGTGTGTGTCTGTATAGTATACATTGCATCATTGAAAAATATGATTCATGCTCCACAGCACCCTTGCTGGGATTTGATTCCAGAACAAAAACTTTGAAGAAAAGGATCACAGTTTCTTTAAAAAAAAAATGGACTTAAGGAAAACTAGAAGTGGAGACATTAAAAAAGGTCATCATTTGGTGCTGAGAAAGCTGACATGATCCTGTGAATTGAGGCATGGCCAGAATTATGATGAGAGTGTTTTGGATCACCTCAGCTCTTCAAGGAGGCTATAGACAAATTAAGAAAGAAAGTATTCACTTAATCCACTTAATCAATTAATTAATCAATTTCAACATTTTGGGTTGAGGTGCTTGGTGTGGGACTTGATGGGTGACTTCAACCTATGCCCTCTTGGTTATAAATCCCGGTCTTTAACCACTGGACACAGTTCTGCAATCAATCAAATAGTTATGCATAAAAATAGCATGAGAAAGAGAGTGTCAGCAGTTTTCATATTTAGCTCTCAGAAAACTGCATTTCTCTGAATCACCAATTATTCCATGAACTTAAGGCTGACTTGCTTTTTCTGGTGGTTTCTGTCATGTGATCTTGATTTTGGTTTCTTGGAGCAGCCAAGCCAAGTCCAGCCACTAAATTCAATATGTCCTTTTAATAGTGACAGATGCTCTCCAATGCACATAAATCTAACAGCGGGAATATGTGTCTCTCATATAGTTAAACATGGTCTGGTCTACAGAGTCTGTAACAGAGATGGTCAGTGGGCTCAAAAGAATACCAGTGAATGTGAGGATGACCCTGGTGAGGTATGTGCACACAGTACAGTGCATGTGAGAAATGAAAATCAGTCAACCATTTCTCATACAAGCCTTTAGGTCCTTTTTTAACTTTGTGTGTGTGTACATGTGCATGAGTGGCTAAGTGTGAAGGTAAATGCAGGTGATGCATGCGGGTAACTGACTTCCCTATGTGTTGGCTCTGTAGCAGCAGTATGGCCGCATCCTCAATCAGTTACGGATCATGTATACAGTGGGCTACTCACTCTCCCTAGGAGCTCTGCTGCTTGCCCTGGGAATCCTCATCACCTTCAGGTACAACATGTATTGAGAACAAAATAAGAGAGGAGAAGGAGAATGACGGAATATGTAGAAAAATTCAAGGAAAAATATTAAGGATTTAATCAACAGAAAAGACAGAAAAGTGGGGAATACAAGAGTACAAGAGTAACAAAAGAAAGGTACAAAGCAATAAAAGAAAATGAGGCAAATATGATTCAAGTAGGGAATGAGGGGAGAAGGAAGTGAGGGACTAAAAGTAGAAGTACTGGCAAGATGACAGGATATCGAGCAGATGAGGTTCAATGAAAAAGGAACAAGGGTTGGATTAATTGCAACAAGGAAGAAGGGGGAATGGCAGATGAACACATAGAAAGAATCAAAAGAGGAAGGGAAAAAATTGTATAAAACAAAATGCAAAGAACAGGCAACTTAAAGCCTACATAAAAGTGCAAAAACACAGCAGACAGTTAAAAGCTGATAAACATTTTCACCTGTGCACCAGGAAGCTCCACTGCATGAGGAACAACATCCACATGAACCTGTTTGCCTCCTTCATCCTGAGAGCCGTGTCCATCCTAGTTAAAGATGCCCTGCTGACCCTCACTCTGGACCCAAGGAGCAGCGGTGACACCCACACACAGGCCTGGGTCAACATACCGGTCAGAACAAACACAACACATCCACCATCCTCCCCTGACAGTTCTTTAAATTCACAGCTCAAGTAGCCTGTGCATCTACTTTGAGGAACCACTAATGAGGAGGATAAGCTAATGGCACTAACTTTCTCATAGTTTTTTACTTTTCATTTCATGAATGACACACTGCCTCCCACACTACTTGATGGAATAATAAATATTAGATTGTCATGCCCTGTACACCGTTAGAGACTTCTCCATATTCTCTCAATTGGTATATTTTCCTGTGGCAGAAATTCCACAACCTCACCTTGATGCTCACTAAGTAAATACAAAAAAAGTGGACTCAAAATTTTTCCATTCAAGGTGCAGTGTATGGATATTGGAATTTCAATTGTAGTGAAGGAACTTAAACAAAGTGAAAAGTCTGTGGATTCCAGGATGAAACAGATCATGTGCAGAATTGCAGTCCTTGACCTTTGAACTGAGCCTGACGTAGGCCTTGTATTGTGCTGCAGTCTGACTCAGAGTTTCTACAACGCAGCTGAGGTAGCGCGCTGTCAGCTTTGAACCAGCAGTTTCGACTTTTGTGTGATGAGAGGAGCTGTCACCTTGGTTCATTGTATGCGTCTCCTCCACCCCCATCCTGTGTTGTCTATTAGGCTGTGACGTGGTGCCGTGGTGCCATGGTGATGATGCAGTACAGCGTGATGGCCAATAACTATTGGCTGTTGGTGGAAGGCATCTACCTACACAGCCTGCTGGTCATTACTGTGTTCAGTGAGAAGAAGTACTTCTCCATTTACATGGCCATTGGCTGGGGTAAGAGGAACTACTGCAACATTGCAACTCATGAGTTTGATTCTTGAGTTTCTGACTTGGAGGGTAAACAAAACCTACACAAGTATCCGGGAGGGAACATGACGTTAAGGGCACTGGAAATAAACAGAAAGCAAAATAGGGCAGATTCAACTAAACAATGCTAAACTAAGCTTGACAACAAGTCTGAAATACAAAGAATAGTAATTAAGGACAGAAGGAGCTGCTGGGCAAGTCTATAAGGAAAGGGAAACACGAGGCTCGTGTGAGAGGACATGCAAGATCACAGACAGGAAGTACACCAAAACAGGGACCATGAGAAAAATACTGTAATTTACAGGAATGCAGACAGGTAAGGAAATGGTTAACAGGTGTGTAAATAAACTAATGAGCAAATACAGAGCAGCTGTGTGCACAGGAAGCTGCTGTCTGTGAATTCAGTGATGTGATAAAGACCTCAGACGGCATGTAGTAGGATGCAAGGCTTTGTAATGCAAGGTCAGAGAGAGAGAGAGATAGAGACAGAGAGAGAGAGAGAGAGAGTAGTGCAGGTGTCATCAAGGCAACTCTTTGTAACTCACAGGATATATATATATATATATATATGTGTGTGTGTGTGTGTGTGTGTGTATGTATATAGACACACATATATACATGTACACACATATATACATGTACACACATATATATGTACATATACATACATACACATATTTATATACACACTACATATATAGACTTAGACTGTTTTATTGATCCCTTTGGGATGGCTCCCTCAGGGAAATTTACATTTCATTTAGCGTAGGTAACCACAATTCACCAGATGTTGTCGTCCTGTGTCCAACATATTCATTGTGGGCATCAAAACTCATCAATCTTTTTCACACTGTCCGCTCACTTGCCACAGATTGGGTTTCACAGTTTTCCTCTGTCATTCTCAGGTGCACCACTTATGTTCGTATTGCCATGGATCACAGTGAAATATCTGTATGAGAATGAAGAGTAAGTCAGTATCTTATTGTCTTATAACAACTTTCCCCTGTGAGAATTCATATTATGATGTGTGAATATGTAATGATTCAGTCTAACGTGTGCGTGTGTGTGTGTGTGTGTGTGTATGTGTGTGTGTATAGGTGCTGGGAAAGGAATATTAACATGGGGTATTGGTGGATCATCCGTTCTCCTATACTATTTGCTTATCTGGTAAGACTTTGGGATTCTGTTTGTCTGAGACCTTCCTATTGTCGGTCTGGCAGTGTGGTGAAGGAAACTTGTGTACTGCAGATGTACACAAATGAGCACACACTCAAAAGCACATGGGGCAGTGGACAGTGACCAACTGTTGTCCTGGCAGATGATGCTGTGAACAGAAATGCTTGTGTTTGTGTGCCACTAGTTGTCGAAGTGGGATTGAAAAAAAAGGGTGTCATCTGAGAATGGAAGTGCTTGGAAGTTTATTGAAGAGTTGAAATAAAAAGTAAATGATGAATGATGAAGAAAACATTCAATGTAAATATAAAAGTATATTAAAATATATACAAAATATGTCTTAAATTGATTTTAGAGAAGGCATTCATGTTTATATATATATATACATATATGCAATAAATTAAAAGTGAATTTAATAGTAGTATTAGAAAATGCTTCGTCATATGTTTGACTTGAAAACTACCACACTGTGTGCACACCGGAAAGTTAAAAGAAATTTGGATATTTCTTAGCTGATTTAATAATTGTGCCTGAAGTTAGTCGCATGTACACACTCACTCATGTTTTTCCTGCTCCTTGTCTCCATAGAGACAACTGGGTATGAAAGGAGACACTGTAGAACACGAGTACGCATGACATTATGCAGCCTTTGCGAGCTCATGGTAAAGCATATGTGTATACACATGACATATGTTCATTACCTGCACTGCACTGTATAAGTTACGCAGTAGGTGCTCTTCATATAAAAATAAATCTTCATTTTAATCACTGATGTAGCTGCTGTATGGTTGTGTAATATGCATAAAGTTCAACTTTCACACGCAACAACAACATTTTTGAGCACTCAAACACACACAAAACATTATTCAAGACAACATCCACGTTACCAAACTTGGAGTGCTAATAACCAGTGCAATAGTTAATGTTCTATGTTGTCAGAGAGGGTTCTCATAGAGTGTGAATGTGTGTATATACTGTGTGTATATATATATATATATATACTGTGTATATATATATATATATATATTTGTATGTGTGTGTGTTCATGTGTCTGTGTGTAAGTAGGGTAAAAAGTTTTAAGATAATCCAGTTTGTCTGTACTATATAAATTGTCCTCTTGTTTCAGATCAACTTCTTCATTTTTATCCGAATCATCAAAATCCTGATGTCAAAACTCAGAGCTCATCAGATGAGATACACTGACTACAAGTTCAGGTGAGAGAACTTTTCCAAGCTGTTCGCTTGGTTACTGATTGCTAATTGCTGATATCTGTAAAAGAAAAAGGCACAAGAGGAGCTTCAAGTCTGTTCCTTGCATTAAAGTAACTATATGATTGACAGAAACTTTGTCCCTTTGAAAATTATATTGTTCTTTTTTTGCACTTATATTATTAATCAAATTCACATCACGAGAGCTGGCATACAGAGTGACCTCCGGGACTGGTCCCACTTACCTCAATCCCATCATTCAGATTTATGCTCCTTCTCGAGCACTGAGTTCCTCCCAAGACCGCCGTCTGACACTGACATCCCTACGCACAAGGCAATCAGTCCAGACTGATTTAAAAAAAAAAAAATTAAAAAACTCCTTGTCTTCCCATCTTCTTTGTCTATAAGCCCAACGGTTGTTTCCTGTTGCACTGTAAACACTAATGCTGTCCCTCATTTGTAAGTTGCTTTGGTCAGTTTTGCGACTGTTCCCTGTTTCTATTGTCTCCTGTGGTTTAGACTGGCAAAGTCCACTCTGACTCTCATCCCCCTGCTTGGGATTCACGCCATCCTCTTCACCTTTGTTATTGATGAGTCTGTCCCTAAAGGCTCAATGCTGCGCCTCATCCGCCTTTTCTGTGACCTGCTGTTCAACTCGTTCCAGGTTAGAGCGCTGCTTTCCATGAGCTTTAACTGTTTATTTTAACACAATGATTTATTTTTTAGAGGCATTAAAATCAATTACATCATTTACGCTTTCTGAAACACAATGAAAAGAGACAAATCACAGCATTTTTTCTGTGTACTGTCTCAGTACCTTGCTGTCAGACAGGAATGGTTCATGGACCTTGAGTCTACATTTTGTGTGTGCTATTTAAAGGGTAATCAGGGACATTTCCTTCCATTTAGTGTTGCTCACTATTCCTCACAACAAAATACATTGTCTGTGCCCTTGAGATCTTATGTGTAGATGCATGCATTTCTTTCTTTTCCTCATAAAAACATTCAGCAAGCTGCTTTCTGAAATGTAACTGACTGGATATTGTTTATATCTTCTTCCTCCTTTTTTTCTTGTATCTGAGAATTTTGAATGCATGAACGTGAATTCATGTGTGAAGACGCTGACAAAAATAGCACAAAACACAAAACAATTAAATGCCTAAAATTCGACACAGTACTTCAACTAGACTTGACAAGAATAGACAGAAACATACCTATTGTCTATTTGCACTAATGTGATCATCATTTATGTTCATAATTTTGGTTCATGGCTATGCTTATTTCATGAGGATGTTTTCTGACTGTTTATTGTTGTTGTTTGTTGGACATCTGTGGCACAAATGCACAAGTGCTCAGTGCTATTTGTTGGCAAAAAAAAGTGATTATATTTGACAGAAAACACTGGGAAATATTAGTTTCTCAGCAAGGATCTGACCCAACTGAAATGCTCCACCTTTTGTTCCAGGGCCTTTTGGTTGCCATTCTGTACTGCTTTGTCAACAAAGAGGTGAGACAGATGTGCTTTCATGTTGCTCACCACTTTAATTTAATCTCTGCCATCGCAGCAGTTCCTTCCTCTCCCTTTATAGAGAAGATAAATTAGACATTGCTCATCATGAGTGTTCCTATTGCAAGCCTTTATCAGCCTTTTTATATCTTTAAAAGCTCAACCCTGTTCATGTTCTACTTGATGCTTTTGTCTACAAAGTGGGATGGACAAGACATCATCTATCTGCTAATCTCTAAACTTTTAAATGTAGTCTTTGGCAAGAGCAGTCCATCTGATGAAGCACACAGTGTCTGATTCTATCTTCATTGCAAGCCGCCATGTACTCTCTCTCTCGCTTTCTCTCATTCTCTGACATCCCATCTTCTCTCAGGTGCAGTCAGAGATGCTGAAAAAGTGGAAGAGGTGGAAGCTGGGCAAGGACATTGATGAGGAGTATCGCCACACACACAGCCACACGCCACACATCAAGAGTGGCAGCATCGCCACGGGCAATTTGCCCTATCTTAACGAGAACAATGCCAGTGAGCCCAGTGGTGACTCACCTCACCTCGGCAAAGCTGACAGAGGGACCCCGTGCTCCACTGCACCGGAGGAGAACCGCCGCCTGGTTGTGTCCTACAGCAATGGAACGGGGAACAAGAGCAGGTCAGCCAAGAGCAGACACAGTCTGCAATTCTCTATTCTGCCAAACAGAGGTGCCAGTCGTGTCAGCACGGCCACCGAGGAGATGTGTCTGGAGGAGAGAGTGCAGTGCTGCTCATGCCCTCTGGAAGGAGAGGAGACCAGTGTCTGAGGACCAGCTGCTCTGAGCCATCATCGTAAAAACTCTGCCTGATTGTGCTTATAGTTTATTTCAAATCAGTGTTTCTTGTACGTCAACAACACAGGAAGCGTACAAGGAAATGACCCACACAGATCAGGACGTTCACTGCTGCATTTTGACTCAGACAATTGCAAGGCAATATTTATTGTTTTTGTTGTTTTGTTGTTCTTGTTGTTGTTGTTATTGTTGTTTGGCCATTAATAAAAAGACACCTTTTGAATTCAGGAAATGATCAAATAAAATAAAATGAAAATCTTGGTGGTGTGTGCGTGTGTGGTTGTGTGCATGTGTGTGTGAGTTTGTACACATCTGGAGGACTGCTCACATCATGCCATTTCTACAACTCCTACTGCTAGCATTCGTGCTTGGGTGTTTTATGGTTTTAAGAAACTGAATGTGGACTTCAGCCTGCATCGCTGTTGATGTCTTGCTCATGAAAGTTGAGATGAAAGTGGAAGTGAGTGAATCACTGAATTACGACCAACTCTGATTACAAACTGTTTGCCCTGCTGAGGAGGCTTTGCAGAGGATGGATGATTTGCTCTTCATAAAGACTGCTCAATAATGTATAACTTATTTATGGGTTTTAATGCCCAGAATGAAAGAAGATAATCATACTACATTATGTGATGAGTTTGGCATCAAATCCAGTCTTTCATTCACATTCCTCTTTGCCTTTCTCTGTTCTGTCCTTTTTTGACAGATTTTCCTGAATGTATTTTAACAATGGAGAAATATGGATGAAATTATATTTAAGTGTGGTTAGAAATAAACAGTCTACACCATATGGACTTATCCAGTCACGTAACTAAGTCTTAAAGGGACAATGTGTAACATTTTTTGTTTTTTATTTGCCAAAATTGATGTTCATGAATGTGTCATCATCTGTGTTTTATGATGTCTGCTAATAATCTGACACATTCTTTTAAAGAATTTCAGATTAATTTATAAACTTGCAGGACAGCACCATGACAGTCCACATCTTGAAACTACAGCTGAAGTGAGGGACAAATAGCACCCGCTTTTTCTCCATGTGAAGCAGAACAGATAGACCAGAGAATATCAGGGGGGGAGGCTTTTTGATAGATGGTGGCTACCGTAGTTGCAATACGTGTTATTCGATGTAATGCAATACACCATCCCACCACTAGGTGTAGGTAATTCTGACACAATGCCCTATGTCATATAATCTAAGAAAATGTCATACATGACACACTGATAGCTGATGTGATTTTAAAAAATGCTGGCTTACATAAACCACAGTAAGTTTAGACCCAAAAGGAATCGTGCTCCAACCTTTGTTCATGCAGCTTCTTATACTGTGTTCTTCAGAGGCAAAACCTGAAAAGACTGAAAAGCCTTTAAAATACTAGAGGGGGAATAATTGTTGAGTTTCCTCATTTATTTTTAGGGCTCCTCTTATGCAGATAGGATCCTGATGGATTTAGGGGGAAATAGTGGTGTACCTTTAAGACCAGAAAACAATAGTATAAACAATGTGAAGTACTGGGGGAACACAGTACACTGTAAATAATGATAAAAGTGGATCTGATGAACACTGGTAGTTAGAAGTATGTTTTGTTGTTCTGTGCTTTTGCTTGCATTCCAGGAGACAATGAAAATATAAGTAGCTAATTACCAAGTGACTAATGTTTCACTAAACTTGATTGTACCTGTCATTTATTTAAAATGTTACAGTTTGCAGGAAGGTCACAAAGCAAAACTTGTAAAAATAAAGAGTGAAAGTAAAGGGTTTCATATAAAAGACTGCTGTGTCTAATATGTCTCTGTGAATCCAATTAAACTGAATTATGTCAGCAAAAAAGGTTTGTTTAAATCTAGAGTTAATTCAGTTAGAGACTAGTGCTAGAGCTAGTCCAACCTCCTCCACCCACCCCTCCACCTCAACTGAAAAAAACCTGAAATTGACAAATCCCTATGTGTTTATGCGCAGGCATGCCATTGTGCATGTTCTCGCATCGTGCCCGACTGCAAAGCCAATCAGTATCAATCAACATGCATGTTTTCACTAAAGAAAGACTGCAACATGAAATTATGACTCGTGCGTGTTGTTGCACAGAGGGTTATACATTGTCAGTGGATGAATTATGTATTGGTTGTGTGCACAATAGCATGACTGTGTGCAGAAGTCTGTGTGTGTGTGTGTGTGTGTGTGTGTGTGTGTGTGTGTGTGTGTGTGTGTGTGTGTGTGTGTGTGATTGATCTAGAAAACCTTGAAAACACCTACCTCTCAGTGCTTTGATTTACATATTACAGAGAGTGTGAACCTCCGGAGGCAGCTCTCAGCATGGTAGGATAAAGACTATATACTCAGGGCTGCTCATGATGTCTCTCAAGGGGACAGACTTTTAATAAATGTAAACACAGATGTGACCAACAGATATTTTTATATCTATATATGTATCTCTCTCTCTCTCTCTCTCTCTCTATATATATATATATATATATATATATATATATATGATATTTTTAAGAGGTATAGTATAATGTACTCATGTGTAAAGCAATGATAGATAAAAAGGATCACCACAAGAGAGACAGGGTATTAATCACTGTCCTCATTGCAAGAGAGTCCAGTTAATGGACAAAAATATCTTCATATAAAAAAAAGGATATTATGAGATACAAATCTGAATACAATAAAGATGTTTCAAAGGTTGCTAACCAAAGCATATAACTTTTTGTATACTACAATCTATTCAAAGTGTTACTGTTATATAAGAGTGTGTTTCTGAATATTTTGCATTTGTTCATGGCCAAGAGGGTCAAATGGGTTTCCAAGACTATTTGTTGAACTCCTGAACGTAAAAAACAAGATTTAATCTTTATAATATGCAGCCAGCTGTCATGGTCCTCACTGTTTTTATGCCCACTGAATGGACAAGAAATTCAAGATGTATGAAATTATTGTGAAAGTTGTGTATTTACTCCTAGTTGAGACTGAAAAAGAGTGAATCTTGAAATTTATTCAAGCTTGTAAACTGTTGTCTCAGAGTGAGAAGGTAAGGGTCTTTCTGTGTGTGGAGTTTTCACATTCTCCCTGTGTCTGTGTGGGTTTTCTCGGGGTTATCGGGTTTCCTCCCACAGTAAAAAAAACATGCATTAAGGTCATCTAGAGACTATGTCCTATGAATAGTGTGTCCATCCTTCTAGGCAAACACAAAACAGAATCTACTCTGTTATTTCACCAAGGAGGCCTCTGAAGGGGGAAAACCTATTTAGTTTAGAGTACATAAAAGCCAATTTTCTCACAAAAATACATAACAAAACCAAGATCTGTCTGTATTTGACTCATCCTATTTAAGCACTGCTATATTATAAATACATGGACCAGGAAATAAATAGGCACTCATCTTGCTGCAAATCTGCAGGGTGTATTGTGGAAAATACATGATGTAAAACAAAGCTTGTTGACAAAAGAACTTAAATAGACTCTCAGTAAACCTTGCTCATTCTACTAAAATGATCTGTAAATTCAATTTATGGGGAAAACATTTTACAGTAAGCGTGGATGTGGCTTACAGACGAAGGGGTTGCAGATGAGAAAAGATAGGACATGGGCAAATGCAATCCAAAAACACTTTGTTCTGTCCACTTTTTATGAATTCAGGATTTATGGAAAACTATGACAACTGTCCATAATCAGTTCTGTTTTTTAGCTTCAATTTTTATACAACACAGCTAATGTAGTGCAAAGGGAAATGCTGTCATAGAGAGGAGGCAAGTCAGTCATCTTCTACCATAAATCACTGCATGAATGACATAATATTTAGAACCAATATCATTGTTCCCTGATGTTTAGGAGCCAAAAGATGATTTGTGACCTCTATCTGTACACTACAATCATGTTAGGGTGCAAAGTGCATTTACAGGCACATTTTACATGTGAATCCCAGTTTTTGCCTCTTTCTGAACCAGCAATTCCTGACTTCTTGTAGAGTTAAACCTGGAAAGGATTTCCTGTACACGCTCCACACGAACCCAAGGGGAGTGTGGGGGAGGATCATTACAAAAACACTTCAGAACAATGACATAGAAATCACAGAGGAGTGGCATGAGCAGAAATCAATCAGCTTTGACAGGTCTATTGTGAAAAGTACTCAAATCCAAAAGCAGGGAAGTGCTTTGTCTGTCCAATGAGCATGAAAGAAGAGAAAAAAATATATTTATGTGAACAACGAGGGGTGGAGTGCTGCGTTAAAGATCGCCTCATGAGCACAATACAATTTGGTTTGCGATAGGGATCAAATTTTCCTGGTGTAATACTTTTGTCTTTTCCCTCTGGTGCAGCAGTTCATACACAGAACAGCCTCAGAAATTAGATGTTTCTTTTTATATCTTGAAAACTTCAACATAAAGGTGGTGTCGATTGCCATGAGTTGGTAGGTTTCAGAATTTGTATTATTCTCCCTTTCAAGCTCCATTGTCAATAAGTCATTACTGTCCTTGAGTAGCACAGTCATTGAGTAAGATTACGCTATTTTCTTCACATTATTATGAACAAACTAAATATTTTCCCAGAAAACAGAAGTGGAATTGTCCATCAATGGCAGACTAACATTTATACATTGTTTGAAAAGATGTATGTGTGAGATGTTTAGAAACCTAGAAACCTAGAATTTAGAAATCTTTCCTGCACTGCAAATTATTTGGTTTTCTTGTTTTAAGAGTTCATTTCCTATTTTAAATATTCAGCTTTACACTATATCCTCAAATGCAGTAGCAATCTTATTTCAAGACATCTTTTCAAGTGAAATTATCTGTCCATGCAGCAAGATAATTTCACTTCATTTCAGTGACTTATTTCTCAAAGTTGGTGGTTTTTATCCTGGTTTTGACACCCCTTTGTTGCAGTGTGCTTGTATCAGGTTGCTGCAGGCATATGGGTCCTGGGAAGATGGTTGATTCTCAACACAATTAATGATTTTGCAACTGAAGGTTTTTTTTCTTTTTTTTTGCAGTTTTATGTGCAACAATAAGTGTTGAACAGGTTTTAAACATGAGGGAGGTGAAGAGGGATATGTCTTTCATCAGTATTAGGTGATGTAATTTGAACTGTGAACTGTGTGTAAACATAACAGCTGTGTACTGTAGCTGTTCTCAACCGATACCTGGAGAGCTATCACACACACGCAGGCATGCAGGCACGCACGCACGCACGCACGCACGCACGCAAAGTGACTGAAATGGACTGCAGATGACTGATGGCTCATTAAGTCTTGCTATATGTAAAAGCATTAGAAACAGACAGAGATAGATTTGAGTGACCCATACACTTGATTTAGACTTCCATAGACGCCAATACTGCCAATTTCTGCCAGAAAAGTGCCACAGCTGCACCTCCCATTGAATGTCATTGACTCCACACCACATTCTTCTGTCAGACTAACTACAGTTTCATCCTTGTCTGACTAGATCAGCTTTATTCTATATACTGTCTGAATTTCCAACTTTATCGGGTGAGGGGTCTGAGAATTGACACATAAATGGCCACTTCCATCACTTCTGAACAAAAAGCACTCTTGACCTTTGTTACAATACTAGGAAAACATTTGGGAAACTGGTTAAATGATTGCTACAAACAGACAAATGTTAGGATAGCCGAACAGAGTTCATTGCTGAACACATATACAATTTCTCAGCAAGCTAATGTGAACTGAACTGTGAATGAACTGTTTGAACTGCATGCACTGTTTTGGAACAGGACATGTGCAAATAAAATAAAAATGAAATAGCAAACCATAAAAATTGTAAAACATACATGGCTCTTAGGTGGCTGCAATACCAGCATGAGCAGCTCTCTGTTGGGGAATGCAAGTGCTGCCACTTGCTAGTCCTCTGGTTTGTGTCAGTTAGGCACTGTTGTATTTGTTTTTTTTAGCTATCTTGCTTCAGCATCTTTGGTATCCCTGTGCACTGGACCAGTGACTGATGGACACCGAAAGCACCCAGATATTCTGATAAAGCTTCACAGTCTTTATACAATATGTGAGCTGTGTTTACACCGCTGCTAAAAATGTGCCACAGGACTCCAGCCATGGAAACGCACAGAAGCACAAAGGCTTACAAACTACAGAAAGTGCTTGCCTGTGCGGAAGTGCCTTGTGTGTATGTTTCTGTGCCTGTGTGTGTCAGTGTTTGTATTGTATTTTGGTGCTTATCATCCAGACATGTTCTCCTATATACAGAGACAATTTCATACTTTGAAATGCAAAGCCTTATTTGGCCCAGATGCAATGAGAATTTCAAAGAGTAGCAGCCTGAGCTCAGTTTCCCCACAGAGATTATATAAAGGTATCAGAGCTACTAGTCTGTCTGACCTTACCAAGGATTCTGTTAGAGGACACAAAAAGCAAATAAAATGAAAGGAGAGTGAGAACATTATTTTTCACTTTGTAAATCTCTGGAAAATACATTTTAATACATGTAAATGTGAGACTAAATCATACCACATGACATCCATAAATGGAGAGGTTGCTGGCATAACAGAAATTACAGAATACCATATCTATGGCTCAGTACAGTAGCCTTGAACACTGGCATTACTACTACTAGGCAGTTGTCTGTGCCAGTTTTGCTCAGTGACTTAAAAAGAACAACTGCTTTTTGTGGCTGCATATATTGTCTTATATTACACAAATATGAGAGTGGCCATAATCCTTAATGTTGAAAAGGCATTTGAACAGCTTCTCAAAATACTGTTAGTGTTAACGCACAAACAGACAAGAAAACAAAAAAGATAAATAAACAACAATTGCGCAATAATTGCAGACTTAAATAATACAATTTTTTTTGGTTATGATACATCGGACAGAAGGAATTTAACTAGTGCAGGATATAGAGAAAACAACAATTGTTTTGGTGTGCATTCTCCATGTGTGGGAGTTGAGGTTGTTAAGTCTGTGTATATCCATGCATGAGGAAAGATTGAGGTTCATTATCATGTGTAAACATTCATTAATCTGGTCCATAGTAATTAACTCAACAATAGTGTGCACATGAATGCAGTAAACACCTTTCTAATAAACACAGTTTGCTGCCTCGTTTGATGTTAATTTCACTGTTGTGTTTTTAGATTGTGGGTAAAACTGTCATCTGTTCATTAACATACTGTATCTAAATGATTCAACTCATGAGCCTTCATAACGTGTGTGTGTACACGTGAAATGTGTAAGATCGTGCTGAAGTTTGTTGCACATACAAAGGCTTTTATGAATGAGATTATGACTGTTGACTGTGTCTGACAAAGACAAAGACAACAGAGAACAGAGGAGAACTGAGCATCGATGTAGGAGATAAACTGCGTGGATTACGTTTATAACCACAGCTTTT
Source organism: Karalla daura (assembly GCA_029224185.1). Taxonomy (NCBI): domain Eukaryota; kingdom Metazoa; phylum Chordata; class Actinopteri; order Chaetodontiformes; family Leiognathidae; genus Karalla; species Karalla daura. Next base: position 20,417,672 of record CM055189.1, read on the forward strand.
GCAGCGTAGCATCCTACTGCCTCCTCCTGACCCCACCACCTTCCTGTTTCCCTTGCTTACATCTGTGGATTCACTCCTCATTCTCTACTTTTGTCGCTCCTCAGCTCTCTGTTACCTATAATTTCTGTCAGCTGTTAACATTGTCAGAATCCAGAGGGAACTGCTGATGCTTGAGTGGTTAGGCGGGGGCCTGGAGCTGGTCTGTTCACACCTCCTCATCATGACAACAATGGATGAAAAGTTTGCTGGACTGAGTGCTCTTTCTTCCATGTGTGTCCTCCCTCTCATCACCTCTCCATCATGTCGCTACTCTACAGTATGTGCCTTAATGAGCATACATGCATGGTTTTTAATTTCTTTCTTCTCCTCAAGTAAATTATCATGTAATTTCCTCTCTTGTTCGCTCTGAGGTCCCGTGGCCTCAGTGCACTGGACTCATATTTTGTCAGAGGAAAAATGCGCACAGCTGTAAACGTCACAAATGGTTACACAACAGCTGTTAATAATAGTCATCATTCCATGTAAAAACACCTAACTTTAGAAAAGTAAACTAAGGAATTTGTTGCTTTAATCACAAGATTTAGAAAAGGTTTTGTACTCTGAATGTTTGTGCCAAGACCTAGATTCTATCAGAAGATTATATTTGCGTGCATTTGACAATATATAGTATGTAAATTGGTTATTGTCTATAATTAATGTCTTTGGAGAATGCCACATCTGATCATGTTTTTTAAAAATATGATACAGTGGAACTCAACTTGCGAAGACCTTATCATACGAAAAATTCAGAAAACAAATTGGGCTTTAAAGAAATTTCCGTTTTATTTAACGAACAAATATTCAAAATACGAAAACGAAATGTTACCCTGTACTGCCCTCACAGCGCAGTGAGGCAGTCCTTTGTATTGTACAGTTGTATATTTTAACATTATATTAAAACTGTATATTTATTCTTTTATATGACTGTTTTTTTGGGAGGGATCCCTCCATCCCTCCAGAACAAATACATTTTGTATCTCAAGGTTCGACTGTATAAGCTGTATATGCTTATACAGGTTGTAATCTGCTTATTTTGACCAACAATGTCAGGATATCCACATCTCACTTAAAAATGTCATTTTTTACATTTCTCCAAAATACTGTTCCAGTGCAATTACAGTCAAAGGGAAACGTCTTGCCTAGAGTACCGATCCCAATGTGTAATGGAAAGGAAGCTGTACAAAAATGCCTTAAAATGACAAGATTGTTTTCACTTTCACTTTCAAGAACTGAAAATGAAAAGTTTGATTATTCATATTATTTTCTATATCATCTTCTGTCTAACTTAATTAATTAGGGTTGTTCATGAGTGTTTTGTAATGACTTTCTTTTTTTTTTAAATGTGACAGACCTGACAACATTCTGACATAAAGCATGAGTATCAGGACAGTGTCACACTAGTTTTTAAATGTTTCCATTAACACCAGTTTTACTGTATACTTTTTCTACTCCTGTTGATGTTCACATGAACTTGAAATATAAGTACAGACTTACTTGTTTTCGGTCTTTTGAGCAGCAGCACTGCCAACAAAAATGGGAACTGCTAACAATTATTTGGATGATTGAGCTTCATACCTTTCACCATGACAAGCTAGAGTGTCAAAGCAAAATAAAAGTCCTGACATTCTGAATGTAACAAAACAATGGATAGCAGCCTGATCCGTCTCTCTATGGGAACAGGTATGTGCTTTAATGTTGTTGTGAGAAATGAGAACTGAAAAAAGTGAGAAAACATAAAAGCTAGGTTTAGCTATGCAACAGAAATAACATTCCTTATCCACTTTTTTATACTATACCACTGTATATCAATTTATTGTATTTGACACTTGGAAATTATGACACATCCTTGAGGATCCATCCATCCATCCATCTTCCTCCACTTTATCTGGGGGACTCTGAGCTCCTCCCGGGTGACAGAGCTCCTCACCGTATCTCTAAGGGAGCGCCACGCCACCCTGCGGAGAAAACTCATTTCAGCTGCTTGTAACCGGGATCTTGTTCTTTCGGTCATGACCCAAAGTTCGTGACCATAGGTGAGGGTAAGAATGTAGATTGCCTTTTGGCTCAGCTCTTTCTTCACCACGACAGACTGGTACAACAACCGGTCTTGAGTTTTCAAATATCACATATGGTACATAAAAAGTAACAACGGCAATTAATTTTCTCTTTGTTAGAACTGAAAGAGTATTCAGTAAAATGAAATCAATTCACAGTAATCTGTTATCATCATATATCATCAGCCCTCTCCTCTGTCCATCCATCCATTCCTCTGTGTTCATCGGTCCATAAAAGAAAGCCCAGTGTCTGTGAAGACACAGGAGAAACACAACGCCAACATCACAGCAGTGGTTTAAATCTTTCAGATTGCTATTTTTTTTTTATTAAAACAACCTGCTAATTTAACATGACTCATTATTTTGAAGGCAATAGGTCTTGTTTTGTTTCTATTCATCATTGGATTTTCACGCTGGAGGCTGTTGATCATTCACTGAATAATTAATGTGCAGAGAAATGCCATTCTGAAGTCTGCTTTGGAAACTGTGTTTATTTCTGAGAGGTTTTCCAGCCATTAAAATGATTGTGCACACTCACATCACACACACACACACACACACACACACTGCACAACGACTTACAAATTTAAGCCTTTGTTTCAGTGACTGAACAAAATGAGGAGCAGGAAGGCACTGAGGGAGTTCATGATGTCTGCATGCCCTGTCAACATTACCGTATCCTTCAGACTTATGTCATGAAAGTTGCTATGGGCTTGTTTTGTTAATAAATTCTTAATTGCAGTAATTATGATAATGGCCCAATGTAAATTATTTTGGTAGTGTATTATGGATGTGCATGACTATCATTGAGCATGTACAGTGCACGGCAGTATAAATAGAGAAAATAATTAGTTTATATCTCTGACTAGCATACAATGAGACAAGCAAACAGGGGATGAATGAAGAAGTTAATCAAATAATAGAATCTAAACACATCTAATCTCTCTTGATAGTAACAAATAAAGTGAGATGTCAATAGGGTGAGAAAACATAATAAAAGCCACACATTGGCTGAGAGGTTTGATTAACTGGCCAGCAGGTTTTTCTCTGGTACTCCACTTTCAACCATTAATCCACTGACATTACATTTAAAAATGCCCCATAAAACGATGGATAACAAGTGGATGACCTGAATTGATGTCCAATGAAGTACACGATCAAAGTTGTTTCCAAATTTGAAATGTATGCATAATAATTTCCTCTTCAAGGACAGTATATAACTGTTTAAATATAGTAGGCACTAAGTGTGCATTTTAAGGGAGAACTACCTGCCTGATTATCGCAAAAAAGTCATCTAAAATTCAATAATGGTACCATGAATGAAAAAGAGATGAAGACCCTCTGTCAAACCTTTCAAATTCCTACACGTTCCACCCAATGTTGCCATGGTTATGATAAGTGGTATATTTACTGTAAGGAAAGGTGTGACAATGTCATTGTGAGGATGGCTTACAGTTTCATACATTTTGTGCTCTCGTGTATGGAATTTCTATCTACTCTTCCTGAAAAGCAATTACAGACTGGTTAAAGACAGGAACCACAAGTCTCCAGGGCATTCAATATTTCTCCAGAATGATGCGCCTCAATTTTACATATTTTGTAACTTTTATTAACTAAGCTGTGAATATGCATTTTGCATCAAAAATGAATATAGTGAATTTCCTTGAACAGAGTTAAGTTGTGTCATTTGATCCATTTTAGATCCTATTTAGATCCTATTTTAGGTCTGTTTTTCTTCTGTTTTTTCTGCTTTTTTCTTCTGTGTGCAGGCACTTTCACTTGTGTGTGTCCTTACAAAGTGCTGAGTACCCTCTTCTGTATTTCCGATGGGCTGCCTGGTTTTATGATGCCCATTAATGAGAAGGAATCTATCTGCCAGCTGTTGCATAAAATGACAACGTATTGGTAAAATGTTCACCTCAGCGTAACATATTTGAACAACCATAAGGTTTATGAGCAGTTAGAAAGTTACACGAGGGGCAAGTGTGAGTATGTGTACTTATATATGTGCATGTGATATAAATTCAGCATGCTGGGAGGAATTAGTGAGAGCAATGGGCAGATATAGTACATGACATACATGCACAATGTGTATGAGGAATTGTTTAGTACGATGGATGATGCTCTCTCAAAGGCAAATACACTCTGCACATTTCGTATCTTCATACACTAAAAATGTCAAATACGGTTGTATGTGTGTTTGAGTCTTCAATTCCTCCACTGTCCTCAGATATTTGAACTGAAAACTTGCACCATGTGCCTTAAAAATATCAATAAACCATTAAACATACATGAGAACTGGAATGAGAATGAGACCAGAGGATATATAGTTACCACATGAATTTTCATGAAGTAAAACAGCCTGAGTCTGTATTTTAAAACAGACCATGATTATTTCATTGTATTGGGAGAAGTCCAACTTTAAAGTTGGAGGGATGCTTTATTTGTATATTGTATTAATAGCATATTTACTAAGTGCAAAAAGCCAAGTGAGTGCCTCTCAAATTATATTTTTAGGGCTTACATTTAAATATTTTATAGTTATTGCATTAATATAAACACATATTCATATACTTAACATATATACATTAATATGTGAAAATTCATACAGCTAATGCCATTTGCTAATAGCCATTAGTACAGATATTTGGGGCAGTAAGCAGCATGTACTGAACTAAACAACAGAAAACATCTATTGCCCCTTTGTGGAAGACAGATAGTACTACAATGACAAGTCCAGTGGGCAGCCAGGAGAGTTAAAAATAAAGCTTTGTAGCAGCTCATGAAGTAAAAATACAGCTAAGAGGAACTGAATATTCTTCCTCTTCTTCTTCGTTCTTCCTCTGGGTCTCCTCCCTGTGGGACATGCCCGGAACACCTCATGGGGGAGGTGTCCAGAAGGCATCCGATACAGATGCCCGAGCCACCTCAGCTGGCTCCTCTCTATGTGGAGGCATCCGATACAGATGCCCGAGCCACCTCAGCTGGCTCCTCTCGATGTGGAGAAGCAGTGGCTCTACTCTGAACTCCTCCAAGGTGACAGAGCTCCTCACCCTATCTCGTAGGGAGCACCCCGCCACCGTGTGGAGAAAACTCATTTTGGCCGCTTGTATCCGGGATCTCGTTCTTTCAGTCATGAGCCAAAGTTCATGACCATAAATGAGAGTAGGCAACAGACCGTTACAGCAACCGTACAGCGCCTGTCAACCTTGTGCTCCATCTTTCCCTCACTTGTGAACAAGACCCTGAGATACTTAAAGTCCTCTACCTGAGGCAGGGACTCTCCACCGACCTGAAGGGGGCAAGCCACCTTTTTCCAGTTGAGAACTATGGCCTCGGACTTGGAGGTGATGATTCTCATCCCAGCTGCTTCACACTTGGCTGCAAACCGCCCCAGTGCATGCTGGAGGTCCTGGCTCGAGGGAGTCAACAAGACATCATGTGCAAAGAGCAGAGATGAAATCCCATGACTCTCAAACCGGACCCCCTCTGGCACCCGGCTGCGCCTGGAGATTCTGTCCATAAAAATAATGAACAGAACCGGTGACAAAGGGCAGCCTTGTCGGAGGCCAACATACACCGGGAACAGGTCTGACTCTTGCACCGGTCATACAAGAACTGTACAGCCCTCAGCAGATGCCTCCGAACCCATACTCCAAGAGTACCTCCCACAGAATGTCACAAGGGACACGGTCGAAAGCCTTTTCCAAGTCCACAAAACACATGTGGACTGGTTGGGCAAACTCCCATGAACCCCGCTAAACTGCATTGTTCCTCCTGAATCTGAGGTTCGACTATTGGCTGGACTCTCCAGCATCCTGGAATAGACTTTCTGCGGGGGGCTGAGGAGTGTGATCCCCCGATAGTTGGAATACACCCTCCAGTGCCCCTTTTTAAAGAGGGACCACCGCCCTGGTCTGCCACTCCAGGGACACTGTTCCCGACTGCCACGCGATGTTGCAGAGGTCTGTCAACCAGGACAGCCCTACAACATCCAGAGACTTGAGATACTCAGGGCAGATCTTGTCCACCCCCGGGGCCTTGCCACTGCTACTTTTCCCAGACCCGAGTTTTTGCTTCTCCAACTGCTCAAGCTGCCATCCGCTTGGCCTGCCGGTACCCATCAGCTGTCTCAGCAGTCCCTCGAGCCAATCAGGCTCAATAAGACTCCTTCTGAAGCTTGACGGCATACCTCACTTCCGGTATCCACCACCGAGTTCTGTGATTGACGCTGCGACCGGCACCAGAGGCCTTACAGCCTTACACTGGAGGTGGAGAAGATATATATATATATGTATATATATATATATATATATATATATATATATATATATATATATATATATATATATGTATATAGTGAATCTGATTACTGGCATTACCCCCAACGCTTCACAGGTTATATCGCCAACTAGTTATATTGCAACTATGTTCTGCCCAAAATACAGAAAACAAAGAAACAAAAGGAAAAAAGAATGGATATCTTTTAAAATACTGAACAATAAAAACATATCCCCGAAAGCATTTCGCACTCTCTCCCTCGTGTTCAGGGAGTTCGTACTCTCAGCTAAACTTGCAAAATCCAGACTTCACAAATATAAACTTGCATACTTTTGTATTGAGAAACGGCCATAAATAATGGATCCATGGTGAGGTTTGTCTTGTCTGAGGGTTATGTCTTGTCATTTCAGGTTTTATTTTGAAAGTCTGAGACCCTTTTCATGTCAGATCACTTGCCCTTCCCTTGTGCCACACCTGAGTCTCGTTCTCTCCTAATCACTGGTGCTTAAAGTCTGTGTCTGCCCTTTGTCTTGTGTAAGTGCGTCTTGAGTGTTTGGCTTGCTTATATCTTTGCTTGTGTGATTGGTTTGGCTTTGTTGGTTTCATGTGCTCTTTGTAAGCTTTTAGCCAGGACTCCTGCTTCTCCATGTTTCATGTTTTTCCCAAGATCCCAGTGTTCTCCCTGGGGTAAGATCACCATCCTCTTGTCTCATTTGTGTTTACTAGTGTAACCTGTGTTTGCACCTTTGTCTAGTATCAATAAAATCACCATTTTCACTAATTTAGTTTGAGTCCAGAGTCGTGCATTTGGGTCTCTGTCAGACTGTTTTGACACCACGAGACCTACCTGTGTAGGTCCTCTCCTCTTAAATACCAATCTGAATGAAAACATAATCACCATGGATGGATACAATGAAAAATGATTGGTATGTAAAATGAATAAACCCTTAAGAAATTGTAAACCCTTAATTAGCACCTTGTAATAACCATGAGCCAAGCGGAGCATTATTCATAGCACTTTTCAAAAGACCCAAGGTTGCTTGACAAAAAGATAAACAAAATAAAGTTGTCACAAACTGAACACAAAAAAACTACTTTTTTCACTTTTTTCATATTTGCGTCACCAGAGATGGCACGTGATGTGTGGGCAGAGGAGACTCGTGTTCTTTGACATGATTCTGTCACGATCCTTCTTTGGTTTGGTTCACTTGGTTCACACCACTTAACACTGCCATTTTCTCTACACCCCTTCTCTTCAAATAACTACTCCTTCTCCTGGCCATGGCCTATCACTTCTCTTCAGGTACTTTAAACATTTTAAGGTGAAGACAAATATGTCAATGACAAGAAATGGTGGGGACGTGTCTTCCGTGCTCCCAACATATCTGATGTCTATGCAGTAACATATTTATTTTTTTCCAGCATTTTGTGTGGGCAACATTTTGTTGTTGCCCACACAAAAGAATCTACATACCCACCTAAAGATGACTTCCTGGAAATGTCCATTGTGTGGAGTAAATGCAAAGCTTGGCTATTGTTCTAAATAGGAAGTTAGGTGGAAGTCATGGAAGTCAGGTTGATCCAGAGACATTGCATGATGGATGCAATAACCACCAGAAAGTTCAAGACACAACAACTACCTGTAACTGTTCATAACCACAGATTGTGTCACAAGACACATTCAGACATCGGTGGCAGAGGCTACCTAAACAGTCCATCTACTTTAATCCACACCATCAGTTCTGAGGTTCAGAATATTTATTCTGACATGCTTGGGATCAAACCACTGACTTCCTGATCCATAAACAACCACAACCACAACCACATTGAGCCACAGTCACTCTATGTGTTAATTACACACATGTAATAGGTGTGACATGACTGTCAGGTAGCACTGATCGGCACAGCGGAGCTGTGATTAGTGCTGTTGCTTCACAGCAAGGTTGTTGGTTTGTGTCACGGTCCCTGCTTTAACAGATCTCTGTGTCACCAATGGGTTTAAAGCATGTAAGATAATGGATGCATGGATGGTTATTGGCACTTACGTCACACATGGTCTGCGCTCTCCTTCAAAGGACTTGTCTTCAGAGTAGGAAGTGAACTGCTAGGCCTAAAATGTAGCTCTGAAGCTACAATCCATCCATCCATCATCGTACCCACTGAAACACCCACTGGGGTTGTGGGCATCTGCTGCTGCATATCTCCAACACACATAGGGCAGAGACAGGGAAAACATCTTGGACAAGTCACCAGTCCATCACAGTGCACAAACACACCACCATTCACTGACTCACACCTAGAGACACTCTCCAATCGACATCAATTCATGTTTTTGGACTGAGAGGAGCAGCATAACCACTATGAACTCCTGTTGTGCCAACACACACAAAAAGGGGATTTTTCACTGTAGTGTCTCAATCAAAACTACGTTCTGTAGGGTTTTTAATCTCTCAGGCATGCCAATCCTCCAGGTCGGCCGGCTAAGGCCACAGCTGAGGCGGCCAGGGCCAGTTTTCCGTTCCCGTGTTCCTCCCGGTTCCGTGGTTGCCATGGAGATGACGTCATACTGCAGCAGCGGGAGAGAACAGCGCATGTGCGGACGGTGGGCAGGGCGAGAAAGAGCCTTACTCACTCACACATGCACATAAACACACACACACACACACACACACACACACACACACACACACACACACACACACACACACTGATTCACACACTCCGCCATTTAGCCCGACTGAGCCGGGAGACCCAGCAGCACAACCCAGTCTGCCGTCGTCGTCCAGCTTCCCCCGGTTTCTCCAGCAGCTCATTGCAAGACCCTCTATATACTCAACATGCGTGAGATAGTGCACCTGCAGGCCGGCCAGTGCGGGAACCAGATTGGAGCAAAGGTATGAAATCCATATACACACATATCCCAAACACACGTCGGCGTTTTATGGAATTTAATTCAAGTTTAATCGTGTTGGCCGTAAAGAGGACGTGCATGACACAGGAAACGCTAAATAGGTCGACAGAGTGGTGTAGAAAGTGTTGTATAAGAGTGTTATTAAAGGAGACGCAGACGCACAAAAGCATCGTTTAGGATGGGCGGTGGCAAGCCGAGACATCACCACTGTGGTGGCTGATGCCAAATGATTACTGATGATTGCTGTGTGTGTGTGTGTGTGTGTGTGTGTGGAAGCGACAGAAAAAAGAGGGGTGTGGCTGAGACAGCGAATGCACTGGAACGCAGGGTAGCCAGCGTTCACTGTTCTTACACGCGCACGCACACACACACACATGCATGTATGAGGTCATGTATTTGATCATCTCAAAAATATTAGTGTTAATTATCATCCCCGCTGCAAGTGGTGGGCGTAGCTATGGATCATACCATGCTGTAAAGGTAATCCAAGAGGAGATGGAAGTTGTGGTTATTCCCGGGCTGCAATTTACAATTCATTTGATCGATCAGTGTGCCATTTATTCACTGAATGCATGCAACAGTTTGTTTGAAGGAGTTACAAGTGCCTTTTGCCAAGTGTCAATCGTAGCTGGTTTTATCCTCTCCAAACTGTCCTCAATCTTTAGGTTTGAGAATCTTAAACAAGCAAATATTTCAAATTTCTTGCTTTAGATGGATCAATGTAATGAACAAGGCCTCTCGACAAGGAGTAAGTTGTAGTTCACTTTAAAAAGCAGACACTTATTACTCCATGTTGAGATATTAAACCTTTATATGCCATTCATTTTGAAACTAGAAACACACTAGAGTGTGTAATTTCATTCTGTAAATCAAGGTCAACGTCAGGATTGCATTCTAACTTATCAACTTGCCTGTAGTTCTGGGAGGTGATCAGCGATGAACACGGCATTGACCCGACAGGAACTTACCATGGAGACAGCGACCTGCAGCTGGACAGGATCAATGTCTACTATAACGAAGCCTCAGGTTGGGACTGCCCAAGACAACACACACAGTGCCAGTTCTAACAGTCTTTTCTTTTAGAATGAAATCTTTTGACACATGCATTTATTTTCTAGGTGGAAAGTATGTTCCCAGGGCCATCTTAGTGGATCTGGAACCAGGCACTATGGACTCAGTCCGCTCTGGCCCCTTTGGACAGATCTTCAGACCTGACAACTTTGTTTTTGGTATATGATCAAAGCGTGTTTTGTGTTGATAAGCAGGAGAAGTAAAGCTCCTCCCAAAAGAGAATTTTTGTTTTCTGTTGACAATACATTTTTCCAATTTTTCACTTCGATCAAAAATTATTCAAAGGGCAGCCAATGATTAATCCTTTCCTTTTAGGCCAGAGTGGAGCTGGCAACAACTGGGCAAAGGGCCACTACACAGAGGGAGCTGAGCTGGTGGACTCTGTGTTGGATGTGGTGAGGAAAGAGGCTGAGAGCTGTGACTGCCTCCAGGGCTTCCAGCTTACACATTCCCTTGGTGGTGGCACTGGCTCCGGCATGGGGACTCTGCTCATCAGCAAGATCCGTGAGGAGTACCCCGATCGTATAATGAACACTTTCAGTGTTGTGCCATCTCCCAAGGTACTGGAATGATGTCTCATTATTAGTCTGTGTATGGGGGTCGGGCTCTTTTCTTGATTATTATGTCGCTGATTTTTGCTGTTGTTCGTCACCCCAGGTGTCAGATACAGTGGTGGAGCCCTACAATGCCACCCTGTCTGTCCACCAGCTGGTTGAGAACACAGACGAGACCTACTGCATTGACAACGAGGCTCTGTACGACATCTGCTTCCGCACTCTCAAACTCACCACACCCACATATGGAGACCTCAACCACCTGGTGTCTGCCACCATGAGCGGTGTGACAACTTGCCTGCGCTTCCCTGGTCAGCTCAATGCAGACCTTCGTAAACTTGCCGTCAACATGGTGCCCTTCCCTCGCCTGCACTTCTTCATGCCTGGCTTTGCGCCACTCACCAGCAGGGGTAGCCAGCAATACAGGGCGCTCTCTGTCCCAGAACTCACACAGCAGATGTTTGATGCCAAGAACATGATGGCCGCCTGCGACCCACGCCACGGCCGCTACCTCACTGTGGCCGCTGTGTTCCGTGGCCGCATGTCCATGAAGGAGGTTGATGAGCAGATGCTGAACGTGCAGAACAAGAACAGCAGCTACTTCGTGGAATGGATCCCCAACAATGTCAAGACCGCTGTGTGCGACATCCCGCCCCGTGGGCTCAAGATGGCCGCCACCTTCATTGGCAACAGCACGGCCATCCAGGAGCTGTTCAAGCGCATCTCTGAGCAGTTCACCGCCATGTTCCGCCGCAAGGCCTTCCTCCATTGGTACACTGGTGAAGGCATGGATGAGATGGAGTTCACTGAGGCTGAGAGCAACATGAATGACCTGGTGTCTGAATACCAGCAGTACCAGGATGCCACTGCTGAGGAGGGAGAGTTTGAGGAGGAGGGTGAGGAGGAGGTAGCCTAAGGCAAAATTCCTTCCTTCTTTCTCAGCCACATCACCACTACATCCAGCTAGCCGTCCACTTATTTCACTCCTACTCAATGCTTCATTATCTTTTTGTTTAAAAGCACTCTCCTCTATGTGTTCCAGTATACCTGAACTCCCTGTTTGTTTTTCTCTCTACCTATCCCTGATTCCTTGATGTCATCAAGAGTACCATTCATAGTATCAAACTATCTCCCATCTCAGTGCTTTTATAGATGTAGCTAATGCAGGTGTGCTGATGGTCTGTTACCTGTAGCTTTCTGTTTGTGTTCATTTATTATCATCAGCCAAACAGAACCTTGGCTAAGTATTCAATAAAACTGTCCCATCCACACAAATCTAATCACCCTAATCTGTTGTTTGTTGAAATAAATTTGCTGTTAAATATCCTTGTTTGTTTATTATTATTATTATTATTATTATTATTATTATTATTATTATTATTATTATTATTATTATTATTATTATTATTATTATTATTATTATTATTATTATTATTATTATTATTATTATTATTATTGTGGTTATGATTATTATCATTATTGATATTATTATTGTTATACTTTTAGAATTTTCCAAAATATAAATAGGAAAATGTTATTGTACAATTAATTTGACATTAATATTATTCTGTACTATTATTTAATAGTCTTTATTGTCACTTTCAAGTAGTTACAATTTGCAATGAAATTTGGGGTGCAGAAAGAAAGATTTGTGCAAAAATTACACAAAAGCTAAAAATGAAAAATTGCTACATAATATTCTCTTACAAAAGAGAATTTGATCCATACTTCTAAAATACAGTTTGTATATTTACATTTATTAGGCAGTTATACTGGTTTTATACTAGCAAAATTGTTATTATAAAGTTGTGCAAAAAACGAAGTGTGTCTGTAGGCAATATATTCATGTGTGGCATATGTGTGCATAAAAGCTATCTTCTGGCAGTTCAGTGACGAAACAGCATTAAACAAACAAGAGAAGACGAACATGTACAATATAAAATTGGCATGCTTCCATGAAAAATGTAGCAGTTCTACTGCTAACGTCACGTGAAGACGTGGGCACGTCAAAATGGAGTCAAGTGTTGTCGTCAGAAAGGCTGTTCTGCTTGAGCACCACGAGATGGCAGTACACACTTGAATAGGTGAGAGCTTATGAGCAGGAGTGAAATCGTCCCATATAGCCTTTCGTTTTGGCCCGGATTCCGTTTTAAACACCTTTCCTCCATTTCTTGCTCAGACACAGTTTTTACAGCTCAAACATTCTAACTGCCAGTAGATTTGTGCTGGTTTACAGATCTGCTTAACAGCACTGCAAAGAGCTGTGTCTGACACGTATTTGTTCCAGATCAGCATTGTGGAACTGAATCGATAGCATTTTAAAAAGGCTGCACTTACCTGGCTCAGATGTGCTTTTCACCATTAAGACAGAAGGTTAAGAGATGTGTTAGATGCTATGATTTGTCCCAGATCAGCTCTACAGATCTAAAACATCAGTGTTTTAGTGTTTGTAAGTGGGGCAAGCCATCACAGCCGATGTTGTTCATCATTCAGCATTATATCATGTATAACATTTTTTGGAACTGAATGGAATGACCATGGAATTGATTTTCCAATGGACCTGAATGCATGTTCTTGAACTGTTGGAAAAAACAGGACTAGCTTGAGGAAATCGATGCACACATTGGAAGAACATGCAAACTCTGAACAGAGATATCCAACACCAGAAGCTAGGGCACAAAGCAGCAAACTTCTTGCTGTGAGGCAACAGCACTAACCCATGTGCCACCATATGGTCACGTTTGCCCCCCATGATGATTATTCAAAAGGTCCTGCATGGGCCCATCTGGCACCATCATTGATGTCAGATTTGACTGAACTTTCTAAGATACTCTAAGATACTCAACACACTCAACCAATAGAGGCTGATAGCTGTTGTTCAGAAAATAATAGAATCTGGCTTTACTCATCCTGCATCACTGACATTGTGATATGTTTATTTATGTTGTTTGTTCAAGTAAAGTGTCTTGAGATAATTGTGCTATGAACTGGCATGTTAAAAAAGTTTATATGAACTGAATTTATATTGAGTCAAAGTCACCGTGGATCATGTGGCCACAGATAATACACAGTAGGTAAGTTTTAAAGGATCAGACGACTGATAGGAGAAGTGATCCTGAAAGCGCAGAGAGGTCATATTGTATCAGATGTCACACGTATACGCATACATTCACAGACACACAACACGACACACATCCTGACATAGATCAGGAAGTATGCTGTCACTCTGCCGCTGATTGTGCAGACTGGTGTTGGTGCTGACTGCCTTCCTCTATGCCACTGCTATATCCGTAGAAGGACTTGTTACCAACACACCTGCTGAAAATCTCTGCCTACCTGGACAGACACATGGACAAAGATAGATTCAGACAGCATGGGCTCCAGATTGAAGTAAGTTAAGCCTGCCATTTTCAAGGCGCTTTCATCATCATTATCATCATTCTGGCCGTCAGTCTGTTCTTGTGGTTTTAATACTTCCTCCAGCAACTGCACAGGAAGTCTCCTGCAGCAACTCTGCTTCTCTGCTGTTACAATACACGATACGATAGACCTGCATTAGTTGGAAACAGGGAGCCATGTTCATCTGTTTTTTCTCCCCACACGATTATGTATTTGCAGCCTGTATAAAACTATCAACTATCTACTATAAATGCCGGTTTGCCTTTATTTACATCTGTGTCATAATTACTTTGTTTTGTTCTTAGCTTTGTGAAACTGATATTTAAGTGACATGATAACTGATACAGGCCCCCATGAGAAGTATTAACCAAAGTGAAATCTAACATCAGTCCACTCAATCTCTTTCTTGTCAGGCAAAACCCTGAGCGAACCTTCAACTGGTTCTTTGAAGCAACCTGCCCAGTAGCCAGAGATAAAGGTGAGACCTCTGTTTTTTCAGCAGCACACCTTTGTCAAGTGGTTTTGCAACTACTCTCCCAGCTTGAGTATCAGTACATAGTACTAGGAGTGTGTTGTCTGCTCAAACCTTATGGATGTGCAGATTTATCCGCATTGGAGAAGTTGATGAAATTGTTCCTAAAATGCTTCCTGTAACTGTTCAATTTGTCATTTCCTACGTAACACGCCACAACAGTCTGTGTTCCACTTGAAACTGACCTCAGTCGTAAAAGACAACATTGGGTAGCGTGTCATAATGTTGAATTGTGAGACTTAGATGATATAAAGACAGAGTTTTTTCTTCTGAGCTGAGACACGCATGCTTCCTGTCATGTGATCACACAAACCACACAACCAAGATGTACTTGAATTAGTTAATAACTTGTTGTGATAATGTGATGCACAATATGTGATATCTTTTGCTTTAAAACATAAAGTGTATCATCTACTTAATGAAACACTTAAAATTAACTGTTGTGCTTTCTAAGATTTATGATGAATGATGTATGATTGTCAGTGTCACTCATTCACTAATTATTTTATATTCTTTTTGACGTTATAGATCCAGGTGTACTTTTTCAGTTTCCAGAGGACTTCAGTAATAAGGTAGGAACCCATCTCCTGCTCTTCGAAAATTGTAAGATTTGTTGAAATGCTGCATTAAACTGATCAGAGCAGCTTGCTCTTTAACCATGTAAGCTCTGTATGTGTGACATGTAAGAACTGTTGTAGAGGTTATGAGGAAATTTGGAGTGTTCATGGTTATCAATGAATGAATTCTCACATCCTTTGCCATATTTTTAAAGCTCTCCTTCAAAGGGACAAATTAAGTTTTTAGACCTGGATTATGGTAGCTTTTCCAGCATGTTTTCACATTCATCATTATCTGCTCTACTTTGTCTTTCTTCCTAATTCGAAATTGTATGCTGATATGCTGTATGCTGATACTGAACATGATGAATTGCATTTTCACATTTTCTATCTGTAATTGTGAGAGTATTGTCAATGAATTGTGACATTTTATTTTACACCCAAAACTATTACCGCCTGTAGGAGGCTTGTCAGACGTTACCAAAGTTCTGCTTCCCGTATGACATACAAAGGTGAGTTTAACCTGGCCTAATTTTATGTTTTGGTTTGTTAAGGACTACTTTTCTCACTTGCTCTTCTACATGTTCTCCTCTTGCGACTTCCATATGCACAGAGTCAGGGATGGAGTGGCTGTGCAACACTTTACTTTTGTTTTGACTGACCTGGAGGGATGCCAACAATATGGCTTCTGTCGTCTCACCAACAGCACAAATACATGTCTCTGCATACTCAGGTATACTTGTGTTACATTGGCTGCCCTGTGACCATGAGCTTTAACACTACAATGAAACATTTTATTTTATCAATTTCATAACAGTTACCTTCCATGGTTTGAAGTGTTTTACAAACTTCTCAACAACTTGGCTGATTACCTCACAAAAGGACAGGTAAGCTTCCTTTCTGTCTGTGTGCATGCGTCTTGCGGTTCTTTGTCCAGACATGAACACTAAGTTACTCTCTGCTCAACAGACCAAGGAGATGAAAGCACTGCTGGCTGGACTCTACAAACAGTCCATACCACTGGAAGCTGGATCAGTCACTCTACAGATGGTAAATATCTAACAACCAAAGAGACCCAAACGTCACACTTGCCTCGAAGGCTGCTTAAGTGTTTACTTTTGCATTAGAGGTTAGTGTGTTGTGTTTTTTTCTGAGGGAGAGCAGATTTTGGTCAACACAGAGGTGTCCCAACCAGTTGGACACCCAGAGAAACAAGAGGGGGTGAGTGCCACAGGAGTCCAAAAAGTCTGCAATAACAGCTGTAGCAACAACAGACTAACTCCTGCTGGAAAACTGTGGCTACCTGTGCTTGATGGCTAAACGTGGTGTGTGTGTGTACTAAAACTTTGTCACTGACACCTCAAATTCAATGTTTATTGCAAACTTAACACAATGTGCACTAATTGCCAACCATTAATTATGCCTTTATGAACCATGACCCTTATTTATCTGAAACATCTTTTGATTGTACTGATCATGAGTATTTTTTGTCTGGGAATTGCCTCCATTTAGCTATAACCCAGAGCTGGATGTGTCTAAAATATTTCTAAAATTCTCAAATTCGACCCAAAAAGTTTAGAAATATCTGTCATTTATTGATTTTAAAACAATGGTGGGGAAAAGGCAGCAGTCAGTCCTGACTGTTGTATTGACACAAAGGATTTGGAAAAAGACCCTAAGATCTGACCCTGTAACCTCTCACTGCATGCCTGTATAATGTTCAGGCTAGCATAGAAACCTCAGAATCTTAATATGTCAATATGTCTCTCTTTATCTTGACCAGGTCCCATACTTCATCTCTCCAGACCCCAAAAGTCTCCCATCCATCCCTGAAAATGTGAGTACAGATGACTGGATGGAGCTCAGTCTCCTATCTGATGCCAGCAGCAAAAACAACAAAGTACCAACTCAAACCTCACAATGTGCATGTGCGTGTGTGTCAATATGTGTGTCACCAGAGGAACCTTACAGAGCTGATTGTAGCAGTCGACGTGGGGAACCTTCTTCAGTTGTATGCTAGCATGCTGTTTGAGAGACGTGTCCTAATCTTCGCCAGCAAACTTAGCACTGTAAGATACAAACTTTGAACAAGTGTTTTATTTTTTGTGCAGACCATCTCATTTACATAGACCAAACCCAATGTACATCAGTGGGTGCTGTCACGCTGTGGCTAGTATAGGTAAAATAGGGGAGATAAAAATAGGAGAGAGAGTCAGAGGAGAGAGAGTCATTATTGTCTAAAATTGTCATTTTGTGTTGTGTAGCTGACATCCTGTGTGCATGCGCTCAGTGCTGTGCTATACCCCATGTACTGGCAACACATCTTCATCCCTGTGTTGCCACCACATCTACTTGACTATTGCTGGTAAGATGTCTACGATCTATCTATCTATCTATCTATCTATCTATCTATCTATCTATCTATCTATCTATCTATCTATCTATCTATCTATCTATCTATCTATCTATCTATCTATCTATCTATCTATCTATCTATCTATCTATCTATCTATCTATCTATCCATCTGTATGATTCATTCTTTAATTTGATTACAGCGCTCCTATGCCTTACCTAATAGGAGTCCACACAAGTCTCTCTGAGGTAAATACTATACCACAACTATGTACTACAAATAAGTGGTCTTTTTCCCTAAAAACTGAGCTGTCCCAAAGATCAAATCGAGTCTTTGTGCCCATCTGACAGAGAGTGAGGAGCCGTGGGTTGGACGAAGTTGTGATTCTGAATGTGGATACAAATACTCTGGAAACTCCCTTTGATGACTTCAGGAGGATACCTTCAGATGTGGTAATAAATACCTTTTGTGTGTACTTGTGCGATTAAACATATAACTTTTGACTGTAGTTATTGCATTGACTGGTTCATCATGAAAAGGTATGATTCACTGAGATGTCACCATAAAGAGTCAGAATTTAGACCACAGGTGACTGGAAGACTAGATATTGAAGCAACAGGAAACAAACTCAGGAAATAGATGAGCGAGTTCAAGTCATCTCTTTTCACTTGTGTGAACATCTATTAAAACAGACTTTAAAGCAGACTTGAACACAATCAGGGATCGTTGACCACCCATCTTGGATAGACAGACTAGCTATACCAGCTTTGTATATAAAAATTCTGTATGTGTCCAGATGACTGGGCTCAAGGTTTGTTTAAAGCGTCATGCAGTGTCTCCTGGCTGCGGTGTTTCAAAAGCCTTCCTGAAAGCCCAGGCTCTGCTTTTTGGAGGCTACAGGGATGCGCTACAGGGTGACAAGGTAAGTTAGTTACAAGAAAGTTTTAATACCATTTCATGACAATGATATTGACAGTAAATAACAGAACTAATTACTAGCAATTAATAGTAATCAACTGAAATGTATCTTTTGCACATAAGTATGTTTTTAAGGAACAGGCTAAATTTTAATTACTAAATACTCATTTACGAGTATTTTTATGCTTTATACTTGCTTTGTTTCACCTATTGCTTCCTCTCACTTTTTTCAGGAGGGTGAAATGTGGTTCAGTGAAGAGATGTTTCTAGATCACAAGTCTTCCTCTATGAGGCATTTTCTACAGAGTGCCATCCATTTACAGTTCTTCAAACAGGTATGAATATACCCTCAGGTCATTTACTGACATCTGCTGGGCAAATTTTGCACTGAAACTACATGAGGAGAAGTTGATCAGCATGTTGGCCTTATATTGGTGCAATTAATTTGTTTTCTTTAGTTCATCGATGGCCGCTTGGATATTTTGAACAAAAGGATGGAACTAGATGACCTGTTTGAAGAGGAGATCCTAAAGTGTGAAACAACCGCAGGTGTGTATCTTTTTGTGTGTTCATGTGATGAATTTCTTAAGTTTCTGTTACCACATACACTCTTTTCCTTTTTATCTCTTCAGGGAGAAGCAAATCATATCAACAGTTAGTTGGTAATATAAAGGTATTAATCACCTCAAATGATACAGCTTTTCCATCTTGTTGAAAAAACTGTTATACAGATGTGTTTGTACTTTTAACAGAAAGGGGGAGGAGCACTGATCCTTAACATGAAAAGCAGGGCACACTTAAAGGTGAGGACAAGCTAATGAGTAATTTCTGGAAGGATGGCAAGAGAATGTAATCTACATTACCAACGCAACTGTGTTGATTCAATGTCTCACAGGCAAAAAGTCTTACCAAGTCTGGTCTGAAAAACCTGGTGACGCACAAGGTGAATCAACACTTATGCGACTACACAGTGAAACAACACCTTCTAAAGTTTAACTCCAATGCATTTCAATTGTGTGCATATGTCTGTGTAATGTAGACCCACAATCAAGAGCACAGCCTTCAGAGAGGAGGATCTGTGTCACACCGCCGGGTACAATCTGACTGTTTACAGAACCGCCTGCCAATCACACAACACTTTGGGAAGGTGAGCTCTGCCTAAAAACAATGGCTCATCTCGTAAACAGTTTGTCAGGACTCCAACATCTGTCACTTATGTTGGGGCTAATATTGCATTGCTTTCTCGCTGTGTTGTGTTGCTCCATATTAGTCACGGCCCCGGCGGCCTGTTCAGAAATATAGACCCCAAAAGGATGAGGAGGTCATGGCGGACACTGGAGATACATGGGATGGGTGAGAGAAACAAATACGGAGATGTGCCAGAACTCAAGATTAAAAAAAAAAGAGCAGGTCGCATGAATTTTCTGATTTCTGCCATTCTGATTTGTTTATCTGTGCATCAGTGCTGCATCTGTTCCTGTAATGAAACCCGAGTCTGAGCTCCAGAGAGATGTAGAGGAGGGAGAAGATTCATTGCTGTGTGACCCAGAGGAGATGGATCTGCTTGGGGAGATCTTTGACACACTCAGCACTCGGAGCTCCCACGAGCGTGGCTTGCTGTATGGCACACGCAGTCTGGATCTGTTTGGATCTGACAGTCATGACTATATCATGAAGGTAAGAAGATGAGAACTGGCTCACAGACACTCACAAAAATGAGATTTGTGGTCTAACATCAGTGATTATGTTTTACAGCACAGGTTTCCAGCTAATCCCAGCCAAGAGAGTCTGTCTCTGTCCATCAGTGGCAGTGGGAGCCTACATAGCTGGAATCTGGAAACCACAGAAGAGCTGTCAGATGTAACAGAAGACTCTGATTGGTTGTGCATGGACAATGGTGTGGGGGAGCAGACGGAGAGAGTGCTGGCAATGACAGAGATGAGAGAGCAAACAAGTGAGCTGCAGGAAGTCACAAAACATGAAGAAAATAAAGCAACAATAAAGAACCAAGACAAAGAAATTGACATCAATAATGTGACAGATCTGAAAGTAGAGGAAGAAAGAGACAAAGAAAGTAAAGACAAGAAAGTGAGTTTAGATGAAGCCACTGGGAGAGAAGGGGCTGAGAGGCATAAGGCTGAGGAGAAAGTTAAGTTTAAATATGAGCAGGAGCAAAGTGTGGAGGTAGTTCAGGGACAAGAAACAGGGGAAGGCAAAGCTAAAATTCCAAGAGGTGTAACGGGTGAAAAGAAAGGAAACGAGAACCAGGAGAACAAAGACAACACAGAAGTGACAGAATCATTTAAACTGACAAAACTGCGTCTCAACCTTCCGAACACTGTGGAAGAGCAACAAGCCCAAGACGATGTTCAATTTGCAGGTCCTCCAGCAGACCTGGAAAAAAAGGAACAAGAGCCAGTAAAGGAGGATAAGACAGAGGTCAGGCAGATCCTCCCTCCTCCTAAAGTGCTATCTGCTGTAGCGCACTTTCAGTCTCGAGCCCACCACCAAGGCTTTCAGGTGAAGCCCGGGGCAAACGACCCAGCTGAATCAAAGAGAGCTTGCAATACGTTTCAAAGCAGGGAAAAAGCACAAACCCCTCTGTCATGCCAACCAAGTAAGTCAGAGGAGAACCACAGCTCAGAGGCGCAGGAGGTGGAGGAACCACCTGCAATCAAGGTCTCAGAACTCAAGAAGCGGTTTGAAGCTTAATGGATAATGCTGGTGACTGTAGTTTTTCTTTCTGCAACTGAGACGAGTGATATACAGTATTCAACATGAAATTGTGTCTCGATGCTCTGATTCTCAGCACATCTGTTGCTAATAAAGGTTTTCAAAGATGATGGAGTAAATGATGCGATTGGTTGGAATAACATGTAAGAACATGTAACATGTAAGTATATTACACTTGACAGTTAGTGATGTAAAACCAGGGAGAACATGTCATCTAGGATTGTAGTTTTTTGTTAGTGCTTCATTAATAAAAGTGAAAACCATTAAATCACCAGACCTTATCCTTGGGGCAAAAGGCATACTGGCCATTCAACAAACTTTTATAAACAGATTTTTGTCAACTGGAATGTTCATCATACTGCACTGGAATGGGCGGAAAGAAAAGTTGGAAGACAGTAATAAATTGTGTAACAATGGGAACAATGCATGTTCAGCAAGTACATTTATATTGTCTATAAACAAGAATTGTGATAAGTATGTAGTCATGTGAGAAGCACAATATATCAGCTAATACCCAACAAAAAGACTGAGGGAAACCGTCCACAAACAAAATATTGGGAACTTCTCCCCTTGGCTTTTATGCTCTAAAATGAGGGCTAGAAGGAGAAAAGCTTTGGGTGTGCACATAATTGATTTATTCAAAAATAAAAACACTTTGTATTCAGTACACAACATCTTTTTTTTAATTGAGCTTCTCACAACTCAATGTAAAAGTGCATCACAGCCAGTGTTAGTGTTTTACTCATCCTTCATAACTACAAATATAAACATGCACATATTCAGAACACAGTCCAGTAAAACAGACCTTTAGAAAATACAAAAGATACAAATGGAGATACAAAAGAAAGTTTGTGTTCCTTACATGGCAGACTGAAAGGAGTGACTTATTTAGATAAGGAACTGTGACAGAAGATTTTCCTTCCTGACGTGAGAAAGCAGATACAGTGTGTGTCAGTCCATTTGGCCATCACCAAGAATGATAAGGCATAAACACTGTTCGGTGTGTCTGAAGGTTTCTGGAGCTTAACACAGACATATTTTGACCCAGGAGGTACAGATCAGTGGCAGGGTTGAAAGTGTGTGATGCTACCTCCTTTCGTTCATTCATATAAGCCGCTCTTCTTTGGGCAATGGTAGAGGCAGGCCAGGTTTTTCAGATCCCGTTGAGCCTGTCTGTTTCCTCTCCTCTGCACTGGGCCTGTACGTTCCTTCCATTTGTCTTTTCTTCCTGATGACACACATCAGCATCAGCAGAGCCAAGCTGAGCAGGGACAGCACAGTGGGCACAAAAACCGTCGCAGCAGGTGGAGTTAACACTTGGATTGTCATGTTGTTGGACAACTGGGGAGGAAATTACACACAGGTCAAAAGAATAAGACCAAATTAATAGGAGGAGGAATAGGAGAGGTTAGAGTAGTCAAATATACAACCTCAGATAAAGCCATTCGTGGTTGAATGCTATTCTTTGGTTTGCAATATCTAAAGTTTCCCAAACTTTCAGTTAAAAACGCATGTATGGAGGTAAGCCCTTATATTAGCAATGATTTGACGACTGGTCTGTGCATGTGGGTTTTCTCCAGGTTCCGCATACAGTTAAAGAACATGCAATTGGTGACTCCAAACTGTCAGTGTGAATGAGTGAGTGAATGTGCTCTGTGTTAAACAGGGATCCTGTTCAGGATGTTTCCCTGCCTTCACCCTAGGTGCGCTGGAGAAAGGCAGGAGAATTGCTGATGGATTGAAGGGATTTTATGAGTAAACATTTAAGGGACTTACAGAGCACCCCCAAAAATCGAAACACCAACCATCATCTCTAAATTGGGCTTAAGGCTTTGTCAAGTAAGATAAATGAAGGAGAGCCTGGGGCCCGGGACCAGACCTGCTTCGATCCTCAGTGTGCTAGATTCTGGAGCAGAACAGCTAATCCAGGGGTTGATCAAACGTGTCTCATATCCGAGATCCAAGATTTCCTGTACACAAGAGAACAAGGGAAGATCATTTAAAGTCAAATAGCATAACCATGGGATGACGTCTTTGTGAAATAATATCCAACACACAGTCCAACCATCTTCTAAAGGCGTATACAGATTTTAAACATCCCACCCACCACCAACTTCTCATTTTTTCTTCATTTTTAGCTTGGTAAGAATTCTCTGTCAACGGGTAAATAAAAACTCGTATCCTCATGGTTAGCCGATCAGCAGTGGATATAAAGGAAATTCTGACTTAAAATGCTGAAAGTCAAACTGATACATGCTAAATTGACAAGCCAACTAAACTACCATCCACCAATAACGAATGATTTGGCAACTATTTCAACAGGGAATTAATATACTGTAATGCCTCACATGTAAAGATTGCTTGTTATTGGCACTTAAATCATTTGCATTTCCGATTGCTGATGCAATCTTGAGCTCTACAATGATACTATCCCCCGTTTACTTAATTTTATGACTGTTGAGACTACACACTGCCGCTTGCTCTGTCGTGCCGACACTTACCAAAGTTTTCTGTTGCTACAGGTGGTTGTGTCGCTGTGCACTGGTGGAATGTAGCACGCCCTGCTCCACCTGTTCATCCGGTCCCTGCTCAGCTCAGCTCAGGTGAGGTGAGCCTATTGCTGCCGCTGCTGTGAAATGACAGGTGAAACTACTCGGAGGTAGAGAAACGAGGCAGCTCTGACGCACAGGGCTGTACCGGGAGGCCACGGCCGGGACAGGTATAAATCCCACTAGATTCACCTGCCGTTTAATGAGCGTCCAGGTGCGATGTACGATGTACCTTCTGCTCGACAAAAGACGCCGCATGGGAGCAACGAAACTAATGACCTGGTGGCGAAAGTCGTGCGCTCGGTCTCATTCTCTCCCTCCCTCGAGCTCAAACACACGCCTACGTCCGCATGCAAATGACCTGGTCACGTGCCGCATGCGGACTAATCGCCGTCTTTCAGTTCAAAATATCTGGATTGGGTAAACTTCAAATCAGATCCGGTTGGACCTAAATTTTGTCTGCCCTGTCCAGCAATAAAACAGTTGTTCAAGTGTCCTGATGGATTAGGTTTAATGATTACAGAGAAAAGACCTTGGACTAGTTTAGAGGGCTGTTTGTCAAAGGGCTCTCACGTATGGGCAAATACAGCAAGCCGTTTAAGCATTTATTCCATATCCTTGATGTCAGCTGTCACTAGTTTGACATCTGGTGTCACTAGTTAAACATTTGCATTTTTGTAGTTTAACAAAAACTCCCACTATTTGCTATTTTTAACTGCTCAGCTTTTGCATAAAGTTGTGTGGCTCTATTTTTTGTACTTGCCTCCCGTTGTTGCCCAAAATGTCCCCTCTAGCCAGCGTACATTGAAAATGAATGGCAGCTTGTCATTCAAGTTGCCTCATTCGCTTTTGGTGTGATTGCAGGGTTAGTGGTTGATCTTCTTCCTCTTCTTGCCCTGGTCAAGGCCCATGTGAGCAAGTCACATTTGTTTTTCACATGTAGCATACACTGGTGGCATCATCCATACTGCTCAGACTATACAGTAGCTCATTTTATGGGGAAAGTCACTGGATTGTCTCAACCGTACGTATAGCTATATTGTCTCGTTGTTTGCCTCAGTGATCAAACATTAAGAACTCCCTTGCAAGGGAGTTTTACAAGTGCACTTGCAAGTGCACTTGTAAAACTATCTGAAGAGCTGCCGTGTTGAAAAACCAAGGACAGACATTCATCAGATAGACTTTATGTTACTAGTGACAAATTTCACACAAGTGTTCACATAAGTTCCTAGTTGTTGTCATTTGTATGTGCCATCAATTGTGGTTAATTAACTGATTAATTGCTCTTTTGTGAGCTTTAATGTGACTGTAAAATGACTTCTGTTTTGTGAATAAAGGCCTTTGAAGATGCCAGACCTGTTGCCAGGTCGTTCAACCAACAGCAGAAAGTGGGTGGAGGCTACGGCTCAACTCAGGTAACGCTGACTCCTTCAGACTGTATCTCTCACTGTTTTAAGAGCAGTTTTACATCTTTCATGCAAAAGTGGGAAGATAACCCTTCTTTGTTTCCTCATCTCCTCTTCCTCCAGGCTACCATTGTGGTGTACCAGGCTGTAGCTGAGTACTGGGCCAAGGCGAAAGATGTCACAGTCCTGTCTGTTTCTGTCACTGTGGTGAGTTTTGTCCTGTGCTGGGGTTTTGTCAGTTTCCTGTTTTATTTTGAAATCCTGACCTTCCTTGCGTCCGCTCACTTGCCATTCCCTCATGTCACACCTGAGTCTCGTTCTCCCCTAATCACTGGTGCTTAAAGTCTGTGTCTGCCCTTTGTCTTGTTGCCAGTGCATTTTGATTTTGATTTGGTTAGCTTGTCTGTGTCCCACCCCTCTTGTGCTCTCTGTTCCTTCTGGTTCTTGTTCTTCTTAGTGTTTTCTTGTATTTCAGTTTAGTATATGTGTATTTCTAGTTCCTAGTGTTTGTATTTCAAGTTCCTAGTGCATTTCGGTTTCCTAGTGTTTCAAGCTCCTTTCTGGTCCTTTTCCTCATGTTCCCCCTGGGGTAAGCTCACATCCTCATGTCTCATCTGTGTATTTATTCACCTTTGCCCCTTGAGTTTTTTCACTGTTGTATGTTCATTATGTTTTGCCCCTCTCATTAGTTTAGTTCTCAGTCTGGTTTCTTTTTCAGTGTCTTTAATAAATCCCCTATCGCTCATATAATTTGTGTTTTGAGTCATGCGTTTGGGTCCTCACTTAATTTTAAATCATGATCACACTCAGATCGTGACAAAAGAACCAGATTATGATCTGAATGTGGACTTAAGGATACCGGGAAAATCAGAACCTGACAAGTTCAAATTTAACAAGGGAACCCAATTCGTTACAAGGACAACAAAAGTGAGAGCACACGCACACATACACACGTATACACACACGCGCACATAGTAGGTAATTATTTTTATATTGTATTATTTGTATTATTTTATATATTGTAAGTTGTTTGTTGCTGTTGCTATCAGTAATTAAATGGGCAGTTGTTTGTTAAAAGAAGCCAGTTATGGTTCATTCCAGCATGGTATGAATTGGTTGCACAAAAAGACCCTGTGTATTTCCACTTTTTTCTCCACAGGTATCAGTATGTCCTCGGTGAGAGAACCTGGATTGAGTACTGGCCTTCAGACTCAGTGTCAGTCATCTGAGGAACACAGAGCCATCTGTGTGGGCATGGAGCAAATGAAAAATGTGTTTTTATTGCTTGGATGTCATGATTAGTGAAACTGAAAGAAATGAAGTTGAATAATGAATGAAAATTACGTATAATTGCTTGTTTAGCCTTGGAGGAGAAATATACACATTTTTGATGCAAAGACAATAAAAGTGAATTAATAAAATATTTTAAAGATTACAAATTACTTTAACAATAAATAGCAAATTAGTTATTTGATAATTAATACAAGTTAATGCAAATCAATTAAGTTCTTATTATAATGAATGAATTCACTTCCCCCATTTAATGTCATTGCCTGTTGTCAATGTTATGTGACCAATAAACAGTTCTCGATTCCTCTTGATTCTTAAAACTAGTGATCAAGTGCCCCCTTTTGACATAACAAAACTGTTTACCTTTATTCAAAGATGTCAAAGACTGAAAGATTACATTGCCTTTTTTTTGACACAGATGTGCACTTGTGCCACTGGTCCTTCCTTGGAACTTCTGCATGTTTTTCACCACGTGTTCACCTGTAGTTCATTCCAGCTGATGGTTTATGGGAGTGAAAAGAAGAATAGGGCAGTCCGTAGGGCAGTTAGATGTAGATGAGACTGTGTGTCGACACAGATCTGAGTCTGATCTATGTCTTCTTTGATCTGTTAATTCAACGAAACTGTCGTCACTATTGATACCCAGAGTTGCATTGTGAAGGTGGAACATTTTAGAGGAAGAACTAACAGCTCAGCTCTCTCCCCAAAACAGATGTGGTTGAGTGGCTGTAGGGTCAAGAGGCCCTAAGATCTTAGGATGACTCTAACCCTGAATTTACACATCCAACGTTACAGCAGCAACTGCACTCAACTGCACTCCGTCAATTTATGACTTGCAGTGCCTCAAACAGAGGAGAAAGAGGAACCTCTCATTTCAGAAACCACAGTGTGAGACAATTGTGCAGAACTAGGCTCAAAGAGGGCAGTCATATGCCAACTACCAGTTGGTGTGCAATAGAAGGAATAGAAATATTCTATATACAGGACAGAATCAGTGATTCAGACTCGTGGGGTTTCTGCAAAACGTCCTGGGTACAGTGGAGCTTTATGGAACATGACTGCAGTAGCAGCACTTGTCAGGCTCCACATTTTTACTGTCCTGCTCACAACCACACCTGCAGCAGTGATTCTCCCTGCAGACTGGTCACCCTACTCCATCAACCACATCTGATTATCTCAAGCACTCGTATCTGTCCACCTCTACCAATTACCTGTTCAGTCCCACCTATCATCCCATATATTCCAACCCCAGCCACACATTCATTGGGGGATCATCTTGCTTGTCTACTCAGGTTTCATCCAGCCCTGTTGCCTCTGGTTCTGGAATCCTGCCTACAAAGTAACATGTTACCCCAACACCCCTAATGTGGGGGTAGCAGAGTAGCGCACTTCTGTAATCAGATGGCATTGGTCTGTAACACAGTAATGTTGATAACATCAGTAATCACATTACAGTTGCATTTTAAAAATCATCTTGTTACTTGTGCTTCTTAATGACCTCTCTTGCTTCGGCTCCAAACACACACTCACCACACATACTCTCCCACCCACCTTTTTCCTACCAAGCCATTGTCATGGGAACCACATGCATGCAGTCCCAATACTTTGATTTACTCTAAAACCTGAACGGAAGATCTCAAGAAGACTATAGTTGTTAAGGTTGGGTGGCTCCTCGGGAGTTTTGAGATAAAGACGACATTAGAGATGGGCCTGCATTTTTCCAGAAGAAAAACAAAGGTTTCATATATATTTTAAGGATTTACGATCTTCCATATCAGAAAGAGGTCATTACTTTTTGTTTAGTGCCGCTTCCTCTCTGTTTAAAGTGTTCTCTGCTTCCAGTTGGGGGGTTCTGGTGTGTCCCAAAGAACCACTCTCTTAAGGCAATCTTCTTTGTTAGGGGTGCAAAGGAATCAGTGGATTTTGTAGTGAGTCTGCACTACTATTAGCAAGACAATCAATACAGGAGGGACTAGGACAGTTAGGACAGTTTACTTTGCAGAACAGTTGGCTGGCCAATGTCCATACCCTTATTGCTTTCAAAATGTCTGTTTTTGGATATTTTCAGGGACTATACTTACATTGTTTGATTAAGGAAAAATACCCAAGCTCATGTTTAAATCAATTTTTGTTCAATTTGTGATTTACTTTGCGATTTAGCATTCAAGAAGATCACCACATTTCAACTTGTTTCTGAGTTTCAACTGTTAACCTTTATTCTCAGAACAGATAAGAGTGAGTTGCTCAACTTGCTGCTGGGAAATCACGTTTTTACATTTTAAAAAAAAGGTTTTGGGAGGAGCGATAAAGAGGCAGGATTGACAGGTCTCGACAGCAGATCAGAGTCAGCGAAGAGGATGATGATGAATCTGCAGCTGGTGGTCTCTCTGGGCCTTGCCTTTCTCACTTCTTTGGCTGATGGAGCTCCACTGTAAGTAGACCAGTGTAATCTTGACAGACATCCTGTGAGGATCACACGTCCACCAGCACGTTACAGTGATTAGTGAACGTTGCAAAATAAAACAAAAACAAAAAAAAAGTTGAAGAATGTTTTCCTTACAAGTCGTAACATGATTCTCCTATTTTCTGTTAATGTTATTTCAAAGTAAAGAAAGAAAAAATCTCACCTGCTAATATAGTGTAAGGGGATATTGTCTTTTAAGTTGATTTTAAAAGAAATGTTTTTGCTATGGACAACACATCTTCGTGGGGAGGAAAGATACCACTAAACCACTATGCTGGTTCTGGTACTTTTGACTGGGCCGCAACTTGGCCTGGTCCTCTCATGCGTTGTGTCTCCATCACACTATTGGCCCTGTAAGAACCTAGCAATGACGTCATCATATCTGCAGATGAGGAAATCACAACAAAAGTAGACATGGATACGGATGAAGTTGGGATGTTTGTTGCGTTTGTGCTGTTGCTGTTGAGACGAAGGGTAAGCTTACTTTCATTACGCTTTCATGAAGCAGCAGATCGCGGTTGTTTGTTGCGATCTGCTGATATCATTTGCGACAACCAATCTGCGTGACTTAGCCACTAGTACTGCCCAGCATCTCTACTGGGCCGTTCTTGAGTACTTACCCTCGAGCAGGTACTCTGTTGGTTCCTGTAAAAGTTCCTGAAAGCAGCCCTGTTGGAACGGCCCAGTCAGTGGAGACACGCGCATAGCGTGAACCGTTCCTGTAAAACGGCCCAGAAGTTCTGATAGTGGAAACGTCTTATGTTGTGTATGAACCTAAATATGCAATACCAACAGTTGCCACTAGGGACAGACCACTGCAAGGAACAATAGATGAAACCACTAGTAGAAGAAGGAGTAATAAAAAGGAAATGAATGAACCAACAAGAAGCGTGTCTTCTGTGCTCTGTGTGTCAGATTATTAGTTACACTATAAGGGAGCAACACAACCCTTTGGTTTCTGCTGGCTCCATTACGAGGAATGGCAGCCGCCTGCAACTCAAACTCCTGGCATCGTTTGCGTCCTTCGCAAACCAATGGGTGACGTCACGGACGGTCGTCAGGAGTTTGTTTTGCTGTTGATCTATGTTAACGCTCCTGAGCGCAAAACATGTAAGGAGAACAGTACAGTGGCATCAGCATATAGTTGTATTTTTATATTGCTACAGACATCTGGTAAGTCATTGACATACAAGCTAAATAAATCAGGACCCACAATTGAATTTTGTGGTACACCAGCAGAACAAGGGTAGTAGGAAGATAATGAATCACCAATTTGAACAGCCTGTTTTTCATCCAGCAGAGTGCGCTATCTGAGAATCTGAAGTAAGTTAACTTTGCAATAAGCATATCATGATTACTAGTGTCAAAAGCACGTTTTAAATCAAGAAATACGCTGGCAACATATCCACCCTGGTCCAACAAGCTCTTAAGTTTTCTAGGAAATAACAGGTAGCTGTCTCTGTAAAATAGAATTTCCTAAATCCAAACTGCACTGGATGAAGAGTGGCATAACCTTTATTTAAGTGTTCTCTCAATTTCCTAGTGACCCACCTCTCCGCTTCTTTGATATTGATGGGTAAAATACCTTTTGGTCGGTAATTCTCAGATTTTGTCTTGTCCCTTGTATATCTGTGTATCTTCAACATTGATGGTTTTATGGATTTAGAAAGTTACAGGTCAGACCAAACTTGTCTCTCGCCTTTGAACTTTTTAAAGATTACATTATTTTTATTACCTGTGGGACAGATATTTTTTCTATGCTAAAGACTGGTTTACTTGCATCAACAGGGTTGTATGTGATATATGAGCAATTTAACTGTTTTGCGAGTTCCTGTGCGTGTCAGTGAAAAATCTACTGAGGTGATTCACAATGATGTCTAGATTGTCAGTTAGCTTGTCATGTAAATGGCTGGGATAGTCAGATGTATCATGTCTCAATAGCTTATTTAGTTCCATATTAGCCCTCCATTGCCATTTGCCTCTTTTATTCTCTCAGTGTAGAATTCTGCTTTTAGTTTGCGGTCATCCTTAGGACTTTATTTCTTAGTGGTGTAAATATCTGTCTGTCACTTGTAGTTTTTGTTTGAAGGGATTGCTTTAAAGCATTATCTCTACAACCAGCCCAACTGGTTGTTGTGTTGGCCAGGCCTGGTGAGATGATAGCCCAGGCAGTGGTGGTAATGGATGGCCTGCTAGCCTTGGTGGGATCCCAGTTAGAAGTCCAGCCTGGTGTAGCTGCAGCTCTGCTAGCAATGGTGGTAGCCCAGCTCGTTGTAGTTGAGGCCCGGCTGGTGATGGTAGGAGCCTGGCCTGGTGTAGTAATTGCACAGCTAATGGTGAATAAATGTCCAGCCAGGTATAGTGTTGAGGCTAGCTCTGATGGATACCCAACTAGTTCTGACTGTAGCCCAGGTAGCTGTAGTAGTAAGTCAACAGTCTGCTGTGGTTGAGGCATATCCAGAAACAATGACTAATTCGTATGGAAAAGTACGTAATCTAGAGACCAAAATTTTGTGCGTTTTCATACAAATTTCTAGTGACACTGGTGCGCATGCGCACACTACGCCCTGTACAATGGAAACACAATTTATACCCTGCATGAATAAAGCGCACTCGTTTGAAGCAGAGGATTCTGGTGGAAATCGGATATTTCAACATAGTTTTCAATTGATACGTTTTATAGTGCCTTATTCTCATCCCTCTAGCAAGATATAGCGGCAAGATATACATATTCACGGACCACAGGCGTTACTCCTATTTGTCACTGGTAATGTGGTGGCAAAGTTGACGAGTTGGCGAATGTTCAAAGCCCCGCCCTTCAAAAAGTATGGCTCCAATGAGGACCAAGCCAACACGTATCTGCTCGTTCTCCCCATGTATGTGTTGTGTACTGGATCAGTCCCCAGTGAACATGTATTTATTTCCATTATCTCTTTGCCCATGAGCTCTACTGTAGATTGTCATGGAGATGATGGAGAAGCTCTCTGTTTTACTGTTTGTCACAGACACATATACAAATAAAGTTGCGCGAACCTCTACTCTTTCTCAAAACAGAGGCGCAGTAATCGCCACTAAACTAGCACTAAAAACAGCATGTGTTCATGGATACAAACGTCGATTTTTTCTCACTAAATGAACATATATTTACATATATATAGTTACACATCCATTATGATCGATCCCTTGAGGCTGATGTCTGTGCACAGGTTGATTTGTCCGTTTGTTTTATCGACATTTTTCGATATGAATTGCTTATAAACTTTCACCCTAGGCTTTGGTGATTTTTCAAAGTCATAATGCATATAATGTAAATGATATTGGTCTGCAATAACCAGCATTGAGCATACCGGTCATGTGACCAGGGCACTGTGACAATTACCTATTTTTTTGTACGAAAGCTGAGTGAGAACAGGTTGCCAGAAAATATGAACAGACAAACTGAGGCCCAGGATTTACTTCAACATCGCCAGCCAGAATTAGTATCATCAAAAGATGAACAACTCTCCAAAAAGAATGTGTTGTAATTGATTGTTCGTCTTTACCTGGAGGAGGTCTAGCATGGCCATAATCCAGAATTCTTGTGTACAAAGCATGTTGTCTGCGCTTAACTGGTAACAAGGTCAAGTAATCCCTTTTTCTTGGACAGGTTAAACTCAGAAGAAGGTATAAAGTTATTAAGACAATAGACAAATGTTTTAATGGCGAGAACCAAGGTCTTATCTTGTATTTATATATGGCTTTTTAAGCAAATACACAGGACCTGCCAAACTATGTGTCTGCGCCCTGGCTGCCATCATTTCAAATAAAAGTTTTACAGGCCTTGAGCCCGCACCTGGGAAAAGAACATTTAACATTTTAAGGGTTAGACAAAAAAAATTACTGTTTAATTCAATATTTACTGTTTAATGGAATAAATGTCAGGGAATCAGTCCTTAAAATATTAGATTTGCACTTGTTGCAAGTTTGGGGCACCACTTTTTTTTAAGGAAATATTGTCACAAATCATTCACAAGATCTGGGTATGGATTCTCTTTTTGCTCAGTTTGCTCAGAGGAAATATTCACAGAAATTACTTGGTGTTAAATGAAGATTTAATAGAGGCTAAATAATGAATACACAAAGTAGAATAATAAACTAAAGCAAGCACAATGAATGAATAACTGAGTGAATGGAGACTGTGAGAACATTTACACTCAATCAGTGAGTGTTAATCAACAGTTTGATAATAGTGAGAAGGAATGGTAATTTAAAGAAAATTGGGATGGAGGGATGCACAATAATTCTGAAATAACCAAACTCTCAAATATATGGACTTAACTCTCGAATATAAGGACCGAACTCCCAAATATATGGACCGAACTCCATTCAGGAAATTAATCCCCGAATATATGGACCAAACTCCCGAATATATGGACCAAACTTGAGTGACATCATCTTCATCATCTTCGTCATCTTAGCCTCCATCTTCTGCTTAACTGCAGATCTTAGACCGCAAAACTGAATGAGTTGGCTTGCAATTTAATAGCCACCATTTCAAACAATAAAAACATAATAAACACCCCAGCAGTGGGGCTGGTTTCATTTCAGTGACGGGATAGTGGGTCAGAGACGGTCTTGAGGGGATGGGTGCTGTGACAGCCGTCCACACTATTAAAAGTTAAGTGCAATGAAGTCCAAACACATACAGGACAACAAAACCCTTTATAGGGAGAAACAAGCAAACTGCTGCTTTGCAGAGCCTCGGACATCTTTTTTTTTTTTTTCATATATTTGACGAACATGAGTTGTACATGAGTACATGAGTTCTTGCGTGGGGTCCCTCTTGTCTCTTTTGTTTAGAGCCCTATCTATTTTGGTCAGGGATGGTCCTATATAGAACACCACTAAAGGCCTTGGTGTGAAATGCAAGACCTGTCATTGACTAATGAAATATCTACTGTGCAGGGAGGTGATGTTGGCCCCCAACCTTTTGCGGGTAGGAACACCAGAAAAAATCTTTGTGGAATGTCAGGACGGGGCAGGAGAGGACATTCCAGTCACAATCGAAGTGAAGAACCATCCAACCAAAACCAAAACCCTGTTGACCAAGGATGTGATCCTCACCAGAGCCAAACACTTTCAGGAGCTTGCTGAAATAACGGTAAATTAAATGCTCTTGTTTTGCATTTTTGCAGAGCAATGTTATGTCATGAATGTATGATTGTCAAGCCCCTCACACACTGCCAATATTTGTATTTACTGGTTTCAGATCCCCACTAAGGACTTCAGCATGGATCCTACCATGAAGCAGTATGTACACCTGGAAGCTCACTTCCCTACGCTCGGTTCCCGGCTGGAGAAAATAGTTTTAGTGTCCTTCCAGTCTGGATACATCTTCATTCAGACTGACAAGACGCTCTACACACCCAGCAGCACTGGTGAGTGTCATGGCAGAAAAACCTTCAGGACTAACTCAGGGAGAAAAGTCAAGATCAGGGCCGGTTCTTGGCATAGGCGATATAGGCGGTTACTTAAGCACCATCTGCTGGAGGGGTGCGCCATGTCACCCTTGGCCTGTTTGATAGTTGTCATTCCATTGTGTGCGAGGGTGTGTGTGTCAGTAAAGTATCTTAAAATGAACACTTTTGGAATTAAACTGTTACATGACTTGTGTCACTAGCACACTTATCCAGTCTCCTTTTTTCTTTATCAGTTCTTTACAGAATCTTTGCACTGACACCACGCATGGAAGCCAAAGCCAAGACCTCTATTCGTGTTGAAATTAAGGTATTTTATTTGACCTTTGAAGAAGACAGAAGTGCATGCTTTTCAGTCTGTTGGAGTGTACAGCCTGATATTGGGAGAGTAAATCTGCACTATTTTCTTTAATCCAAATGAAAGCCCATTGTTTTTCTCGTTCACTTTCACAATGGAAAATGGATTAATTAAATACATTTATAAACTGGCATAATTCACTGGTGAAATCAACTGAAACTGTTGTTCTTTTTCATTATTATTATTGTTAGACCCCTGATGGCATTACTTTGCAGTCTGATACATTAAATGTTCAATCAGGGATCCACTCAACAAATTACAAACTTCCTGAAATGGTCAGGTGAGTCACTTCATCTTATTTGAGTTAAATCTAGCACAAATAAAAGGCTTTTTCAATAAATACATTGCAACAACAACAAAAAAATAAAAGTGTGTTTTGTTGTCATGCTTTGTAGAATTGTCCACAATATTACAACACAATGCTACTTTCTTCCTCCCTCCCCATCTGTCTGTCTTTAAGTTATTAAAAACGTATTTCTTGTCTCAATAGATATTTCTTTGATACTCTTGCTCCTGTCTCTAAATGCTGTCACTTTGAAGGTAAATGCTCTTCAATCTGTCTCTTCTTAGCACTGGAACATGGGAGTTGTCTGCACATTTCCTGGACAACAAAGAGCAGCGCTTCTCTGCAAAATTTGAGGTCCAAGAATATGGTGAGTTCCTCTGTAACTAGATTATTGTGTTTTACATGACAGCTACACATTTGTTTTCCGTTGACAATCACTCAAAATTAAGTCAAAATCATTTTGAACTATACTTTTTAGTCCTGCCCAGCATTGAGGTGAAACTGACAACTGATAACTCCTACATCTATGAACACACTGAAGAGCTCACTGTCAAAGTGGAGGCAATGTATGTATGTGTGCGTGCGCACAAGATGGAGAGAGAGAGAGAGATTATTTGTGCCTTACTTAATTGCTCTTCAGACTAAGCCATCTTTCTGTTGTAGGTATCTTTTTGGAAAACCTGTGACTGGAACAGCTTTTGCTGTGTTTGGAGTGATGCTGCCAGATGGAAAAAAACACAACTTTCCTGATTCTTTTCAGAGAGTGAAGGTGAACATATACTGTATTTCGTTTGAATTGACTGGTCTAAGCCACGGTGATAAGAATTCACATCTAAACACGTAGATGGACAGATAGACAGACACACAGACAGATAAAAAATGCAATGAAATTACAAGACAGATTCTGTTTGGGCTGTTTCTCCAATAACCTAGTGGCATATCTTCAAGTACTGATGGATCTTTCATTTTCTAATTGTATTTTCAGATTGCGGATGGTAGTGGGGATCTCACTCTGAAGCAAGAGCATATCTTACAGGCTTTCCCAACCATCAGTAAACTTGTGGGGAGTTCCATATATGTAACAGTCAGTGTGCTGACAGAGAGCGGTAAGACACACTGCGTTTTTGTGTCTGATTAGGATAGAAGCTGAAAGCCACATGGCGGCTTTGTTTTACTGGTGTTATCTTGTGGTAATATCTTACTACAAGTAATATATTTTAAGAACAAAGTCTGTTTTCTTGTGATAATACATTAATTTAGTTTGTTATCTCAATTTAACAAAGTCAGTCAATCAATCTTTAACTTAAAAAACTAAAAAACTTGAACTTTAATGTAAAACACTTTTCATATGGAAGGCAGTTGCCCAAATATCTTTACACAGTGACATATAACAACAAATGAATAATTGCCTCGTGTCCGAGACATTCACAGAGTTGCCCATACTTTCAGACACGTAAATACGTATGTAGTAAAAAGAACACAGGAAAGAACAAAGAGGAGCTCGAGGAGTATCTACATCAGCGTATCAGGATGTTCTTCAGTCAAGGTTTAACACCGGTAATGAAATAGATTCATATGTTTTCATGAAAAAACAGACTTTGCAATTTTGACGCAACAAAATAAGTTGAAATCATGAGAAAACATTTACAAAGAATCGAGGAATCCAGAATATTTTCTGTTTCACTTAATTGCGAGGGACATGAGAGAATACCTATTGTTTTTACATTTTATTTTACAAAGTATTTGTGTTTTTGCATCAACTTGCAGGCAGTGAAATGAGTGAGGCAGAATTAGGGAACATCAAGATTGTCACATCACCGTATACTATCGACTTGAAGAAAACATCAAAATTTTACAAACCTGGAATGCCCTTTGATGTAGTGGTGAGTACTTGTTTATGTTTTCAGATAATTAAATCTAAAAATTATCTATGGAAACAAAAGTACAATATTGAAGTTTTAGCTAAGAACTAACACGCAGCACATAATTGATACTGGCATTTCCACCCACCATATCCATGCACCTAGTCAAGTCCCTATGTGAAAGAGGAAAGGGGAAAACAAGTACAGCTTCCACGTGAGTGGAGTCCAAGTAATATCAATGACAAGGATGCCAATGAGGAGCCCAGAGAAGACTTTGAATGGTACTCTGAGACAAGCCCTCTAGCTTAGTGATGGATCAATTAACATGCAATCTCTTCGGGACTCCAAAGTCCAGAAGATCACTATTGAGAGCCTCAAGTGAAATATCAGCCACCTAACCTTAATAAGTCTGAACAGCGATGCCTTGGTCACCAGAACAATCTGCAGCTCCTATTCACCACCCAGACAGAGAAGATTAAAATCCTCTGTGAGTCTCTGTGATGCTCTACAGAGACTCAACACCAGAGTCTCCTCTGCGGGCATCACAGTCAGAACTTTTAGAAGCCACAGGCGTAGAAGACAGTAGAAAAGGCAGAAGTAAAGCTGAGTTGCAGTATCTTGAGAATCTCTGTGTCGTGTGGATGAGCTATGACAAAGCTAAGAGGAGAGAGAGGGGGGGTGGGGATGGGGGGTGGGGGTGGGTAGAGAGAGAGAGATGCCAGTTTGCCCAGAGCTGTGCTGAGGTGGAGAAAGAACACTCACTGCCTTAAGTACTTTACACTTCTTATGGCACATCTCATTCAGTTTGCAGACATTTTTTCTTTACAGTGTAATGAATTAAGCTTTAAGTAAATACCTGAGTTTCTTATAATTCAGCTGTTTGTGTTTCCAATGGCAGGTTCAAGTTATGTACCCCGATAACACTCCTGCAAAAAGTGTTGATGTGGTGGTTGATCCAGGCCAGAGAAAAGGCACAACTTCTTCCAGCGGCATGGCAAGGATTCAAATCTCAACACAAATAACTGGATCACTGCTGATCACTGTGAGTTGATAAAAGAAAAATTGAATGTGTTTTGCTTTGTGGCATATTTATCTTAACTCTATATACTGTAAACCAGCATTTTGGATGCTCAGCTGTGAGTGAGTTCAGTGTTCAATGAGTTCAATGATATCCACCATGCTGTTGCATGATGATGTCACAGACTAAGGTTCACAGAGGCAAAAAGATTCAACAAACTGACCTGCAAGACAGTGACATCAGCTGGAACTGAACTCTGTGAGGTGGACTGAGGTGGTGGAGATTGTGGGATCTGTCACATTATGCATGTTGGGGCAGTGGATCCTGGGTGGGCTCCTGCTCCTGTCTGTGCACCTGGTGGCTCTATGGTGGCACGGTGTGTGGGGGTCAGCAAGTGGGCAGTGGTCCACCTTCACTGGGGAGGGGCCATGGGGGGCTGGGTTGCCCTGCTGGCCGCTCGGCTCCCTGCCACATAGGTTTGATGGTCTGGTAGCTGTGGTCACTACAGTACTCTGGCCTCCTCCTATCCTATGTTAGTGTCCTTTATACCTTGCCTTACGGTAATTTTAAGTGCTGTAAAGTGACACACCAGTGTATCCTTTTTGTACTCAACTGTTGTGCATGCTTTTCTGTGTGTCTCTGATGGCAGGCAAGTACCAGAGATCCTGATGCACCTGGACAAGCAACTGTCACAATGATGGCGGTCCCATATCACAGCACAGACAACAACTACCTCCACATAAGTGAGACAAGTTCTGAAATTACATTTAAAAGAGGTCAAGTTGTCAGTGGTCAGATAATTGCTATGCAGGAAGTATTTACAGCTTCAAGCATTCATGACATTTTGCCACTTTGCAGGTGTGGGAAGATCTGATCTGGCATTAGGAGACATCTTGGAGTTCAGCATTCAAACTGATAAGCTCAGTTTTGACAATGACATAACATACCTTGTGAGAGAGTGCATTTGTGATCATATCGGTTGCTTTCAGTGACTGATGTTGTTTTCATTCATGTTTAATGTATACATCTTTGTTCCCTAGATTATGAGCAAAGGTCAACTGGTAACACAAGGAAATACAAGACATAGATTGAGTCTGACGGAGCAAATCACTAAAGACATGCTGCCATCATTTCGCATCATAGCCTATTACCACACAAATGAAAATGAAGTGGTATCAGACTCCGTTTGGGTGGATGTCAAAGACTCTTGTATAGGCGCGGTGAGACACAAGATTAAATGAACAAAAAATATTTATTTCATATGAAAATTGCTTTGAAAATACAATAATGAATGTCTCATTATACCCATCTCATAATTAGCTGAAGGTTGAAGCGATGGGACATGCTTCGGTCTATCAGCCTCGCAATAGACTTCGTCTGAAGGTTACTGGAAGCTCAGGGGCCACAGTTGGATTAGTGGCTGTTGACAAAGGAGTCTACGTCTTGAACAACAAGCACCGCCTACACCAAAAAAAGGCAATTCCCCACAATTGAATAACCCATAGGGAGTTAAATACTAAAGTAGATTTGTTTGAACCATCAAATGTTCCATCAAGTTATATTCTTGTTTTTCTTTTTGACCTCCATTGCCCAGGTGTGGGATATTGTGGAGGAGTATGACACAGGCTGCACACCAGGTGGAGGGAAAGACAGTATGGGTGTGTTCTTTGATGCTGGACTTTTGTTTGAGTCCAGCACAGCTTCTGGAACTCCCTACAGACAAGGTGACACCAAGACTGACGTAGAAGTAGCACTAAGCTCCACAGAACATACACCTTTGCCACAGAAATATGATTAGTTTGAGGACATATGTAGAAGCTTTCTTATCATTGCAGCAATACTTCTCCAATGGTGGTTGTAGATTTCTTTTAAGCAAATTTTAGCATGTTAAATTTAAGTCTAGACGCAACCTTTGGATCTTTTGTTAAATATCTATTGTATATTGTAATTCCAGAACTGAAATGCCAAGTCCCCACAAGGAGGAAGCGAACGACTATCACAATTGAAACAAAGACTAACTTATGTAAGACCCAATTTACGGAGATCTTTTCACAATTTTCCATGAGCTACACTTGTGATAAAAAGATAAATTAATTAAAGAAGTAATAGTTGAATTTGCCACTATGTGCAAATGAATTTGTTTGATTAATGACTCAAGTATGTTCAAGTGGAATAATTTATTTCAGATTTTTGCAACCATCTTTCTCTTTTTATCATGTGCTTCCTATTTCTACCCCTTATCTATGTCTCTCTCTGTCCAGTGAGTCAATATGAAGACCAACTGCAACGTGATTGTTGCACTGATGGTATGATGGACATCCCAGTTTCATACAGCTGTGAGAGGCGTAGTGAGTACATCGTGGATGGTCCAGCCTGTGTGGAGGCCTTCCTGAACTGCTGCAATGAGATGGAAAAAAAACGAAATCAGAGAAACGAGGATGATCTTCATCTGGCTCGCAGTAAGAGTTGGGAATAAGGGAAGAAGGGAGGAACTTATGACGATGATGATGATGATCTCTGGTCATATTGGAAATAAGACAATCAGGGACCCAACAACAAATAATAAACTTATTAATGATGCTTTAGGTGCTAATGATGAAGTTTATATGGACAGCAGTAAAATTAATTCCCGCTCCAATTTCCCGGAAAGTTGGCTGTGGGTAGATCTCAAATTGCCCACTTGCACCGGACGGAAGTGGTGAGTCAACCGAAACCACAACCTCAATGATACACAATCTTCTTCACACTACTTTTTCTCCTGAACATGCTACATCTCTCTTCTTCTTTCAGTGAGTCAAAGAAGGAAACGCAGATTCATTTGCCAGATTCAATCACAACCTGGCAACTCACTGGCATCAGTGTGTCAAGCACTACAGGTGTGGTATTATGGATAAAAATCTGTCTTGCACCTCTTAAATAGTAAAACTGCTCCCATCAAACATATATTCTTTGTCTTGTGTCTCAATACTTTTTTTTGTATATCTTTTGTGTTAGGAATATGTGTTGGTGAACCACAAGATGTAGTTGTTAGGAAACCATTCTTCATTGATCTGAAACTTCCCTACTCTGCTGTACGAGGAGAGCAGATAGAGGTGAAGGCAATCCTTCACAACTACAGCCCTAATATCATCACTGTAAGTCTGTCTTTCTATAGGTCCACTTTCAGTTCAAAAGTTGTGAAGCATTTAGATGTAAACCCAACCAATGAGAATTTCTATTTAATTCTCCATTGTTTACTGAATAAGTTACAAACCCCCTTTTTTTTTTTCTTTTTTCTTTCTTTCCGCTCAGCGGAAAGATAAGTTACAAAACCTGATCATATGGTGGTTACACCCAGAGTAGACAGAGCTATACTTTATTTTGAATGTTTATTTTGCTATAATCTGAGTTGAAAATTATCCTCAAAGAAACAGGGATCACTATCATCATGCATCACTATCACTGATGTGAGGTTTTTGAGGTCTCTATTTCTTTCTGCAATTTCCTCTCTTGTTTTCAAGGTACTCGTATATCTGATGGACCCGAAGGATGTGTGCAGTTCAGCCTATAGACATGGAAAGTATAGCCAGGAAGTCGACATTGAGCCCGAAACCTCTCATACTGTGCCATTCATTATTATTCCTATGAAGGAGGGAGAAAGTAAAATTGAGGTCAAAGCAGCGATTAAAGACTCATTTAACAGTGATGGAATTATGAAGACGCTGCGAGTGGTGGTGAGAGAAACACACTCCATGTCTGTATTTACACCTGTTTTTTGTGTCATATCAGATATATTGACTCATCAGAACAAACCTCAAAATATATGAAAAAGTGCCATTTTTAAAAGGTAAAATCATAATTAAAATATATGAGTCAATGTGTAGCAGTCCACAATTCAAGTCCAATTCAAGTCCACAACATTAGGCAACAAAATACACACTATTGACCTCTGATCTCCTTGGCCAAGGGAAGAAAACAGTCTTTGTGTTAAAAACAAACCTCCACAGTTGACATGATGTTCCTGTTTTCCTGTAAGTGTGCAAGGCTAGAGGTAAAGGGCCCAAATACAGATAGTTCAGGCATGAAATAGCGCTTCATTTTACTTCTAAATGACATTTTTATTTTTCTATTTATTTAACCTTTGTTTAACCAGGAAGTCCTATTGAGATCACAAATCTCGCAGCAATAAAAATAAAATGGAGTAAACACACACGCAATGCACAAATAGAGGATAAAACAGGGTAACATTTTTAGCACACAAGTAAGGAATACAAGAAATACAAGCACAGGAACAACCACATACCTCCATCACTGCATCCTTCATAATCTTAAAATCATTAATGGGTATTAATGTTTGTAGTTTAAGAGCTTTCTGTGCCTCATTCCATGACCCTGGTGCATGGTAAAATGCTCTCTTGCCAAGGTTTGTTGAAACCTGGGGGACATTCAAGAGCAACCACTTGGAGGAGCGCAGGCTGCTACTGGGGATGACAGAGAGAAGGGTGCTGAGATATGCTGGCAATTTACCCAGCAGAGCTTTATAGATGAATATATACTAGTGTTCTTGTCTACAGACTGGTAAAGATGTTCAGCCTACTAGATCATAAATAATGCAATGCCAAGAGAGAGATAGGACACGTGATTGACTGAGTCAAAGCTCCTTAGAGTGGAAGAGAGTGCATGCATATTGAGTGCATGCATGTAGACAATATCACCATAATCAATCACAGATATTTGAGAAATAAAAGCCAATCTTCATTTTGAGTTTCTTAACTAGATTGGAGATATATACATTAAATGATAGCTTTTCATAAAACTATATTTCCAGGTATTTGTAAGAGGACACATTCAATCCATGTTCCATCATATGTAGAAATTCT
The DNA here is from genome assembly GCA_029224185.1 of Karalla daura. Taxonomy (NCBI): domain Eukaryota; kingdom Metazoa; phylum Chordata; class Actinopteri; order Chaetodontiformes; family Leiognathidae; genus Karalla; species Karalla daura. Next base: position 20,460,623 of record CM055189.1, read on the forward strand.
TAGATTGAGAGAATTGAGAGAAGTTTTTGAAAAAATAATAATCTTTGTTTTCATCAAACCAATTTTAGATTCTTCAAGGCTCTTTGTAAAGACTGAAATATAGTCTGGAGCTCAGCTATTGCCTTTGCAATATGTGGTGCAGATGTGTAGATAATTGTGTCATCCGCATATAAATGCAATTTAGCTTGTATAGCTTTGCCTAAGTCATTTTTAAAAAATAGAGAATAAAATTGGAGCTAAAAAAGGGAACCTTAGGGCACACCTGTTATCTCAAGAGAGTCTGATTTATATTCCTTATATTCATTTAACACACTGAGCCTTGGAGCCAAGGCCTGCATTCCTAAATTTGTCTAGAAGTAGGTCATGATCCACTGAGTCAAATGCTTTTGAAAGATCAACAAATAAGGCAGCATAATGCTGTTTTTTGTCAAAGGCAGTAATAATATCATTTGTTACAGCCTTGGCAGCAGTGATAGTGCTATAACCATGTCTAAAACCTGACTGAGACTGACACAAGATATTGTTTCAATTGTAAATTGACCTGAGATTCAAGAATCTAAGATAGGACTGAAAGTTTGGTACGATACTTGTTTAACTCAGACGGTTCTCCACCTTTATACAGGGGAATAACATATGCAGCTTTCCAGATCAGAGGTATTATATTTGATTGGAGATTACAAATATATGCAATAGACTCTGCAATAATGTCAGCAGCTATCTTTAAGAGGTAAAGATCCAGATTGTCTGGACCTGCAGTTTTCTTGTGGTCATTTTTTTAGGGCTTTATGGACAAACTGTAGAACTGTCAAATATGGATCCTGCATTGATGAAGTGTTTGTTAAATTGATTCACCATAGCAGCTTTGTCCTTTAATTCAACTGAGTCAACCAGAAAGTTATTAGGGAGGTTTGAGACAACACTGGCGACAGAGATTTTGAGAGATTTTATTACTTTTCAGAATACATACAACATACACAAACTAAATTGGATGTTGCTCTCCAACCTGGTCTTTTACAGTACACACATTTATTGTTACTATAATTAGTATTTAGTTATTGAAGCCAGTACAAACACAAGATCAGTTTTCTCTTTTTTCCCCTACACATCAGATATGGATGTTTTGATAGCAATGGCAGTATATTTATAAAGTGCCTATATTTCAGCATGTAGCGCTTATTTACAGCATTTTGAAATGCAAAATGTTGCTAATATGGACTGGAAAATTCCTACGTGCAAATTCTGAGAGTGCCCCAGGGTACTTTGCACTGCAGGTGCACAGATGTGCCTATTCATCTCCAGGGAGATGCAGAGTCATTTGCTGAGTTGTATTGTATCAATGCCTCACTACAGGAAACCTCGTCTTTGACTCTGTTCTTGTCCTTGTCTCCACTCCTTAATACTCTTCTGCCAACTCAGTTGTTTAAGTCTAAGTTTAATTATTATAACTCACCTTTGTGTGTTGGTAACTGGCAATTGTCGCACAAACTGCTGAACAAAATCACAGTCTCTCTCCAAGTGCCAGTTCTGACCACATCCCAGTCAGTAGGCTCCAGGCATGCCTTCATATCCTCCATAGCTTCCTTGTTCCACTTCTTCTTGTCCCTCACTATGATAATAGCAATAACAGTAATATTAATAACAAAAACAATAATAATGACAATAATAATAAAAATAATTAAATAACAAACCACAGCAACAGTATTGGGTCCTGGGTCATGTGCTGTGTGTCCTACCCCCATCTCTCCAGCTAATGTAATTTCTAATATTGGTTCTAATTCTTTTGTAGCCTGAAGGTGTGCTGAAAAAAATTCCTCGTTATCTAACTCTGGAACCAAAAGGTGAGTACGTGCTGACCCATTAAATATTTGCATTATAGAGAACTTTGTGATAACTGTATAATTCATTTACTTTTCAAACACCCATCCACTTTTTCCCCTTAAGGTGGCAGACAAAACGAAATTCTCAACGGTGACATTCCTCTGAGTGATATGGCTCCAAACACACCCACTTGGACAGAGCTCTCTGTTACAGGTGTGATACAGTATAATAATATGCTTCAGTGTTTCACCTAATACAATATTGCACAGTCCTACACAATCAGTCTTAAATTTAATTAGGTATTATTTAGTTATTGTTATTGTTCTTATTTAGCAATTATATCTTGTCACATCACATTTCATCCCAGACACCTCAGTTTATTTGTTTTCTGTTTGTTTGCATGTGTGCATGCAGGTAGAGAGCAAGTGTCCTCTCTGAAGAACGCCATTAGTGGGGAATCGATGGGTAGTCTGATCACACAGCCCCATGGTTGTGGGGAGCAGAATCTCGCTGACATGACCCTGCCTGTAATTGCAGTAACATATTTGGACAAAACCAACCAGTGGGAAACAGTGGGATTTGACAGGCGTAAAGAAGCCTTGAAGCACATACAGACAGGTTGGCTCAGTAATACTTCTTCTTCTACGTCTGAATTGAAAAAAGCTGTATCAACTAAGAGAGGGCATGCTAACCCTACGCTAAAGAGCAAATTTTTTGAAAGTAAAACATGTTTTCAACAAGATTGTGATTGTTGTCATGACAACAATCAAACTCAACAAAAGGGCCCTGCTCTGGCCAAGATTTTAACATTCTTGCTGTAAGACTACAATAGGAGTCACTGAGTCACTGTGTCACCCATAAAAGCCATCGTTCAGGTAAATATGTTTTGTATTTGTCCAGGTTATCAGAATCAAATTGGCTACCGAAAACCTGATGGATCTTTTGCTGTGTTTGAATTTTCCCAAAGTAGCATCTGGTGAGTCATCTAATATCGGACCCAAGGAAGAGTTTGTCTTAAGGGTTAATCAAGACAAAGAAATGAAAGTGAGCTATCACATCTTTTCCTCTTTTCATTTCCTTTCATTTTCTCGAAGGCTGACAGCTTATGTTGCCAAGGTGTTTGCCATGGCCTATGACTTGGTGGGATTGGAAAAGCACATCATCTGTGATGCTGTGAAATTTCTCATTCTGAATCAGTTACCTGATGGCAAGTTTATTGAAACTGGATATGTGTACGATTGGGGAATGAGGGTACGTTCATTAAAGTCCAATTTTCATCTTTAAAAGACAGGAATAAATTAAATATTGAATATGAATGGAATTAAAATGTGTGTTTGGGTGTGTTTATATGTGCAGGGTGGTGTGCGAGAAACAGATTCAGATGCATCTATGACAGCCTTTTGTCTCATTGCCATGCAAGAGTCCCGCACATTATGTAATACTGGTAATGTGAGTACCGCACTTCCATGATTCATTTTCTCCTCTGTTCAAAGCTAATTTATGGCAATTCTTAACAGGGCGATAAAAACGTGTACGCTTGTCAGACAGCTCTCTGTATTTGCATGGAAGTATGAATCATGTGTAGAAGAAAAAATGTGTAGAAGGATTTTTGCTCCATTCTTGTGTCTAGATTCTAGATGCACCAATGTTAAAAGCAGTGACCTACCTGGAGAAGCGTCTGCCCAGCCTGGGATACCCATATGCTGTTGCCATTACATCATATGCCCTGGCCAATGAAAACAAATTGAGATTGAGGAAGGATATCCTCTACAACTTTGTTTCACCAGGTATAATCACACAGCAGTGTAGATGCAGTTGGTAACTCAAGACATACAAGCAAACACCATATCTGTTTCCAAAAAACAACATATTCACTGCATATGCAGTCTTACTTTTGAATGTCAAGTGACAGCAGTGACTATACAAAGACATTGGCATCTTATTAAGATTGGTGTTGAAAACCCACATTATCCATAGCATTGCATGCTGAGAGATAGGACTGGATAAATAGGATGGGATAAGACATGACACCAACTGTATTCTTTAATAATAATAGATTAGAAACCAAGAAAAAGGAATACAGATACAGATTCAAAACCATCCTCCGATCCATACTTCAACTTACTAGTTTTATATTGGAGAAGGCAGAGAATACAGGGACCTGATTCCAAACCACTACAGTGTCATCTACACAAATTATTCACGAGAAGTGACAAAGTTAATTTCCAATCCAAAATACCTGCTAAATTGAATGAATGAATGTACCTGTTGATGATTTCCTGTCAGGTTTCCTCACGGAAGACCCAAAAGCAAACTCAGACAGATTACGAGTCTCAAGGCTTTAATCAAAGTAACACAAAAAAGTACAACAAAAAATGAACCTGGAGCTCTGCTTCAACATGTAACAAAACACAGAAACTAACTAGCTATCTATCTAGACAAAATAAACACCCGGGACCAACGGTCGCCACGGGTAACTAACTAAATCAAACTGATAAAGAAAAGAAAGACCTGAGACCACACTGGTCGCCGCAGGTAAAAACTAACTGACTGACCAAAACTGAGTGAGACAAAAAACAAGGTTTTCACAGGAACACCAAGAACCCAACACTGTCTAAAACAAAAAATAACCTAACACTTAAATACAAAAACAAAGAAACAAAACCTGGTTGAAGGGGAAACCAACCCAAGAAGGGATGGTCAGGACACAGGACAGAGCAGGGAGAACAGGACACGAGGCACGGAGAGTTGCAGGCAACGGTCTGGCAACTGGCTCCTCAGCTCAGGTAGATTAAATACCTGGCTGACGAGCCAGCTGCCAGCCAGTGAACAAGAGAGACCCTCACATTGATCCACCGGAAACACCCCGGAGGAGGAACCCATAAGCCAAGACAGGCAGCCAGACAGGAACACAGAAAAAAGGGCAGACAGAGCTCACAAAACCTGACATTTCCTTTTCTTTACTTCATGTATAATTATGACATAAACTGTGCTGATATCTGAAATACTCCCAGTCTGTCATTATCTTACCCACTTTGCAACCAACAGTGTCATGGTCTGCTGGTGCTTGTCTCCAGTGGACAGACAGCAAAGACAATACTTGCTTGAAATATTGCTTGAAATATTAATTCTAGAAGGTTATTGTAGAGGGAAACATTTCTGAGGTGAGGTAAAAAACCAACAATAAGCTTCTACAAATGTGAGAATTTATTATACAGTATCAATGATCTTAAAACAGAATCGGAACCCGGGCTTTCTCTATTTGGCCAAATAGGGTGCAGTCTTATTAAAAGACTGGACCCAGAGTGACGTTTCAGTCGAGTTTTTATAGGAAAAATCATGTGCACTTAGTTAATTATTTTTATTATTAAGTATGTGAACGTTGAGTTCCACATCTTCACATTGTTGATTTCCATTAAACAAATAAACAATCAGACAAACAAAGTACATTCCAACTCAACAAAATGTCATGATCAATAAAAAATCCTCTTTTGCTCTCACAGTTATGTCTGTAACAAAAAATGGCAGATTGTATGAAACTGTAGTGTCTTTGTCTCAACCTACTGACAGCCAAATAAAAACTTTGTTGCAGGTTATGCAAAAGTAATGAATAGAGCATGCATGGATGATATTTTCAGAATCTCCAAATTCAACAAGCAGGCTGCGAACTAGATTAGCTATGTGTTAAGAAGTGTAAATAATACAGTAAAAGTAATTACTGTACTGATAGGTGGATGAATTTCTCTGAATTTGCTTTTGTCCTATACAGATTGTTTGGACAATCTTAACCCATATAGTGCAGGTTGCACATGTGCATAGTTGCACATTGTCAAAAAAGGGTGCTTTCTTCATCTGTAATCTGTGGGTGACTCGTCTCTAGAAGATCAGGTTGCAGGTCCAGATCTTCAGCCATTAGGCCATGCTTGACCAACGTTGAACCCAAGGTCAAAAGGCATTTAGGGTCTTTGAACATCAGGGTGGGTGAGGGGATATACACTCACCGGCCACTTTATTAGGTACACCTGTCCAACTGCTCATTAACACTTAATTTCTAATCAGCCAATCACATGGCGGCAACTCAGTGCATTTAGGCATGTAGACATGGTCAAGACAATCTCCTGCAGTTCAAACCGAGCATCAGTATGGGGAACAAAGGTGATTTGAGTGACTTTGAACGTGGCATGGTTGTTGGTGCCAGAAGGGCTGGTCTGAGTATTTCAGAAACTGCTGATCTACTGGGATTTTCACGCACAACCATCTCTTGGGTTTACAGAGAATGGTCCGAAAAAGAAAAAATATCCAGTGAGCGGCAGTTCTGTGGGCGGAAATGCCTTGTTGATGCCAGAGGTCAGAGGAGAATGGCCAGACTGGTTCGAGGCAACAGAGACTCAAATAACCACCCGTTACAACCAAGGCAGGCAGAAGAGCATCTCTGAACGCACAGTACGTCGAACTTTGAGGCAGATGGGCTACGGCAGCAGAAGACCACGCCGGGTGCCACTCCTTTCAGCTAAGAACAGGAAACTGAGGCTACACTTCGCACAAGCTCATCGAAATTGGACAACAGAAGATTGGAAAAGCGTTGCCTGGTCTGATGAGTCTCTGATGAATTTCTGCTGTGACATTCGGATGGTAGGGTCAGAATTTGGCGTCAACAACATGAAAGCATGGATCCATCCTGTCTTGTATCAAGGGTTCAGGCTGGTGGTGGTGGTGTAATGGTGTGGGTAGTATTTTCTTGGCACTCTTTGGGCCCCTTGGTACCAATTGAGCATCGTTGCAACGCCACAGCCTACCTGAGTATTGTTGCTGACCATGTCCGTCCCTTTATGACCACAATGTACCCAACTTCTGATGGCTACTTTCAGCAGGATAATGCGCCATGTCATAAAGCTGGAATCATCTCAGACTGGTTTCTTGAACATGACAATGAGTTCACTGTACTCAAATGGCCTCCACAGTCACCAGATCTCAATCCAATTGAGCATCTTTGGGATGTGGTGGAACGGGAGATTCACATCATGGATGTGCAGCCGACAAATCTGCACCAACTGTGTGATGCCATCATGTCAATATGGACCAAACTCCCTGAGGAATGCTTCCAGCACCTTGCTGAATCTATGCCACGAAGAATTGTGGCAGTTCTGAAGGCAAAAGGGGGTCCAACCCGTTACTAGCATGGGGTACCTAATAAAGTGGCCGGTGAGTGTAAGTCACCATACTGCAAGAAGGATCTGGGTTCCATCCTTGGGTCAGCTTTTCTACATGGAGTTTTCATGTCTGTGTGTATTTTCTCTGGGATAATTGGAGACCCTCGCTGTGGTTAGTGAATGGTGTGTGTCCTGTGATGAACTGGCAAAGGGTGTATTTGCCTTTTGTGATATAAAGCAGGTTAGATAGTGCTGGGATGATGGTTTGTTTCAATAAGGGAGGGTTACTAATCAAAGATGAACATGAATCATATTCTTTGAAACTAAATGACCGAACAGAGAGAAAGATTGGATACAATTCACAATTCTCAGCAAGCTTTTTTTTTCTGGAGAAATGTTCTAGGAGGAAAGATGAGTAGGGAATTCAACCAAAACCAAGCTTGTTTCAAGTATATTAGAATTGCTTAAATGCATTTGTGTGTTTTCACCAGACCGGTCCCACTGGCCAGTCCCTTCCAGACCCCAATACACCCTGGAGGCCACAGCATATGCTCTTCTTGCCCTGGTCAAGGCCGAGGTGAGCAAGTCACATTTGATTTTCACATGTAGCATACAATGGTGGCATCATCCATACTGCTCAGACTATACAGTAGCTCATTTTATGGGGAAAGTCACTGGATTATGTCTCAACCTCAGTTTGCCTCAGTGATCAAACATTAAGAACTCCCTTGCAAGTGCACTTGTAAAACTATCTGAAGAGCTGCCGTGTTGAAAAACCAAGGACAGACATTCATCAGATAGGCTTTATGTTACTAGTGACAAATTTCACATAAGTGTTCACATAAGTTCCAAGTTGTTGTCTTTTGTATGTGCCATCAATTGTGGTTAATTAACTGATTAATTGCTCTTTCGTGAGTGTCTTACTGTAACTGGCAGAAGGTGTTAATGTGACTGTAAAATGACTTCTGTTTTGTGAATAAAGGCCTTTGAAGATGCCAGACCTGTTGCCAGGTGGTTCAACCGACAGAAGAAAGTGGGTGGAGGCTACGGCTCAACTCAGGTAACGCTGACTCCTTCAGACTGTATCTCTCACTGTTTTAAGAGCAGTTTTACATCTTTCATGCAAAAGTGGGAAGATAACCCTTCTTTGTTTCCTCATCTCCTCTTCCTCCAGGCTACCATCATGGTGTACCAGGCTGTAGCTGAGTACTGGGCCAAGGCTAAAGAACCAGATTATGATCTGAATGTGGACTTAATTATACCAGGAAAATCAGATCCTGACAAGTTCAACTTTAACAAGGAAACCCACTTCATTACAAGGACAAGTAAAGTGAGAGCAGACACACACATACACACACGCACAGACACTAACACATAGTAGGTAATTATTGGCATCTTTTCTGTTTTTTGATGTGCGTGTGTGTGTGTGTTCATGCTCATTTCCATTCTTACAGTTCAATGATATAAACCAGAATGTGATTGTGAATGCATCAGGTACAGGAGAAGCCACAGTAACAGTGAGTATTTTTTAGCTGTATCTTCTTTGCTTCGTGATATGTACTTTCTGAATCTCCAAAGTATTTGTGGTTTGGTGTGGGCTACATTGGTAAGACAAATGCATATAACATGAGCAGGTTATAAGACTCTTTATAATCTGTTGCAGATGGTTTCACTGTATTACGCTCTGCCTAAAGAAAGTGAAAATAACTGTCAGAAGTTTAATTTGTCAGTCGACCTGCTCCCAGGTAATTTGTCTGCAATTGTTTCTGTTTATCTTATTTTTTTATTCTTATTATCTGTTATGTTCGCTGTTATTCATCCATTTTTTTATTTACGCTTCGTTTTCTTTTTGGATAACAGTAAATCAACCAAATGCTCATGAAATGTTTTGTTTTTCAGAGAAAATTGATGAAGAAGAGGAGATATACAAACTAAACATAAAGGTTTTGTAAGTAAAATCAAGAATTAATACCGAAGATGGCTACAATTATGGAGCGTCATACATTATCCAGCCAGTAATAGTCCATAAATCACAAGGAAACCTAATTTTCTTTTACACCAGCTTCTTCACTAATCTTACTTTGCACACCCTGCCTTAAGGGGTATACAGACAAGGGAAATGGAGAATGGGGCTGTAATTTTGAGAATTATTAGAGTGCCACCTGATACATCTGAGACCTATCCCTGGTTGCATGACAGCAACATGACTGCTTTCTGCATAATGTCCTATGAGCAGTGACATGTACAAATCATTCTGTAGGAAGACTGGTTCTCTTGAAAATGGATTTTGTGGATTTGTTCAACCAGACATGTTTTGTATGACTGAACTCGACTGCACTGAGAATGGCTTTATCACGTGCGCCTTGTGACTCCCCTTGACATCTACGCCCTTCCTGTCAAGCTCCTGTGATAACATGGAGTATTTCACTCATGTTGTTGAAAACTTTGATGCAGCTTTCCACTGCTCTGCATAACTAATTTTTGCAGAGAATCCACTTTTTTTAGAACCACGTTATTAAAAAATTAGAGCCTAGACACTGAGCTGTATTCTACTGAAACCATTGTACTCACTCTGTCTCTCTCCATTTGCTATTCAGGTTTAAGGACAAGACGCGTGATGCAACAATGACAATCATAGATGTTGGCTTGTTAACTGGCTTCACTGTTGATACTGGTGACCTGAACTTAGTAAGGAGTATTACTGTATAGATACACATAATGTTAACAAGATAGCATAATGTTATGCAAGTCATGTCTTTGGGTTTAGAAAAATGTACAAAAATGTGTGTGTTTGTGTGTGTGTGTAGCTGGCCAAAGGACATGCTCGAACAATAGCAAATTATGAAATGAACAAGGTCCTGTCAGAAAAAGGTTCTCTCATCATCTACCTGAACAAGGTTAGTTTCCATTTGGTATTACTTTTTCTTCCACTTTCAGAAGAAATTATGTTGTAATGTTCTCTTCTACTTCCTCAGGTCTCAAGTACGCAACCAGAGGAGATCACGTTTAAGATCCATAAGCAATATAAAACAGGCATCTTACAACCAGCTGCTGTGTCTGTCTATGAATACTATGAAAGTGAGTTCTAGATGATTTTAGTCCACATATTGGATACGATATATGATATAATAATCAGTATTAGAATTAGATAGCTTTATTGTCATTGTACAGAGCATAAATAAAATCACAAATGATTTGTTTTGTCATTTGCACAGACCAAGGTTATTGTCCATACAATTGCCAGCACTTCTGTGCGAGGATAGTCCAGGACTAGGGTCAAAGGTCCTTTATGGACCTGTTGGTTCTGTAAGCATACTAGTCCTGGTTAAGACCAAGGGGGAGGGATGATAAAATGTATTTCAACACATTCAAGACTGTTTATGATGAGAAATCATCTTGAGATTCATGATTCAAATTTTCTGATGTACTTGTTTATTCACTGCCTTTCATGCTATGATTGCTGGGGCCAACAGACCCCTTTGACATTGTTTTGCTACATATCAGCACAAGATAATTAATGAATGCACTAAAAACAAAATTATTTTCAATTGCAGGGACTGATTGTGTGAAATTCTACCGTCCTAGGAGGAGAGATGGACAGCTACTGAAACTCTGTATTGGTAATCAATGTACATGTGCTGAAGGTAAACAAGAAGAATCACTATAATCACCAAAGTACAAAGTGACATAGACAAAAAAAAATTGACTTGGTGTGTGTCATAATGAAATAGATAATAAAAGCAAAATTCCCAACAAGATATACCAAGGCCGGGGTTTGACTGCCATGTCAGACTGAACAAATAAATGACAAAGAGCAGTCCTAGTTGAGTCCCATCCTCACTGCAAACAAAATTAACTTCCTACTGGAGACACAGTCCAAACTCTGACTCCAACCATAAAGGGATTGAATTACAATTGCAAGCAATCCATCCCATATTCTTAGAGCACCCCTGAACAGCACCACCTCTACAAAGTATATGTGAACTGGTCACGCAGATCCGCTTTAGTGTGTTTACAAAGACTGGATTGCTCCTTTTGAGTCCATTTGACAAATGGCCCTACTCTACTCTGGAGTAACCAGGCACCGATCTTCCAAAGGAGGCTAAGGACTATGTTGTGCCTGGCCATTCCAATGGCACTGTCTCACTTTCCCCTGCAATGGCCCCACCAAGTTCCTCCAACCTATTTTGTTGGTGGCTGCCAAAAACAACTTTAACTTGGCCTGCCTTGGGATTCCCTGTAGTTGACCATGGTCCTCAGCCTGAATATCCATTTTGGTTTGTAACATCCTCCCCTAACATGGAGATGGGTTGACAGCTCTTCTCTTGAGAACATGCACTTGCAGTCCAACTGAAATTATTACAAGGTTAGTAACTGACCTAAAACCTAGGGTGTCTTGCGGACATTCTTATCTCTGAACAAAGACAATGTACAGAAGAGAGACATTGTGAAAATAACCCATTTCCGCTCCATCATCCAGCAAAATAGAAACCTTGCATATCTGCTGGAGTGAAATGGCAGCAGTTTTGACATGGATGCAGAGTCAATGGAAATAATTACATTGATTAAAGTTGTTGCGTATCAGCTCAATTGATAGTCCCCTGCTTAAACAGAGACGATACACATTCATTGTAATTTCGGGCTGAGTCTCCAAGGCCTCCGCCCTTCAGTGCCACCTGTTTCACATCTGGAACAGTTTGTGGGTCTTCAAAAAACTTGTTTCTGTCTCCAGGTCCCATGAGTGAAGACCTGTCTGCTTGGCACTCATGATTAGGATATGTTCCTTGGTTTGGCTGCAGGGCACGAGTTGGAAATGCTTTTGCTTTTAACTAATATTTGATTACTCAAAGTAATTATGGGCACATTAAACATCAGGATAACTGTTGCAGCAATTGTTGTAATTGTAACAGCTTCACAAAAGTGATGGATCGACTGGACAGTGTCTGTTTTGTATCTACAGAGAACTGCAGTATGCAGAAAAAGAACCAAACCACAAATGCGAACCGCACAGCTAAGATATGTGAGAGTACTCGCACCAGTAGGATAGACTTTGGTAAGAGACTGCACATTGACTGCATTTATGCTTGCTATCATCTAAAATGTGTTCATGAATAATGTGAACATTCTTGACTTTGCAGCATACAAAGTGAGGGTGGATGATTTCACAGAGGGCTTGATCACTGACATTTACACCATGCAGGTACAGGATGTCATCAAACAAGGTTGGTTTGTTGTCTTTTAGTTCGATTTTTTTTACAGACTAAACGATCAAGATTACAGGTTCTGTTAAATAGATTTTGGTAGTTAGTCTCACAAAACATGAATGATCATCTCTGGTCTCTTCTTAAAACAGGATTCAGCTGGAAATATGTGAGAATACCAGGTGTGCACTTAATGCAAAGCCATGTCATTTCTTTTTGTCTCTTACGTACAGGAACAACTGATGCAGATGTTAGAGACAAACAGCGCCCATTCCTCAGTTACATGCATTGCAGGGAGACTTTAAATCTTATCAAAGGCAAAACCTACCTTGTCATGGGCTCATCCAGTGATATCCGCATTGATGACCGACAGCAACCGTTTTTGTAAGTTTGTTTGTCAGGTCTATTCACAGAGCACACAACACTACATTAACCCTTACCCTAACCCTACCAGCAACTGGCATTTATTTGTAGAAATAGTTCCCACAAGAAAGATTCAAGCCAGTGAACAATATAAATATGAAGACTGTAAAGGAAATAGCCATGGACAGACTCTATTTTTCAAAGTAATGAGAACAAACAATAACAACCACGTTTTACACATTTGTGCTCTTCCTAATACAGTTCCATTTTATATATTGTAAGTTGTTTGTTGCTGTTGCTATCAGTAATTAAATGGGCAGTTGTTTGTTAAAAGAAGCCAGTTATGGTTCATTCCAGCATGGTATGAATTGGTTGCACAAAAACCCTGTGTATTTCCACTTTTTTCTCCACAGGTATCAGTATGTCCTCGGTGAGAGAACCTGGATTGAGTACTGGCCTTCAGACTCAGAGTGTCAGTCATCTGAGGAACACAGAGCCATCTGTGTGGGCATAGAGCAAATGAAAAATGCATTTTTATTGCTTGGATGTCATGATTAGTGAAACTGAAAGAAATGAAGTTGAATAATGAACGAAAATTACGCATAATTGCTTGTTTAGCCTTGGAGGAGAAATATACACATTTTTGATGCAAAGACAATAAAAGTGAATTAATAAAATATTTTAAATTAAATTAGTTAAACAATAAATAACAAATGTATTATGTATGTATTATCCAATAATTGATAAAAATTAATGCCAATTAATTAAGTTCATATAATTCATAATGAATGAATTCACTTCCCCCATTTAATGTCATTGCCTGTTGTCAATGTTTTGTGACAAATAAACAGTTCTCGATTTTTCTTGATTCTTAAAACTAGTGATCAAGTGCCCCCTTTTGACATAACAAAACTGTTTACCTTTATTCAAAGATGTCAAAGACTGAAGGATTACATTGCCTTTTTTATGACACAGATGTGCACTTGTGCCACTGGTCCTTCCTTGGAACTTCTGCATGTTTTTCACCACGTGTTCACCTGTAGTTCATTCCAGCTGATGGTTTATGGGAGTGAAAAGAAGAATAGGGCAGTCCGTAGGGCAGTTAGATGTAGATGAGACTGTGTGTCGACACAGATCTGAGTCTGATCTATGTCTTCTTTGATCTGTTAATTCAACGAAACTGTCGTCACTATTGATACCCAGAGTTGCATTGTGAAGGTGGAACATTTTAGAGGAAGAACTAACAGCTCAGCTCTCTCCCCAAAACAGATGTGGTTGAGTGGCTGTAGGGTCAAGAGGCCCTAAGATCTTAGGATGACTCCAACGTTACAGCAGCAACTGCACTCAACTGCACTCCGTCAATTTATACATTTGCATTTGTAAATCGGACTGCTGGAGCTGTGAGATTTGGATTTCTCGCATAAAACAATGCACAGTGGTGTAAAAGCTCCAAGTTGATGTCTCTCTTTCTCTCTTTCCTTATCCACCTTCTCCCATTATTCCAAGTTTGCGCGTGTTTATGACTAATTTGGTGCTTTTATTTAGAATCTTATTTTCAGTTTATTTTGACCGTTTTATATTGACCATAGACTGTATATAAAAGATTTTGACAAGTTTCTTCCAACCAACACTGTCCGACGGTGCTCACGGAGCATATGGAACTTGGTGCAGTTGCAGCTCATAAATGATCATTTGCCAGACCTGGGCAAAAACTGTACCTGCCGAAGCAAAGTAAAAGAATACAACCTGGACATCTCACCAGTCCATTGTGTGCCACATGCATGCATTTAATCTCACACCTATGGGCAGATCAGAGTCTGCAATCAGATTAAACGTGCATACTTGCAGTGTGCTGATGATGAGGGCAGCATTTCATTTACTATTGTTCATCAAACATGGCCAGAGGAGCAGAAGAAATGGCGTGTAAATATGTCCTCATGCTCCAAGTGGAAATACCGCATTTAATTGCATGCTTGATGATGCTTCTCATTTGGAGAACATGACTTGCAGTGCCTCAAACAGAGGAGAAAGAAGAACCTCTCATTTCAGAAACCACAGTGTGAGACAATTGTGCAGAACTAGGCTCAAAGAGGGCAGTCATATGCCAACTACCAGTTGGTGTGCAATAGAAGGAATAGAAATATTCTATATACAGGACAGAATCAGTGATTCAGACTCGTGGGGTTTCTGCAAAACGTCCTGGGTACAGTGGAGCTTTATGGAACATGACTGCAGTAGCAGCACTTGTCAGGCTCCACATTTTTCCTGTCCTGCTCACAACCACACCTGCAGCAGTGATTCTCCCTGCAGACTGGTCACTCTACTCCATCAACCACATCTGATTATCTCAAGCACTCGTATCTGTCCACCTCCACCAAATACCTGTTCAGTCCCACCTATCATCCCATATATTCCAACCCCAGCCACACATTCATTGGGGGATCATCTTGCTTGTCTACTCAGGTTTCATCCAGCCCTGTTGCCTCTGGTTCTGGAATCCTGCCTACAAAGTAACATGTTACCCCAACACCCCTGATGTGGGGGTAGCAGAGTAGCGCACTTCTGTAATCAGATGGCATTGGTCTGTAACACAGCAATGTTGATAACATCAGTAATCACATTACAGTTACATTTTAAAAATGATCTTGTTACTTGTGCTTCTTAATGACCTCTCTTGCTTCGGCTCCAAACACACACTCACCACACATACTCTCCCACCCACCTTTTTCCTACCAAGCCATTGTCATGGGAACCACATGCATGCAGTCCCAATACTTTGATTTACTCTAAAACCTGAACGGAAGATCTCAAGAAGACTATAGTTGTTAAGGTTGGGTGGCTCCTCAGGAGTTTTGAGATAAAGACGACATTAGAGATGGGCCTGCATTTTTCCAGAAGAAAAACAAAGGTTTCATATATATTTTAAGGATTTACGATCTTCCATATCAGAAAGAGGTCATTACTTTTTGTTTAGTGCCGCTTCCTCTCTGTTTAAAGTGTTCTCTGCTTCCAGTTGGGGGGTTCTGGTGTGTCCCAAAGAACCACTCTCTTAAGGCAATCTTCTTTGTTAGGGGTGCAAAGGAATCAGTGGATTTTGTAGTGAGTCTGCAATACTATCAGCAAGACAATCAATACAGGAGGGACTAGGACAGTTAGGACAGTTTACTTTGCAGAACAGTTGGCTGGCCAATGTCCATACCCTTATTGCTTTTAAAATGTCTGTTTTTGGATATTTTCAGGGACTGTACTTACATAGTTTGATTAAGGAAAAATACCCAAGCTCATGTTTAAATCAATTTTTGTTCAATTTGTGATTTACTTTGAGATTTAACATTCAAGAAGATCACCACATTTCAACTTGTTTCTGAGTTTCAACTGTTAACCTTTATTCTCAGAACAGATAAGAGTGAGTTGCTCAACTTGCTGCTGGGAAATCACGTTTTTACGTAGAAAAAAAAGGTTTTGGGAGGAGCGATAAAGAGGCAGGATTGACAGTCTCGACAGCAGATCAGAGTCAGCGAAGAGGATGATGATGAATCTGCAGCTGGTGGTCTCTCTGGGCCTTGCCTTTCTCACTTCTTTGGCTGATGGAGCTCCACTGTAAGTAGACCAGTGTAATCTTGACACATTTTACCTGAGCAGATATAAACGAAACAGGCAGACAATACAGTATGATAAGACATACACTCCTCCACCACAAACACATTATAATAAAGTAAAACCAAGTTCACAATATACGCAAATCTATGGGGAGGTCATTTGTGAGAGCGGGTTTGGCTTGTTTTTAACCACTCTTTAAGGGTCATTTTGAAGGTGATATAGTTTTCACTGACTCTAATGTGAGCTGGCAGGGTGTTCCAAGACAGTACCCCTCTAATGGACACCACCATAGGACCAAATAGTTCTGCGCCATTTAACTTCACAGTCCCCTTTTGTCATTGCTCTGGTTTTTTACATTTTTTCTTTATAGAATCTTGTAATGGTGGAGGGGCTAGTTCATTCAAAACCTTAAAAATGAGGCAAACCTCTAAAATCAACTGGTAGCTATCAAAGTCCAATAACATATATTTGTCAACAATTTTACAGTAGTGGTGTTGTTACATACTGTACAAGTATGAACATGAAAGGGAGACCAAACGCAAATCTTTGCTGCCTCCATAGGTAGACAGGGTCTTAAGTATTTAAAATTTGATAAGTTAACTTTAATTTTGTTTGCTACCTTTTTAACATGTTGCTTAAACATCAACAAGTCTTGCTCCATCCACCATAACTGATATTTACTGACCCACTATTGGTTATCTGAAAAAAAACAAAACAAAACAAAACAATTATACATACAGTTTTCTTTGTATTCACATGCAGTTTTGGAGGCAATGGGACACTGGTACCATGGCTCCTGAGAGTCTTGCATCAGCTTCTTGCATTGGGTTTGTGTGACAGTATAGTACTGCATGAGCCAACCTTCCTCGGATAACTCAGTGGGTGCTTTGAGTGTTTCTGCAGTGCAAGTAATTCAAAAAAGGACATATCATGGCTGGAATAATTGGACATTTGGACACTTTTGACAAGTCTGGTGAGCAATGGACAATGTATATTGAACGTATTGAGCGTTACATGTTGGCTAATGACACACAAGCGGCTCGGAAAATTTTGGTGCTGTTTAGTGCGATGGGACCAAAAACGTATGAATTACTCCGTAATCTGGTAGCTCCTATAGCACCTGGTGAAAAGACTTATGAACAAATAGCAACTGTGCTGAAAGATCTCTTCGCACCGAAACCGCTGAAAGGTTCAGGTTCCACAAGCGCAATCGGGAAGGAGAAACAGTAGCGCAGTATGTTGCAGTGCTAGAGAGGCTTTCGGAACACTGCCAGTTTGGGGCTTACTTGGAGGACACTCTTCGAGACAGATTCGTATGTGGATTAAAATGCGAAACTGTGCAGAAGTGCCTTTTGACTGAAGATAAGCTCACGTTCAAGAAAGCAGTTGAACACGCAGTGTCAGCAGAGACAGCAGCAAGCGATGTGGAACAGTTATTGTAAGCAGCTCCCTGAAAGTGAATGCAGTGTTTTCGCATGGTGAAAAATGTCGCCGCTGTGGGAAAGCAAATCATAATGATGATGACTGCTGGTATTAAGATCGTGAATGTCACTAGTGCGGGAGGAAAGGCCACACGAAACGAATGTGCAAGAGTCAAGCAAAAAGCAGGCATGAAAGAGAACATAAACAGAAAGATGGAAAGCCTGAAAAGAAAAGCCATGCAAACAAACACAGTGGGAAAGATAAAAAGAAGAAAATCCATCATGTCGAGGCGAATGAAAGTGAAAGTGATGGAACGAAAACAGACAGTGACAGTGAAAAAACACACACTCAACCAGTTCCAGTCTTGACTGGGACCAGTTGAGTGTTAATCCTTAAGCTCCGCCCCCCTCCCAACCTGTCCACCAATCCTCGGCCCATTGACATTGACATTGATTGATTGGATTGACATGACCTGCAGTCAGTAAGTGACAGACAGGGAGGGTGAGAGACGGTGATCCGCTAGACAGCTTTGCAAACTCCGTTTTGGGGGCGTTACGAAGACGCTTGGTGGGCGTTCCCTAGTGTGCAGGAAAAACAGGAAAAACTGCACTTTTCCTGTACAAGTCAGTTGTTTTTTATAAGGGCCGTCTTGTCTGAACAAATGAACAACTAGGCTACTTACCATCATCCCCAACAATCTCTGATACTTTTCTGCGTGCTTCATGGTGCATGACGTTGTCCCTGTATGACTCCAATGATATGTCATAAAGGCATGGAAAGCTGGACACCGCAATTATCAGCTCCTCATCCGCCATGATTGTCGAGTGGGGACTATGCAAATCCAATGTTGTGGACGGCCCCTGCGTATTATTGGCCACTTGCCCCTCGATGTACTCGCGGTCGACGGATTCATTTGCATAAAGCTCTGCTGAACTTTTTGGATGCACCGCAATGGCACGGCGAGCACACACACACACACTGTGATGGTTTGTGAATGCTTTGCTGGAGCGGAATTCGCTTCTCATAGAAATGAATAGGGTGGTGTGATGCAGAGTTCGCATCACTGTTCGGCATTGTGGACATGGAGGAAGGCGCCGACGTGTCCGAAATCGATAAAGGAGTGAAAAACAAATGGATGTGGGCCTGGCTGAACGAAAAAGGGGATGATGGCAAGCCATTCAGTTCATGGTGCAAAAAATTAAATATTCCTGGCGCTTGTTTTGTGTGGTTTGCCACAAGAAGATAACATATGGCAGCAATGGTAAGAAGGTGCTTTCACGCCATCACCAAGAAACTAGCCACAAGGCTAATGTAAGAAGTCTCTGTCAGATTCTGAACCATAGCCTACTCAAAAATTAAAAATCTGCCCATTATTATTAGGGTTGAGGCTGAGGCTGTCGCCTAAACCAACAAACCAAGTGAACAATAAAGGTAATATAATTCAGACTTAATGATGCAATGTTATTAGATATTAATATGAATAGTAAAATCCTTCAAAGGGCCAGCTGTTGGTGTTACGCCATAGAATCGTGCAGTCCAGTGAGGCATCTGATCAAGTATCTCCATTATCCCTCCATTCCCTGCATAGAGCCAATGTACGTTGCGTATTGAGGGTGGAGCCATGGTTACATTAGTTTTCAAAGAGGTACAGAGGGGAGACTGGATCGGATGTCTAATCTGTAAAAAATTCAGTCAGATTACTTTTTTTTGCTTTAATCCCTGGGAGTATGGAAGTTCCACCAGTACCTTTATGGTAACACATTCACTCTACTCACTGACAATCGCCCACTAACTACCATCCTCAGCGCAGTGAAAAGCACACCATCCATGGCCCCAACTCGCATGCATTGGGCGCTCCTGCTCTCTGTTCACAATTACACCATCGAGTATAGGAAAGGTGCCCTACATGCAACGCTGATGGACTGTCGAGGCTACAGCTTCCTCATGTCCCCAGTGAGAAACAAGGTGCAATGAAGGTGTACTGCACGTCACAGTTGGACACATTACCAGTTAGCAACACTGTGTGATCTCACTGTGCAACACGGATGCCTAGGACTTGAAAGTGATTGTGCCACCCAAGTTGTGTGCCTGGGTGCTGAAAGAGCTACACTCAGCACACCCAAGTGTAGTAAGGATGAAGAGCTTAGCTCACAGCTACTTTTGGTGGCCTGGCACCGACTCTCAGAACGAGCCCCAAGCAAAGTAATGCCACTCATGTCAGTGTGTGCAGAACGACCCTGGCTTAGCACCATTACACCCGTGGATGCGGCCATCCAGTTCCTGGGAACGGAAACATGTGGACTTTGCCAGTCCATTTGAAGGGCACATGTACCTAGTCGCAGTGGACGCACACTCCAAATGGCCTGAGGTGCACATCATGGATAGCACCACATCCAAGACCATCTAAGTGTTCAGAGGACTCTTTAGTTGCTATGGCATTCCATACTGTCTTGTACTGGCATGAACTGTCCTCTTTTCTGCTCTGAAGAATTCAGTATGCTTCTGAAAGTCAATGGTGTCAAACACATTCGTTCAGCACCATTCCACCCTGCCTCCAATGGCTTGGCAGAGCACTTTGTGCAAACCTTCAAACTCGCTCTGAAATCTTCCAGAGGAACTACACCAGCGCAACAGCACGTTCCTCTTGACCTACTGCAACACCCCCCATGCAACAACCGCAACACCCCCCATGCAACAACCAAGGAAACCCCCAAAACTGTTCATTGGATGCAAGCTGTGCTCTCTACTGGATTTCCTGAAACTGAGTGTCGCTGGAGCAGTGCACCAGTCACAAGATGCTCAACAGCAACGATGTCAGCTGCACTCCAAAGAGAGACAATTTGACGTTGGTGAGCCAGTGCTTGTGGGTGATGGATAGGAGAGGAAAAGTGGACGCAAGCTGTGGTGATCAAGAAGACCGGACCAGTGTCATACAAGGCTGATGTGGGAACACAAGGGATCTGGAAACGTCACGTGGATCAGATGCTGACTCAGTCTGACCCACAAGAGACTACAGGGACCCTTCCTGTGAGTCCTTCGATATCACTACCTGTCACTACCTGTGATCCTGTGAGGATCACACGTCCACCAGCATGTTACAGTGATTAGTGAACGTTGTAAAATAAAACAAAAACAAAAAAAAGTTGAAGAATGTTTTCTTTACAAGTCGTAACATGACTCTCCTATTTTCTGTTAATGTTATTACAAAGTAAAGAAAGAAAAAAGCTCACCTGCTAACATAGTGTAAGGGGATATTGTCTTTTAAGTTGATTTAAAGCGGCCCTGTCGGAACGGCCCAGTCAGTGGAGACACACGCATAGCGTGAACCGTTCCTGTAAAACGGCCCAGAAGATCTGATAGTGGAAACGTCTTATGTTATGTATGAACCTAAATATACAATACCAACAGTTACCACTAGGGACAGACCACTGCTAGGAACAATAGATGTAACCACTAGTAGAAGAAGAAGGAGTAATAAAAGGAAATGAATGAACCAACAAGAAGCGTGTCTTCTGTGCTCTGTGTGTCAGTGTCAGTAATAGTTACACTATAAGGGAGCAACACAACCCTTTGGTTTCTGCTGGCTCCATTACGAGGAATGGCAGCCACCTGCAACTCAAACTCCTGGCATCGTTTGCGTCCTTCGCAAACCAATGGGTGACGTCACGGACGGTCGTCAGGAGTTTGTTTTGCTGTTGATCTATGTTAACGCTCCTGAGCGCAAAACATGTAAGGAGAACAGTACAGTGGCATCAGGATATAGTTGTATTTTTATATTGCTACAGACATCTGGTAAGTCATTGACATACAAGCTAAATAAATCAGGACCTCTGTGGTACACCAGCAGAACAAGGGTAGTATGAAGATAATGAATCACCAATTTGAACAGCCTGTTTTTCATCCAGCAGAGTGCGCTATCTGAGAATCTGAAGTAAGTTAACTTTGCAATAAGCATATCATGATTACTAGTGTCAAAAGCACGTTTTAAATCAAGAAATACGCTGGCAACATATCCACCCTGGTCCAACAAGCTCTTAAGTTTTCTAGGAAATAACAGGTAGCTGTCTCTGTAAAATAGAATTTCCTAAATCCAAACTGCACTGGATGAAGAGTGGCATAACCTTTATTTAAGTGTTTATTTAAGTCTCAGTTTCCTAGTGACCCACCTCTCCGCTTCTTTGATATTGATGGGTAAAATACCTTTTGGTCGGTAATTCTCAGATTTTGTCTTGTCCCCCGTATTAAAGACTGGGGTGACCCTAGCAATCTTCCACATTGATGGTACAATACCATGTTTTACAACATGTGCACTTAGGTTAGCAAGTGCCTCCTAATGGGTCTTTAGAAAGTTACAGGTCAGACCAAACTTGTCTCTCGCCTTTGAACTTTTTAAAGATTACATTATTTTTATTACCTCTGGGACAGATATTTTTTCTATGCTAAAGACTGGTTTACTTGCATCAACAGGGTTGTATGTGATATATGAGCAATTTAACTATTTTGTGAGTTCCTGTACGTGTCAGTGAAAAATCTACTGAGGTGATTCACAATGATGTCTAGATTGTCAGTTAGCTTGTCATGTAAATGGCTGGGATAGTCAGATGTATCATGTCTCAATAGCTTATTTAGTTCCATATTAGCCCTCCATTGCCATTTGCCTCTTTTATTCTCTCAGTGTAGAATTCTGCTTTTAGTTTGCGGTCATCCTTAGGACTTTATTTCTTAGTGATGTAAATATCTGTCTGTCACTTGTAGTTTTTGTTTGAAGGGATTGCTTTAAAGCATTATCTCTACAACCAGCCCAACTGGTTGTTGTGTTGGCCAGGCCTGGTGAGATGGTAGCCCAGCCAGTGGTGGTAATGGATGGCCTGCTAGCCTTGGTGGGATCCCAGTTAGAAGTCCAGCCTGGTGTAGCTGCAGCTCTGCTAGCAATGGTGGTAGCCCAGCTAGTTGTAGTTGAGGCCCGGCTGGTGATGGTAGGAGCCTGGCCTGGTGTAGTAATTGCACAGCTAATGGTGAATAAATGTCCAGCCAGGTATAGTGTTGAGGCTAGCTCTGATGGATACCCAACTAGTTCTGACTGTAGCCCAGGTAGCTGTAGTAGTAAGTCAACAGTCTGCTGTGGTTGAGGCATATCCAGAAACAATGACTAATTCGTATGGAAAAGTATGTAATCTAAATTTTGTGCGTTTTCATACGAATTTCTAGTGACACTGGTGCGCATGCGCACACTACGTCCTGTACAATGGAAACACAATTTATACCCTGCATGAATAAAGCGTACTCATTTGAAGCAGAGGATTCTGGTGGAAATTGGATATTAACTGAATGAGTTGGCTTGCAATTTAATAGCCACCATTTCAAACAATAAAAACATAATAAACACCCCAGCAGTGGTTTCATTTCAGTGACGGGATAGTGGGTCAGAGACGGTCTTGAGGGGATGGGTGCTGTGACAGCCGTCCACACTATTAAAAGTTAAGTGCAATGAAGTCCAAACACATACAGGACAACAAAACCCTTTATAGGGAGAAACAAGCAAACTGCTGCTTTGCAGAGCCTCGGACATCTTTTTTTTTTTTTCATATATTTGACGAACATGAGTTGTACATGAGTACATGAGTTCTTGCGTGGGGTCCCTCTTGTCTCTTTTGTTTAGAGCCCTATCTATTTTGGTCAGGGATGGTCCTATATAGAACACCACTAAAGGCCTTGGTGTGAAATGCAAGACCTGTCATTGACTAATGAAATATCTACTGTGCAGGGAGGTGATGTCGGCCCCCAACCTTTTGCGGGTAGGAACACCAGAAAAAATCTTTGTGGAATGTCAGGACGGGGCAGGAGAGGACATTCCAGTCACAATCAAAGTGAAGAACCATCCAACCAAAACCAAAACCCTGGTGACCAAGGATGTGATCCTCACCAGAGCCAAACACTTTCAGGAGCTTGCTGAAATAACGGTAAATTAAATGCTCTTGTTTTGCATTTTTGCAGAGCAATGTTATGTCATGAATGTATGATTGTCAAGCTCCTCACACACTGCCAATATTTGTATTTACTGGTTTCAGATCCCCACTAGAGACTTCAGGGAGGATCCTACCATGAAGCAGTATGTACACCTGGAAGCTCACTTCCCTTCCCAAGTGCTGGAGAAAATAGTTTTAGTGTCCTTCCAGTTTGGGTACATCTTCATTCAGACTGACAAGACGCTCTACACACCCGGCAGCACTGGTGAGTCCAGTTTAACATCACTGCTGAAAAGTTTTTCAAGTTTGTCCACAAATCTTTATGATCACAGAAGACCTATATTTGTATCAATGTATCAGTTTTCTTTTTTTAATTAACAACTGGACAATGAATTCTATGGTGGCCCTGAAGGTCAAAACAAAACAATATAGAAAACACTACAACATTTCACAAAACACAAAAACATTCCACAAAACACTGCAACATCAGGGATCAGGCAGGAGAAAGTCAAGGGACAAAGGCAGGCCAATTCAAGAGGGCAGGAGACAAAAAGGCAAAACAGAGTCCAAAAGCTGGGTAACTGAGGCAGGCAGATGACACGATCAGGAGTCAAAAACAGGCAGGGTCGGACCCAAGGAGACGAGAATAGGTCGAAGTGCTGGAAAGTCATGAAGGTTTCAAAAACAATCTGGCAACTAAGCCTAGGAGCAGGTGAGGCCAAATACTGAGCTAATCAGCTTAGCTGCTATCTGAGTGGACCCAGAGAAAAGGCCATGTTGAAACTGGATGGGTGAGCTGGAAACGTGGGTTTGACAAGTAGAGGTGGAAACAAACAGTAAAGACTGAGAACAGCCTCCAGATTGGCTGACAGAAAACATCCATGACAATTTTGGTGCGGGTTCTGTCAAATCAGAAGTGTTGTCCCGACCCCTTCCATATTCTGAAATGTCATTGTGTTTTCTGTAATGTTGTAGTGTTTTGTGAAATGTAGTGTTTGGTGAAATGAATTGTTGTTTTGTTTTGACCTTCCGGACCACCATACAATTTACACTTTTGAAATTTTGTTAAAGTGGAGACATTAACTTCCATAGGCAAACCACTTTCTTTCTCTTCCAGTTCTCTACAGGATATTTGCAGTGACACCACGAATGGAAGCCAAAGTCAATTCTTCTATCAGCATTGCGATTGTGGTATTTGTTTAAACTTTTGATAAACACAGAATTGAATGTGTTATGATCTGCTGGAATAAGCATCCACCGGGTGAGGTGTAGTTAAACTAAATGCTAAACAGTAGATCATTTAATCAATTTTTACTTGACTAACTAGGTTCAGAGAATTATATTGAAAATTGCCATAGCTTGTTTGTAAATTGTTATTTAATTCTTTTCACATCTAGAACCCTGAAGGCATTACTTTGCATTCTGATACATTATTTCTTCAAAAAAATAAAATCAAAGCTGAAACATACAAACTTCCTGAAATGCTCAGGTTAGTGTTTTTGTTTTATTTGAATTTTTCTGTAATATAATATACATACAAGACAAATTCGATTAATGTATTGTAACATTATCAAATAAATATATATGTATGTAATTCTTTCTGCAATATTTAACTTCATATCAACCTTCCTACCTATCTATCTACTGCCCTCACCTAAATCATCTCTTGTACAGTTAACCTGCAAAAGGAAAACTTTAAACCTGCTTTTATCTCAACTTAAGTGTTTCTATAGTAACTGCTTTGACTCCAGTTTTGTCTCTAAATGTTATGACTATTGCGCTTACTTATTTGATCATTGAAGGTATATGGTCTTATATTCTCTTTGTAGTACTGGGACATGGAAGATGGTGGCAAATTTCATGGACAACAAGCAGCAGAGCTACTCTGCACAGTTTGAGGTCAAAGAATATGGTCAGTTCCTCTTGCAACCACACTTGCATTTGAAAGCAACACGTTTATATGCTTTTGACTTTACTTAACTCAACTTCCTATTTCAGTGCTACCCAGCTTTGAGGTGAAACTGTCAACAGGAAAGCCCTATTTTCTTGTAGACAGTCAAGAGCTCATCATTAATATCCAGGCAAAGTATGTGTGGATGCCTGTGTGTGTGTGTGTGTGTGTGTGTGTGTGTGCGTGTGTGTGTGTGTGTGTGTGTGTATGTGTGTGTGTGTGTGTGTGTGTGTCTGTTTCACTTAACTGTTGCACATAATAACTACCTTTTGTGGTTGCAGGTATCTTTTTGGGAACGACGTGACTGGAACAGCCTTTGCTGTATTTGGAGTAATGCAGCAGGAACAGAAGAGGAGCTTTCCAGATTCTCTCCAAACAGTACAGGTGAACATATTTTTCTACTTTGACTGACAACCCAAACCAGTTAATTTATGAGTAGTTAGCTAGCTAAGTTGGAGAGATAGAGATAGATGTTTAGTTAGATACACAGACAGACAGACAGACAGACAGACAGACAGACAGACAGACAGACAGACAGACAGACAGACAGACAGACAGACAGGTAGATAGATAGATAGATAGATAGATAGATAGATAGATAGATAGATAGATAGATAGATAGATAGATAGATAGATAGATAGATAGATAGATAGATAGATAGATAGATAGATAGGTAGATAGATAGATAGATTTATGAGCATGATTTACACTTCCAACTATCATTAGCTGTATTTCATGTAAAGTTAATTTCACGTGTAACTCCATACAACCCCTTAGATCGACAGAGGTGCAGGAGCTGTCAACCTGAAAAGGGAGCACATCTTACAGATTTTCCCAGACATCCAAGAACTGGTGGGGAAGTCCATTTATGTTGCAGTCAGTGTGCTGACAGAGGGCGGTAAGATGGAGATAGTATGTTTATAGACAGTGCAGAGACTGTACTCTTTTGTACTGTGTTAATTGTGCGTGCATGATATTACCTTTATTTGAAAGCATGTTCTTCCCCTTGTAACCACAACTTAAGTAATGTACCATAAATTCCATGTATGAAAGCTTTGAAGTTTAATGATTGAATCATCCATTTTTGCAATCAAATTAAGGTACAAATTAAAATTGGCAGGCAAGCAGAGCAACAAGTAACCTTTTGGGCTTACCCTCACCTCTATCAGTGAGACAAATGTATTGGCTGCCTGACCTCATGCTTTTCTACTCCAGTTTAGTTCCAGTAAGCAAGACAAAATATTCAGTCAAACTGTCCAAACAGTCCTCCTGCATGTGCACCTCCTACATGCACATGCGATACAAGTATCTATAAATATTACTATAATACTATTTGTGACAGAGAGATAGGACAGAATTTATATAAACCATGTTTGTTGTTATGTTTATGCATTTCCTCGCAGGTGGTGAAATAGTGGAGGCAGAGTTAAAAAATATCCAGATTGTCACTTCACCATACTCCATCCACTTGAAGAGAACACCTAAATTTTACAAACCTGGGATGTCCTTTGATGTTATGGTAAAGTATAAATACAAAAACTGTTTACAAAACACATATCTACCAACAAGGTATTTCTGTATTTCTATATTTATTTCAACCTTGCTACCTTTACAATCTTGAAAGTCTCCTGCTAGTTCATCAAATGTGATCCTTGCATCACAGACAGAATGAAAGCACAACACAGGTAATGTGTATACTTGTCAAGGAATATAGACACCTGTATCAATATACACTTGTAACTGGTGAATGGCAAATACCAGGACCACATAGTAAGACAGAAATTATGTCTGTCATGCTTTGATGGATTCTCATTATCAAGCTGAAGCAGATTCTGTGACCACACAGGTTTCCAAAGAAAATGAAAATATTGTTCAGTGATTTGGATCACTGTACTAATCAAAGTCAAGTGCACAGCTAACAAGATTGCAGCTAAATCTTTGTTTTTTAACTTAATGAAATGTGTTTAAGTAAGAATTCAACAGTTTCTTCAGCTGTTTATTTTTCTGGTGGCAGGTTGAAGTTGTGAACCCTGATAACACTCCTGCAAGTGATGTTTCAGTAGTGGTGCATCCAGGCCAGAAGAGGGGGACCACTGGAGCCAATGGTAGGGCAAGGATTCAGATAGAGGAAACGGCAACGACTAACGGACTAGAAATAACTGTAAGTCTCTGTGCTTATTGTACTTCACAAGTTTATGATACTCTGATACTTTTCATATCGGTTTCTCTAAGCACCAGTCAGCACACCAGAGATCCATTCAGGTTCTTTTATTTGTTCTTTCACTCACCGATCCTAAACACAACACAACACACAACAAAAATCCACAGCAGCCCTTTTCTGCCCAAATCAGCCCTACTCAACTGGCCTCCATCCAATAATAAAGCATCCATTTACTTCTGCAGCTTGCCCATAACTCTCATATTTGAGAGAGTTATGAGATTTATTGCACTCCAACAGTTTGATCATGACATGATCTGGGTGAAGCAAGTGACCTGATAACGGGGGCTGGCGCCCAGCGATCGTGTCCTGCAGAATCTGTCTGTCAAAAGAGTGACCACAAAATCTGGTGGTCATCAAGAATTCAAAGAACCGTATTTACATCTGTACTTCCGTTACCTGGAAAATAGACATCACGGTGGCACATTCACTGTCCTCCTCCCCAGCTTTCAGAATACAGCCATATGTGAGTGTGTTTATATGAATGTTTATGTTTGCACCTACATTTATCTTCTTAGACTCAGATGATCTGTCAGTCAGAACTGTCTTACCTCACTGATAACAATGGTTGTCCTTGTTTCTCTGCTGCTGTTTAACTAAATTCTTGCTGTCATTTTGGATCTTTGGAAATTTTCAAGATGGCGCCGTTGATGGGTGCTATGGTGTTCACCTGTGTTGTGCTCCGTCTCTTTGGTGCTGTTTTTGCGTCTGGCTCTACTTCTTACTCCAAAGAAGTTCTTATGCACATCAGGGGTTCAATGCCATCTGGTATTGTACCAACAGTACTCACCCGATCCACGGATATTCTGAATATCCTTGTGAGAGGGACAGCGTTTTTCACCGGTGTCGTGAGGTGGACCAGGCGGCAGCGTGGTAGGAGAGGGGGCTGTCTGGTTTGCCTTCGCTGGAGAAAATCACGCCCTCCTCTCCCAGGTATATTCCTGGGTAATGTGAACTTCCTTCCCAATAAAATGGATGAGCAGGCTGTTGGTCTCAAGGAATAACGACTTCCACTCCACAGTGGTCTTTGCCATGGTTGAGACACACCTGTCCCCGGCAGTACCGGACGAAGCTGTTCAGCTGTACGACTTCTCCGTGTTTCGTGCTGACAGAGACTTCCAAGCCGTCAGAAAATCATGCAGCAGTGGATTTTTGTTTTTTGTGAACAACCGCTGGTGCTCAGAGGTGACAGTGATTCACCAGCATTGCCCCCCCCCCACTGGAATCACTCCCCATTCTCTGCCGTCCGTACTATTCCCCACATGAGTTTAGCAGTTTCTTGCTAGCTTGTGTTCACATTCCCCCCGATGCTGATGTCACCGCTGTGATCGACACCCTCGCAGATCAGCTGTTGTTTTGCTGTAGTTTTGGGGGACTTCAACCAGGCTCATCTGAGTAGGGCTCTCCCCAAATTCCGGCAGCAGATCACATGCCCCACCCATGGACTAATCACCCTGGATCACTGCTATTGCACCATTAAGCAGGCTTACCACTCGGTCCCTCGTGCTGCACTGGGCAAAGGCGACCACCACCTCATCCGCCTGATCCCTCGCTACAGGCAGAGATTGAAAACCTCTAAACCTGTGGTGAAGAGCGACAGGGTGTGGTCAGGTGATGCATGTGAGCATCTCCGTGCCTGGCTGGAGAGTGCAGGCTGTGACCAGGGCTTCATGGAGTGGGCGGGGTCTGAGGCTGGTAACAACCTGGATGAATACACAGACACTGTGATGTCATTCATCAGCCTTGGGGAGGACGTGTATGTCCCGCTCCGCTCCAGAAGGACTTTTAACAACAACAAGCCCTGGTTCACGGCTCACCTCAGGAGACTGAGGTCAGAGAAGGAGGTGGCTGGGCGCAATGGGGACATGGCCCTGTTCAAGCAGGACAAATACAGGCTTGCAAAGGCGGTGGAGGAGGCAAAACATTGCTTTCCAGAGAAACTGCGGCTGCAGCTCTCTGAGGGGAACTCCTCTTCCGTCTGGAAAGGGCATAAACTGACGGAGAGGAGTCAGCGGATGCTGAAGCACATAGTGCAAGGAGGTCGCCAACTTTCAGCACAGCGAATTGCTACAGAGCTCCAAACTTCATGTGACCTTTAGATTAGCCCAAGAACAGTATGCAGAGAGCTTGGAGTTTGGAGCGGGCCCCTTCCTCTTCCAACCTGACTGTGCACCAGTGCACAAAGCAAGGTCCATAAAGACATGGATGACAGAGTCTGGGGTGGATGAACGTGACTGGCCTGCACCAGTCCTGGCCATAACCCGATAGAACACCTTTGGGATGAATTAGAGCGGAGACTGAGAGCCAGGCCTTCTCAACCAACATCAGTGTGACCACACCAATGCGCTTTTGGATGAATGGTCAAAAATTCCTATAAACAGACTCCTCAACCTTGTTGACAGCCTTCCCAGAAGAGCTGAAGCTGTAATAGCTGCGAAAGGTGGACCAACATCATATTGAACTCTATGGGTTAGGAATGGGATGGCACTTCAGTTCATAGTATGTGAGTCAAGGCAGGTTAGCGAATATTTTTGGTAATATAGTCTATGTCTATGTCTATAGGGCAACCTTTACAGGTCAAGGTATTCAATGATGTGAATGAATAAAGGGAGGAGGCTTGTGAGTAAAAATATATGTTTTATTAAAGTACGGTTCCAGTGCGAAAGAAAGATTGTGAGTTTATTATTATTTATTGATAATTAACAAGAGAGGTAAAACCAAACCAGTGCCATAAAAATACTTAAATTGAGACAAACTAAATAGATCGCCTGTGGCTGCAAAGAAAAGAAATAACACAAAAAAACCCACAAAAATAGTGGAGGTGGTTTCACAATGGAGCTAATCAAGACAAGACTAGCAAGCCTGGTATTCATGTAAACTAGGTTGAGGATTTGGAGCGTTGAACCTCAAATAACGGTAGGAAAAACAGTGGTTACATTAACCATCTAGGAAAAAAACACAGGAGCAAATTAAAATCATAAGTCTCACACTGATTTTCATGTACATGTATAGCATTTTAAAATAAAAATACCACAAGGTGTATGTAACTGGATTACCTTGGCGTCTTTAGTTTGCCTTTGCTTTCCGTCCACGTCAGCACAAGAGAATGGTAAGTATTCTAACAGCAGCATTAAAAAACAGCATTTCAACATTAATAGACTACACACAATAGCGTCCATACATACACATACAAACTTTAGAACACCTTGTACAGGTTACCTCCACAGTAGCAATCAATACGTGTGCCAAAGCAGAAGCAAAAACACATGGCTCTGACCAGGACCAAACCAGCACATATCCGCTCACCCAGGGCCCCCTGACCACATGTTGAAATTCAAGATTTATAGCACCTTATATCAGATATCAGAAAGAGATATCCTCCAGAATGGCCTCCAGAATCTGATGGTCAAGTTGGCTATAGCTTTTACAGCCCCTGATTCCTGAACCATGATCTTAAATGATATTTTTTTTGTATTTCCTCAACACTTTGAGCTAAGAGGCTGAAATTTGACTATGTTCATCAGGAGGTCAAGAGCATTCAGCATGTCAGGTTTCTCCTACCACCTGCGAATTTCCATCACATGCCGTAGCAAAACAGCGAGAAAAGTTCAGCTACAATAAACCTAATGATGCAACAGCAGTTGCTATACATCGTGCTAGTTAACCTGTGACACAGCCATGAGCGAGGTGAAACCACTCCCACTTTAGTGCACAGCATTAACAGGGAGGTCTGACAAGTAAATGAAGACACCTGTAGAGTGGAAGAAACACACCCGCTGGCAAAATGGCAGCTGGCAAGATACTTACTTCAAGCTATGGTCAGGTATGTACGCACAGATGAGAGCCGGCTGGGCAAATATGCAGCACCAGCTGGTAAGGTGTACCAGTCTCCTGGCATAGGTGACAAAATAACTTGCTTTACTAATGCGCTGAGGCCTGAAGATGAAAAGGAAACAATCCCTGGTTGTCTGTCTTCTGTATCAGGTTGGTTGCGTCACCCAGGTCATATGACTTTGTTGGTATTATGTGTCAATCTGTGCATGCACCTGAACCTCATTCAAGTATTTCGCTCCGTTTCAGGCAGTCAGGCAGAATTAAATAGAATACATAAGAATACACAAGTAGAGCATACAAACTCCACACATAAAGTCTTTCACAGCACTCAAACACTAGGAAGAGGGAATACACCCTGGACAGAGTCAACAAAGAAACCCACAAATTAAAGTCATAAGGATTCACGTCTGTCAATTACTTTCAGTGAGCGTGCGTGTGTGGCTTTGATTGCAGGCACAGACGGCTGATCGTCATCTCACACCTGAAAGACAATCATCAGCAGTCATGGTGGCTGTCCCATACAAAAGCAGAAACAACAACTACATCCATATAAGTGAGAACAGTCCCTGATTCTTGAGAGATGAATATTCTCTTATTTTAAGAGATGGTGCTGATGTTAACAGTGGTGAGGTAACTGTTTTGCAGTAGAAGTTTGAACCCGTTGTCACAATGACATTTTCCAGATGTGGGTACAGATGTAGTGGCACTGGGAGAGTCTCTGAGAATGACCTTTGATCTCAACAGGGAAATGCAAGAGACTGATATCACTTTCCTGGTGAGAGAACTCTCACATAAGTTGCATTTAACTGGCTTTACTCCAAGCAGTTGTAGTGAATGAACCTAATTACTGTAATTAATTAATTACAATTACTACTATTGTCTAAATCTGCCTTTCCAGATCTTGAGCAGAGGTCAGCTCGTGAAACATGGTCGACATAGATATACTAGTCACGTTATTTCCCTGTCTGAGACAATTACCAAAGACATGCTGCCATCATTCCGCATCATAGCCTACTACCACACAAATAATGAAATGGTATCAGACTCCGTTTGGGTGGATGTGGAGGACACCTGCATTGGCTCGGTGTGTATACATGTAGGAGAGTTACTTATGTGCCTGCCATAAGAGATGGAAGACTCACACACTGTTCTCCTTTCGTATTCAGCTGAAGCTAGAACCAAAGAGACACAGTGCTTCCTATGAGCCTGGCAAAGTGTTTGTTCTGAAGATCACTGGAGATCCAGGTGCCACAGTCGGATTGGTGGCTGTTGACAAAGGAGTCTATGTCTTGAACAACAAACACCGCCTCACCCAGAAAAAGGCAATTTCTTTTGTTTCATATTCCATTGAGATGCAGTTTTAAAGAGTTAATTAAAATAAGAAATAGAAAACACATTATTTAAATTTGTTTGTTCTCTTTTGAATTTGATTCAACTAATCTGTTAAGTTTTCCTTGTGCATGTGGCTTCTTCATTTCTCAGGTGTGGGATATTGTAGAGGAATATGACACAGGCTGCACACCAGGAGGTGGGAAGGATGGAATTGGTGTCTTTGTTGATGCTGGACTTTTGTTTGAGTCCAGCACAGCAGCTGGAACGCCCTACAGGCAAGGTGACAGTATTTTCTAATGTTGCTATGGGTTCACAGCAACAGATTAGACTTCAGACACATTACCTTTTTCTCAAACAAAGCCTTCAATCCATGCTTTTAAGTCTTAACAAAGGTTGTGTAAAATTGTCTTTGTTTCATATCCACAATACATTTGGGTCTTGCCAGATGACTTTTAGGAGTGTTATTATAATTATAGCATGTCCACTATTGAACACAATCATTACAGATTGTGTGAAATATCTTGTCTCAATTATATTTCCAGAATTGAAATGCCCTCAAGTGTCCAGCAGGATAAAACGAACCAGTACCACCATGGCAGTAAGAACCAGCTTAGGTAAGACCAAGAGACATAGAATGCAATATGCCTGACGATATTGCCTCTTCAAAAGGTTTTTGGAGATCTTTTGCTTTTCTTCTGATCTGTATTTAGGGGTTATATGAAAGTGAGCTGAATATGACACATGATGAAAGGATTACTTACCAAAACCAAACTATCTCTCTGTGTTCTTCAACTTTATCATTTATTTTTATTTAAAGCGCTTGTTCATGATAATTAATCTCAAGACACTTTACATGAACAAACAATACATACAGAGCAGAGCCCAACAAAACTGAACTATGGAATTAGAACAATGACATAAATCGTGCACGCAAATGAGATTTGCGCAAGCACAAATCAAACATCTGCATGAGCGCACTTTTCTCGGCCACTTTCATTTTTTTTGTGAGTTCATTTGCATGAAATGAATGTTTGGCGCACAGGTAGGTCACATTTGTGGGTGCGATTTATCTCAGTGTTATGATTTCATACTAAACAGAACAAGTGCTGCTCAAGTGACTGCAGCAAAGAAAAATATTCCCCTCAACAGCAAAAAACCTTAGGCAGAACCAGGCTCAGGAAGGGCAGTCATCTGCCAATTACTGGTTTGGCTGCAATACAATTGTGTATATTTAGGACAAAGCGGTAATAACACAAGCTGATCGGGTCTATTGTCCAAAAGGTCCTGGGTCCACCATATAATCTGAGCAGTGCAGATAGATCAGTAGATAGAAAAAAAAACTATTGCTTTCTCTGGGAAGTTCCCACTGTGGAATTAAACTTCTAGGTAAAGCATGATGATGAATGTAAAACCCTGAAATTACACCGCAGGCGTAACTTGCAGTGGGACATAACTGCAGCAGGACTCTAGTCATTCATTTTCAGAACCAGAACAGTGATCGTCTTCCATATGCTGGATAGTCTCCCTTGTTGAAGACTAACCCCGAAATTCCACCAAATGCGTGAGCGGCACCTGCCGTGCTGCTGCGCGGCTCTGTAAAAGGAAAATTTAAAGGTACTATATAAAGAAAACAACAGCAAACAGTAGTTGACTTCCTTCTCGCTCTTTTTCTCACCTTTAGCTATCTATCTATCTATATCCGATCTGATCGTTTTGAATTTGAGCGGTAGCCGCTGTAATAGAAAAGCTGCACTCAGGAGCGGCAAGCCACAGCTGAGCACTCATGGGACGTTGTTGAGCCGCTCTCAGTGGAATACATCTCCATTGGTTTTAATGGAAGATAACTGCGACGGTTACTGCACCGCTGCTGTAAGGTGCTGCTCACACATTCGGTGGAATTTCGGGGTAAGGTTGAAGACTTTGTGCAGCAGCTCCCACAGTTCAGTGGCACAGGTCTTCAGAAGACATGAGCAAGCTGTCTCAGCTCTCTCCTGGACATGTCTGCACTGAAGCAGGGATGGGGAGGAGTGTGGGATGGCTGGAGGGGTCACAATTGAAGAAGCTATTAAGCTCATTGGCTCGTACCCCTGCTTTAGGGGACCAAGTCCTGTGTAGATATTTCGTGGGTGGATGTCTTCACACCAGAGGGGTGTACTATGGCTGCAGACGGACCAGGTTGTGGTCAGACTTCCTCTGCAGAGGGAGTGGGGTGGCCCTGTACGCATCCCTTACATTCACATATAGCAAGTCTAACGTCTTGTTCTTCTTCAGACAATCCACAAACTGGTGAAATGCAGCCAAGGCAAGGTTCAGGCAGTGCATCTTGGTGAGGTGTGGTGTTATTGGTGGTGTTGAGCATGTGGCCTTTCTCAGGGACCAGGTTAAGAAAGAGGACAAGTGTCCTCATCCATGTCCAGTCAGCATAGAAATGCGGCCTCTTCCAGGTCCAAGGGGGAAATTGAAAGAGTTAAGGTAATAGTTAGGTTACGTTGTTAGTTAAAATCTGTTCTGGGGCAGGGCACTGGGGCAGGTTGAGTCCTCTGCATGCACTCTAGGGCTGCTTGTCCCGTCATCTCATTCTGGAGCTCAGGCTTTTGGCTGTGGCTTGTTATTTGTTTTTCTCAAAAAAGTTACCTTCTAACAGTTCCTAGTAAGTAAGTCTCAACCCTAGCTCAGTAGCGGTTGCAACACCATCCGGACATTTCCATGATGGCAGGGAGGAGGACAGAGAACTCATCCAGCAGTGACCAGTGGTGGGAGGATGACAGCAACAGAAATCTCTGCACAAGGTCTTAGATCCAGCACACCATCCATGCTGTTTAGGATCTTGCACAGTCAAGAAGTCTTAAGAATAGAGAGAGGAAAGAAAACCAGAAAATTCCAGCACACTGAAATTTTGAGAGTGCTTCAGGATGTGTGCCTGTTGGTTTACAGCACTTTGTCTGCCTTTGGATTGCTCACAAGGCACCACTCTGTGAGTGTGTGCATGTATGAGAGAGAGACTGAGTGGCTGTGTGTGTGTGTGTGTGTGTGTGTGTGTGTGTGTGTGTGTGTGTGTGTGTGTGTGTGTGTGTGTGTGAGGTCATCTGTGAGCCTGCTGCAGCAGGAGGCTCCCTGTCAGCAGAGGAGCAGACACAAAGCACTTGACTACATGTTCTTTGAGAAGGTGTTGCTGAAAAACGATACAACCTATCAACATGCCAGTAGGTACACAAGTACCTACTTCTAAGCCAAAGTATGGCGACGTAGCAGATGTTTGTTTGAGGAGTTCTGTTTTTCCCATTCAAAAAAACCCAAAATAGCTTAAGTGCTAAACATTTGGCTCTACAGAGACAACACTTGCACCTATATGGAATATAAGCACACCATCACGCAGGAGGGAGTCTCAGGAATGCCCTGATGTGATTTGGTGTGTGTACTATGAAAACTGATTTTAACCTTGATCACAGTGGTTGGAAAATGAATAGAGGCTTGGGGAGAGAAGAGGCTGCACTGGTGTGACTCTGAGGCTCGCTATTTAAATTTTATATTGGGCATAGGTTTGTGACCCGCATCGCATGAAAAAGCACAAATTTTCTGACAAATGTAGGAAGAAAAATGACGGTGTGGCTGGGAGCAGCATGAAAAGAGAGAAATAAGAGCTGATTCTTCAGCGATCCCACACTCTTGACAGTTGGTCTGTCCCCACTGTTTCTGCATCAAAAATGCCAAACCCACATGTTTTTGAGAGGGTCTGGATGAAAAACAATACGAGGTATCAGCATACTGTCAGTTCCAGTCAGAGAGGACAAGTTTTCCTGCGTTTTGAATTTTAAATGAAGTTCCTACATAAACGTATGGCTGTACAGCAAATGCTTCTTTGAGGGTGATTTTTTTGAATTTGCTTGTCTTTCTCATTCATTTCTTATGGGATTTTTTGCCTTTTTGGAGCACATTTTTGAAGTTTCAAATTTTGGATTGTTATACACCAACAGGTCCGGGAGAGTCTCAGGAACAAAGCTAATATTTATTTTGTCCAGAATGTGGATTTCCCAAAAGCAGTGAGTCAAAGGTGGTGGGCCCCTTTTTGTTGTGAAAAAACAAAGCACACTTGCTGTGTCCAAGCCGCGCATTTTGGTGTATCATTTGTCAGCTACGGCCGACCGACATTTCGCTATGATAATGAGAAAAACAAACATTCAGAAGAACAAAAAGAAGAAGAGAGAGCAGGGGAAAAGCACATAGAGTGAGAAAGGGAAAGCAAATAGAGGGAGAGGGGGAAGAAAGAATAGAAGAAAGAAGAATTGAGAGAAGCAAAAATATTTTGTATTTCTCAACACTGTATCTCTTCCACATCCCTCTTTCTTTTCAGTGAGTCACTATACTGACAAACTGCAAAGAGAATGTTGCTTGGATGGGATGAGGGACACCCCGGTTTCATACAGCTGTGAGAGACGTAGCGAATACATTGTGGATGGTACAGCCTGTATGGAGGCCTTCCTGAACTGTTGCAATGAGATGGCAAAACATCGAGATCAGAGAAAGGAGGATAATCTTCAGCTGGCTCGCAGTAAGAGTCGGGTACAAGGGATGGATGGAGGCACATCTGTGATGTTCATGTTGGAAATAAGAAAACAATTGCAGTGTCCCATAGAATTATAACAATCTTTCTAATGACACCTAGGTGAAGAGATTGACAGTTACATGGACAGCAGTGACATTGATTCTCGCACCAATTTCCCTGAAAGTTGGTTGTGGATGGATGTTCTGCTCGCTTGCCCAAAAAATAAAAAGGACTGGTGAGTCCATTATAAACTGGGCACTTGTAATACATGACCAAACTACTTTCACTTTGGAATATGTGAACTTTTTTTTCTTTTCAGTGATGTCGCATCATTTGACAGGAATGTGCCTTTGCAAGACTCAATCACAACATGGCTGTTCACAGGCATTAGTCTGTCAAGCACTCATGGTAGGCTATTAGTGATAAAAATCTGTCCTGTACCATGCTGTGTCCAACTTGTATCTTTCTTTTAGGAATATGTGTGGGTGAGCCATTAGAAGTAACTGTCTGGAAAGAGTTCTTCATTGATCTCAGGCTTCCCTACTCTGTTGTCCGAGGAGAGCAGATTGAGGTGAAGGCAATCCTCCACAACTACAGCCCTGATGAGATAACTGTAAGTCTGTGTTATGCAAATTTCAAATGGGGTTCAAATTTGCAAAACATTTTTGTTTATATCCAGATACTATGCTAGTATTAGTAGTCTACAACTGTATTTATTTAGGGACCTTTTTTTGTTCTCTTCTCAGGGTGGAAAATTCGTATTATAAGTACAAACTCTATATACTGTAGACTTCAGACAATACAAAAAGTAACTCACTTTCTCTCTGTCTTGTCCCATGTTGTTTTCAAGGTGCGTGTGGACCTCATTGAGGAGAAGAGTGTGTGCAGTTCAGCCTATAGGCATGGAAAGTATAGCCAGGAAGTCAACATTGGTGCTGAAACCACACAATCCGTGCCCATCATCATTATTCCTATGAAAGTAGGAGAGCTTCCCATTCAGGTCAAAGCAGCTGTTAAAGATACAGGGATCAGTGATGGAATTGTGAAGATGCTACGGGTAGTGGTAAGAGAAATGCAAAACAAATATTGACTGGCTATATTATAATTTCAATCTTAATCACACTAACTTGGGACTTGCTTGAGACTGTCAGAACAGACCCACAAAGACCCAGGAGTGCTTAGTTTACTGAGTTTTTATTAGCTTCTGGGAAAAGGGAGTTGGGGCTCAGGCATGTGGCTCCAGTGGCTGGGCGGCAAGGTGAATGGAGGTACGAGGATCTTCTCCTGTGGTTGAGTCTCTCAGCAGCAGCAGGAATAACAGGAGCACAGGCCAGATAGCAGGAATAACGGGAGTGGGCAGGGGTACAGGAATGCAGGCCAGGCAGCAGGAACAACAGGAGCAGGCAGGGGAACAGCTACGCAGGTCAGGCAGCAGGAACGGGGACAGAAAGGCAGAGTCGGGTTACCGGGGTCAGAGTCGGCATCGGAGCGATCCAGGTCAACAACGGGAGTCAGGCTGGGCAGGGCTTCTGCAACGAGAGTCAGGCTGGGCAGGCTTTCAGAAGACAAGCAAGCCATGTACCAAGATGATCTGACACTAGGGTGTGAGCAGAGTGCAGTATAAATACCCCAGTGAGTGAAGCAGGAGACATGGAGAAAGCCAATGACAGCCACAGAAAGATAATCGATAAGAAGAGGAAGGAGGTGAGCCAGTGAGGGGCAATCAGTAGCAGGTGAGCCAGGAGGAGAAGAGGCATGTGAGTGCAGCAGGAGGTAAAGAGTGGAGTGGAGTTGAGTGGAGAGGAGTGAAGTAAGGAGGAGTGGAGTGGAGAGGGGTGGAATGGAGTGAAACCCTGACCCAGCTGGGAGAACCATGACAGAGACTTGAGGGTTTAGACATATGTGACTTACTCCCACCTCTGGTAAAATATATAACAACTTCAATGTCTTTTTATGTGCCTTGTTTTTAAACCATGAGAACAAACAACCACAGACCCAGGATTGAATGCTATCTGGTTAATGGGCTGAAAGCCCCAACCCATCTCTGTCTCTCTCCACCTATCCAATTCAAATAAGGGCCTAAAACCTCCAAATTAAAATTAAATGATGATTGATTTTTTTTTTCTGATGATTGTACTAATTCTTTTCCAGCCTGAAGGTGTGTTGAAAAGAAATCAACAAAGTATAACTTTAGACCCAGTGAAAAAAGGTATGTGTTCATCCATTAAATATTTATCATAAATGTCAATAGTATTTAATTTATTACTTGCCAAACCAGCATCCACTTTTTCCCCTTTAGGTGGCAGACAAAATGAAATTCTAATCAGTGGGATTCCTAAGAGTGATATGGCTCCAAACACACCCACATGGACAAAGCTCTTTGTTACAGGTGTGATACAGTGTAATAACGTGGTTCCGTGTTTCACTTACAATACAGATCCTGCACAGTGATCCTAAATTTAAATATATTGTTCTTATTTCGGAATTACCATCTTATTGCATTACCTTTACTTTTACTTCACATAGCTGTTTCATCTAAGATATTTAATTTTTATTCATTTTCTGTTTGTTTGCGTGTGTGCATGCAGGTAGAGAGCAAGTGTCCTCTCTGAAGAACGCCATTAGTGGGGAATCGATGGGTAGTCTGATCACACAGCCCCATGGTTGTGGGGAGCAGAATCTCGCCGACATGACCCTGCCTGTAATTGCAGCAACATATTTGGACAAAACCAACCAGTGGGAAACAGTGGGATTTGACAGGCGTAAAGAAGCCTTGAAGCACATACAGACAGGTTGGCTCAGTGATACTCATAGACACTTAATGCTTAATTATTGCAGTAAGTTTTATTGTTTTCTGCAGCCTTACTAATGTGTCAGTTTTAGTCACTCTAATTTTGCGATCTGATGTTTGTCAATATTAACTACTTTAACCACATCTTCAGTGTCTGCTTGTTTTAACACATTTAATTAGCATTTCAATGTTGTGTTGATTTACAGTAAAGTTGACAAATGCTTCATCTGTTCCATGTTTCTCTGCGTTTAAAGGCTGAACAAATGCAGACCAGATGAAAATTTCTACATGCTTGTCTCCTTGATTTTAAATTATTGAATGTTTTAAGAGCATACTGTGCAAGTTGTTTTTTTTTTGTGATCTAAATAGATGTCTGCTTTTATGTATTCATTGTCATTAGTATGGTATGACTTTTGCTAATAGTCTGACACATTCTCATAAGTGAAGAATGTGTAATAGCTTCCTCTGTATAGAGTCTGAATTGACAAAGTTGCATTAAATAGAGTGCAAACGATCCATGCGCTGTGGAGAACCAGCAAACTACAGGGCTGGTCTGACCAAGATTGAACCTCCTTGCTGTGAGGTTGCAGCGCTATTTACCTCATCACTGTCACCCTTAGAGGCCTTCATTTAGATTAATACAGAATCATCCACAATCATCCTCAATAAGATCTTTTGCATTTGTCCAGGTTACCAGAATCAGCTTGGCTACCGTAAACCTGATGGATCTTTTGCTGTGTTTAAAAAAGCCCAAAGTAGCATCTGGTGAGTCATCTTATGTCAGACACACACGGAGAGTTTATCTTATGGGTTTATTAACACAAAGAAATTTAAATAAACTTTCAAATCTTTTCCTCTTTTCATTTTCTCTAAGGCTGACAGCTTATGTTGCCAAGGTGTTTGCCATGGCCTATGACCTGGGGGCACTGGAAAAGCACATCATCTGTGATGCTGTGAAATTTGTCATTCTGAATCAGTTACCTGATGGCAAGTTTACCGAAACTGGATATGTGTACAGTTGGGCAATGAGGGTACGTTCATGAAAGTCCAATTTTCATCTTTAAAAGACAGGAATAAATTAAATATTGAATATGAATGGAATTAAAATGTGTGTTTGGGTGTGTTTGCATGTGCAGGGTGGTGTGCGAGAAACAGATTCAGATGCATCTATGACAGCCTTTTGTCTCATTGCCATGCAAGAGTCCCGCACATTATGTAATACTGGTAAGGTGAGTACCGCACTTCCATGATTCATTTTCTCCTCTGTTCAAAGCTAATTTATGTACTATGCCATTTTTAACAGGGAGATAAATAACCATTACAGACAGCTCTCTGTATTTGCACAGAAGTATGAATCATGTTAAAAACTCATAGATGGATTTTTCCTTCGTTTTTGGATTTGTGTCTAGATTCTAGATGCACCAATGTTAAAAGCAGTGACCTACCTGGAGAGGCGTCTGCCCAGCCTGGAATACCCTTATGCTGTTGCCATTACATCATATGCCCTGGCCAATGAAAACAAATTGAGGAAGGATATTCTTTACAACTTTGTTTCACCAGGTGTGACCACACAGCAGTGTAGATGCAGTTGGTAATTCAAGACGTGCTTACAACACATTACATCTGTTTTCCAAAAACTATGGTTTCAACAATCTGAGTCTATTCTATCAAAATTTTAAAGGCTGTTATTTCTGTCAAGTGACAACAGTGACTCCTGCTGCTTGACATGGCATCTTATTAAGATCAGTGTTTGAGTTAAAAAAACACAATTTTTAGAGCATCACAGGCTGACCAAGCCAAGCCCAAGCCCCTCAACTGAGAAATGACACCCACTGTATTTATTATTGTAACAATAATTCTTGTAATAATATTTGAAAAATGCGACAAGAAACATTCCAGGACTCCAAACCACCCATCCATCCATCAACTTATCAACTTCATACCCAGTGGTGTCATGGGGGTCTCCAATTTCACATAGGAAGGAGGCAGGTAATATAGGGGCCCGATTCCAAACCACTACTGTCGAATTTATAGACATTACTCACTAGAACTGACATTTCTTTTATCCAAAGTGCACGCTCAGTGTGAAAACACTTGAAAACTCTATGAAATATGTCTCTTTACAAGACACTTCCAAGCTTACATTGTAAACACATAGTACTTTCTAGTTTTGGGGGGAATTTAGTCTCTTTCATACAATGTGTTCCAAAAAGTTGAGTGGCTTACA
Organism: Karalla daura; assembly: GCA_029224185.1. Classification (NCBI taxonomy): domain Eukaryota; kingdom Metazoa; phylum Chordata; class Actinopteri; order Chaetodontiformes; family Leiognathidae; genus Karalla; species Karalla daura. The sequence continues at coordinate 20,503,040 of CM055189.1, forward strand.
GAATTCAACAACAAGCACTCTGGTACACACCCCTGGGTGTGTACATCTCTCGTTAAGCCACGATATATTTGCTCTGTCGTGCGAACAAACTTGAACTTGAGGGCTTTAACCTACAACAGCTGCCTCAATATTCATAGTACAATCACCAAATCACATCAGTGTGTTCGTGAGGATACAATAGAAGGCCCCAAGGTTTCCCATTGTTTAGAAAGGCACCAGTAGACCCCTCAGACCCCACCAGTACAAACTAGGTGAGATAGTGGGTAAATGGATAGTTCATATTTATCAGTCTTCCACATAGTGTAAATAGAAGCTGAACAATATCATTAATTCAAATCTCACTCTTGTAAACCAAATGATCTAACAGAGATAAAGATTGGATGAATTTCCTGACTGTCTAGCATATTTTACTGGGAAAAAATGTTTTATGGGACTCAGGTAGAGTACAGAATTAATCTTGTTCCAAGTATGTTAGAATCACTAAAGTGTAATAAACTGTTTGTTACACCAGACCGGTCCTACTGGCCAGTCCATGAGAGAACTGAATACACCCTGGAGGCCACAGCATATGCTCTTCTTGCCCTGGTCAAGGCCCAGGTGAGCAAGTGATACCTGTCTTTCACATGTTACATCCAATAGAGTCATCGCCTATACTGCTAAAGGCTAATACAGTATATGCTCTATGCACATTGTGCCTTTCTTCCATTTCATGCATGCTTTATGGCTTTGTGTGGTTTCACACGCACATTTTATGCGTAATTTTGTCTGTTCTCAGCAAGCTCACAGATGGATCGATGAGTATGAAACCAGACCAAACTATTTGAGGAGTTGCCATGTTGAAAAACAGACAGACATGAACACTCTGCACTCCATCTTTACACATTCATCAAAGACAGACATAATGTTATTAGAAACAAATTTCACATAAGTGTCTGTGAGCATTCTTACTGTAACTGGCACAAGGTGTTAATGTGACTGTAAAATGACTTCTGTTTTGTGAATAAAGGCCTTTGAAGATGCCAGACCTGTTGCCAGGTGGTTCAACCGACAGCAGAAAGTGGGTGGAGGCTACGGCTCAACTCAGGTAACGCTGACTCCTTCAGACTGTGTCTCTCACTGTTTTAAGAGCAGTTTTACATCTTTCATGCTAATGTGGGAAGATAACCCTTCTTTGTTTCCTCATCTCCTCTTCCTCCAGGCTACCATCATGGTGTACCAGGCTGTAGCTGAGTACTGGGCCAAGGCTAAAGAACCAGATTATGATCTGAATGTGGACTTAATTATACCAGGAAAATCAGATCCTGACAAGTTCAAATTTAACAAGGGAACCCACTTCGTTACAAGGACAAGTAAAGTGAGAGCAGACACACACACACACACACACACACACACACACACACACACACACACACACACACACACACACAAACACATAGGGCCTGATTTACTAAAGCTTTGCATGTATAAAAACGTGTGCAAACTCAGCGTCACCTGCAAAAAAATGTGCAAGCTGATTTACTAACGGTGTGCACTGTGAACTGCGTCCTCAAAGTGAGGAAAACTGCACGCGCTGGCCATTCAGCGCCTTGGCCTTAATGTATATGCAATATGAGCGTTCCTGACCGAGTGAGCAAAATACTTGGAGGAGAATATGCAGATTGGAAATATTAGCACACGCAAATGATTTATCAAACCCGGAAACGACTGCGGTGACTATGATTGCGGCTAAATTTAACACGTCTGAAAGGAAGGCGTAAATCCTCTCAGTTTTACACACAATGGCTGCAAAAAAGGAATTTTGATTCAGAGTTATTTTCTGTGAACTGTTTTTGGTGCGTTTTATTTTCATTCAAAAAAAGAGAAAGGATACAGGGAAATAGATGTTACGCATGGCGAACGTGATTAAACGTATTTTTCAAGAATAAACAGAAGAACATTGAAATCCAAGCAAAAATATTAACAACCACTGTTAATATGACATCTCTGTGGCTCTTTTGGGTTGTTTTTAGGACCGAGCATATTATTAACAGCACTATTACGCAGCGTGCGCACGGGTCCTGTGCACTCCAGTAGTGCTGGGCGGTTCAGGACTCATCCGGGTTAATCACCCGGATCCTTTAAATGACTCATGAGTCATGAATCTGAGGTCTCCATTGAACCGGATCCGCCGGGTCATAACCGACTTTAATGAGTGGATCCACCGGTTAAACACACCCGGGTCTGTAAGAAGAGGGGATTCAGAGTCACACCAGGCGTAGCGCATGCACGCACATGAGTTCAATAAAAGCACACAAAACCAACGCAAACCAAGCACGCAAAATCTTACCAGGAGCACGCAATTTAGCGCCCCTTATCTGAGATGTTCGTAAATCAGGCCCATAGTGGGTAATTATTGGCATCTTTCCTGTTTTTTGATTTGAGTGTGTGTGTGAGTGTGGGTGTATGTGTGTGTGCGTGCGCGCATGTGTGTGTGTGTTCATGCTCATTTCCATTCTTACAGTTCAATGATATAAACCAGAATGTGATTGTGAATGCATCAGGTACAGGAGAAGCCACAGTAACAGTGAGTATTTTTTAGCTGTATCTTCTTTGCTTCGTGATATGTACTTTCTGAATCTCCAAAGTATTTGTGGTTTTGTGTGGGCTACATTGGTAAGACAAATGCATATAACATGAGCAGGTTATAAGACTCTTTATAATCTGTTGCAGATGGTTTCACTGTATTACGCTCTGCCTAAAGAAAGTGAAAATAACTGTCAGAAGTTTAATTTGTCAGTCGACCTGCTCCCAGGTAATTTGTCTGCAATTGTTTCTGTTTATCTTATTTTTTTATTCTTATTATCTGTTATGTTCGCTGTTATTCATCCATTTTTTTATTTACACTTCGTTTTCTTTTTGGATAACAGTAAATCAACCAAATGCTCATGAAATGTTTTGTTTTTCAGAGAAAATTGATGAAGAAGAGGAGATATACAAACTAAACATAAAGGTTTTGTAAGTAAAATCAAGAATTAATACCGAAGATGGCTACAATTATGGAGCGTCATACATTATCCAGCCAGTAATAGTCCATAAATCACAAGGAAACCTAATTTTCTTTTACACCAGCTTCTTCACTAATCTTACTTTGCACACCCTGCCTTAAGGGGTATACAGACAAGGGAAATGGAGAATGGGGCTGTAATTTTGAGAATTATTAGAGTGCCACCTGATACATCTGAGACCTATCCCTGGTTGCATGACAGCAACATGACTGCTTTCTGCATAATGTCCTATGAGCAGTGACATGTACAAATCATTCTGTAGGAAGACTGGTTCTCTTGAAAATGGATTTTGTGGATTTGTTCAACCAGACATGTTTTGTATGACTGAACTCGACTGCACTGAGAATGGCTTTATCACGTGCGCCTTGTGACTCCCCTTGACATCTACGCCCTTCCTGTCAAGCTCCTGTGATAACATGGAGTATTTCACTCATGTTGTTGAAAACTTTGATGCAGCTTTCCACTGCTCTGCATAACTAATTTTTGCAGAGAATCCACTTTTTTTAGAACCACGTTATTAAAAAATTAGAGCCTAGACACTGAGCTGTATTCTACTGAAACCATTGTACTCACTCTGTCTCTCTCCATTTGCTATTCAGGTTTAAGGACAAGACACGTGATGCAACAATGACAATCATAGATGTTGGCTTGTTAACTGGCTTCACTGTTGATACTGGTGACCTGAACTTAGTAAGGAGTATTACTGTATAGACACACGTAATGTCAACAAGATAGTATAATGTTAATCAAATTAAACAAGTCATGTCTTTGGATTTAGAAAAATGTATAAAAATGTGTGTGTTTGTGTGTGTGTGTAGCTGGCCAAAGGACATGCTCGAACAATAGCAAATTATGAAATGAACAAGGTCCTGTCAGAAAAAGGTTCTCTCATCATCTACCTGAACAAGGTTAGTTTCCATTTGGTATTACTTTTTCTTCCACTTTCAGAAGAAATTATGTTGTAATGTTCTCTTCTACTTCCTCAGGTCTCAAGTACGCAACCAGAAGAGATCACGTTTAAGATCCATAAGCAACATAAAACAGGCATCTTACAACCAGCTGCTGTGTCTGTCTATGAATACTATGAAAGTGAGTTCTAGATGATTTTAGTCCACATATTGGATATGATATATGATATAATAATCAGTATTAGAATTAGATAGCTTTATTGTCATTGTACAGAGCATAAATAAAATCACAAATGATTTGTTTTGTCATTTGCACAGACCAAGGTTATTGTCCATACAATTGCCAGCACTTCTGTGCGAGGATAGTCCAGGACTAGGGTCAAAGGTCCTTTATGGACCTGTTGGTTCTGTAAGCATACTAGTCCTGGTTAAGACCAAGGGGGAGGGATGATAAAATGTATTTCAACACATTCAAGACTGTTTATGAGGAGAAATCATCTTGAGATTCATGATTCAAATTTTCTGATGTACTTGTTTATTCACTGCCTTTCATGCTATGATTGCTGGGGCCAACAGACCCCTTTGACATTGTTTTGCTACATATCAGCACAAGATAATTAATGAATGCACTAAAAACAAAATTATTTTCAATTGCAGGGACTGATTGTGTGAAATTCTACCGTCCTAGGAGGAGAGATGGACAGCTACTGAAACTCTGTATTGGTAATCAATGTACATGTGCTGAAGGTAAACAAGAAGAATCACTATAATCACCAAAGTACAAAGTGACATAGACAAAAAAAAATTGACTTGGTGTGTGTCATAATGAAATAGATAATAAAAGCAAAATTCCCAACAAGATATACCAAGGCCGGGGTTTGACTGCCATGTCAGACTGAACAAATAAATGACAAAGAGCAGTCCTAGTTGAGTCCCATCCTCACTGCAAACAAAATTAACTTCCTACTGGAGACACAGTCCAAACTCTGACTCCAACCATAAAGGGATTGAATTACAATTGCAAGCAATCCATCCCATATTCTTAGAGCACCCCTGAACAGCACCACCTCTACAAAGTATATGTGAACTGGTCACGCAGATCCGCTTTAGTGTGTTTACAAAGACTGGATTGCTCCTTTTGAGTCCATTTGACAAATGGCCCTACTCTACTCTGGAGTAACCAGGCACCGATCTTCCAAAGGAGGCTAAGGACTATGTTGTGCCTGGCCATTCCAATGGCACTGTCTCACTTTCCCCTGCAATGGCCCCACCAAGTTCCTCCAACCTATTTTGTTGGTGGCTGCCAAAAACAACTTTAACTTGGCCTGCCTTGGGATTCCCTGTAGTTGACCATGGTCCTCAGCCTGAATATCCATTTTGGTTTGTGACATCCTCCCCTAACATGGAGATGGGTTGACAGTTCTTCTCTTGAGAACATGCACTTGCAGTCCAACTGAAATTATTACAAGGTTAGTAACTGACCTAAAACCTAGGGTGTCTTGCGGACATTCTTATCTCTGAACAAAGACAATGTACAGAAGAGAGACATTGTGAAAATAACCCATTTCCGCTCCATCATCCAGCAAAATAGAAACCTTGCATATCTGCTGGAGTGAAATGGCAGCAGTTTTGACATGGATGCAGAGTCAATGGAAATAATTACATTGATTAAAGTTGTTGCGTATCAGCTCAATTGATAGTCCCCTGCTTAAACAGAGACGATACACATTCATTGTAATTTCGGGCTGAGTCTCCAAGGCCTCCGCCCTTCAGTGCCACCTGTTTCACATCTGGAACAGTTTGTGGGTCTTCAAAAAACTTGTTTCTGTCTCCAGGTCCCATGAGTGAAGACCTGTCTGCTTGGCACTCATGTTTAGGATATGTTCCTTGGTTTGGCTGCAGGGCACGAGTTGGAAATGCTTTTGCTTTTAACTAATATTTGATTACTCAAAGTAATTATGGGCACATTAAACATCAGGATAACTGTTGCAGCAATTGTTGTAATTGTAACAGCTTCACAAAAGTGATGGATCGACTGGACAGTGTCTGTTTTGTATCTACAGAGAACTGCAGTATGCAGAAAAAGAACCAAACCACAAATGCGAACCGCACAGCTAAGATATGTGAGAGTACTCGCACCAGTAGGATAGACTTTGGTAAGAGACTGCACATTGACTGCATTTATGCTTGCTATCATCTAAAATGTGTTCATGAATAATGTGAACATTCTTGACTTTGCAGCATACAAAGTGAGGGTGGATGATTTCACAGAGGGCTTGATCACTGACATTTACACCATGCAGGTACAGGATGTCATCAAACAAGGTTGGTTTGTTGTCTTTTAGTTCGATTTTTTTTACAGACTAAACGATCAAGATTACAGGTTCTGTTAAATAGATTTTGATAGTTAGTCTCACAAAACATGAATGATCATCTCTGGTCTCTTCTTAAAACAGGATTCAGCTGGAAATATGTGAGAATACCAGGTGTGCACTTAATGCAAAGCCATGTCATTTCTTTTTGTCTCTTACGTACAGGAACAACTGATGCAGATGTTAGAGACAAACAGCGCCCATTCCTCAGTTACATGCATTGCAGGGAGACTTTAAATCTTATCAAAGGCAAAACCTACCTTGTCATGGGCTCATCCAGTGATATCCGCATTGATGACCGACAGCAACCGTTTTTGTAAGTTTGTTTGTCAGGTCTATTCACAGAGCACACAACACTACATTAACCCTTACCCTAACCCTACCAGCAACTGGCATTTATTTGTAGAAATAGTTCCCACAAGAAAGATTCAAGCCAGTGAACAATATAAATATGAAGACTGTAAAGGAAATAGCCATGGACAGACTCTATTTTTCAAAGTAATGAGAACAAACAATAACAACCACGTTTTACACATTTGTGCTCTTCCTAATACAGTTCCATTTTATATATTGTAAGTTGTTTGTTGCTGTTGCTATCAGTAATTAAATGGGCAGTTGTTTGTTAAAAGAAGCCAGTTATGGTTCATTCCAGCATGGTATGAATTGGTTGCACAAAAAGACCCTGTGTATTTCCACTTTTTTCTCCACAGGTATCAGTATGTCCTCGGTGAGAGAACCTGGATTGAGTACTGGCCTTCAGACTCAGAGTGTCAGTCATCTGAGGAACACAGAGCCATCTGTGTGGGCATGGAGCAAATGAAAAATGCATTTTTATTGCTTGGATGTCATGATTAGTGAAACTGAAAGAAATGAAGTTGAATAATGAACGAAAATTTCTTTTTGATTTCCATCATTTATGATATGTAAAATAAATTAACATCTTTGATGCAGAGAAAATTAACGTGAATGAAATATTTTAAAGGGTAAAATTAAATCATACAACTAATCAGTTGTCAAATAATGAATATAAACAGGGGTGCACATAACTGGTATGCAGGTATGCATGTGCAACCAAAATCAGCAATGCCACTTGTGTTACTACAGCGCTTTTGCCTTTTGACTTGCCTAGGACCCCCCCCCCCCCCCTAATTAATTCTAATTAATTACAGGCTAACAGATTCATAATCAATGAATTCACTTTTGCCATTTCACTTTCATTGTCTGTTGTCAATGTAATGTGACAAATAAACAATAAACAAGAGCCGCACCTGTCATCATGGAAAAAATAAATTATATATTAAACAAATAGATTATATGGTTATAATTATCAAATGGTTTGAACTATGAACACATTTCCCATTTAACTTGATCAATTTGACTGTTTTTTTTTCGATAAAAATCGTTGAATGTTTACATTACCGTTAAAACGCTGGGAAGAGACGCAGGGTGAGGAAGCAGCAAACTGAGCCTCACATCGAATTGTGCAATCCCTCACAAACTGTGCTCTGCCATGCAATGGCAGCGTGTCACTGTCTCTTTCTGTATGTTGCCAATCAAATGTTTCAAACACTTTTAATATATGCCCTCTTGACTTCCCATAGTTTGGCTGATGTTTGTAATATTTGAGTGTAGCCGAATTTGTGTGCCCAGCAACGGCAGTGAAGAGGCACTGGGTGAGGCACGCAGTTGTCCTGCCTCATGGTAGGGGGCGCTCGTGAGCCCAGGGATTCCACCGGCTCGGTTGTAATCGTGACGAGTGATTTCAAATGCAGCCATCCGTTATTTACTCCTATCGTTGATTATTAGTTAAGGTAAGACAGTGATACAGTTTGTATGTATGAATAACGCTGATATAAGATTTTAAACAATCCACTAAATGCTGTCATTCAAATGGCAAATAAGCTACTCTATGGGGTTCATATGTTGGAAAATCTCATAGTGATGACGTCACCAGCCATGAACCTCACCGCACGTCACTGCTAATGATCGAGGTTTAGGGTTAGGGTTTTGACAAAACACAACTGGTTTTAATCTGTTTTGTTTACATTTATTTTCAGGTCAAAGACTGAAAAATTAAAACTTTTAAAGTACCCATTCTCTTTTTTATGACACAGTTGTCCACAATATTTATATATATATATATATATATATATATATATATATATATATATATATATATATATATATATATATATATATATATATATATATATATATATACTATTTGTCCAACTCTGGGTGCCTCAGTTCCTGCAGACTGCTTTCATAGGATTGCCCAATAAGATTAAAAAAATTGCTGTAAATTAGCTGCAGTTTGTTCTAGTGCTATAGTAAGCTATAGTAAGTTTGGCCTGTTAAATACATTAGTATTACACATTAGTAACTTATACATTAGTAACTTTGAGCAGTGCCTCTGGAAGAGCTGGTGCACCTCCTCCACGTTGGCTTTCAGTGCCAGTGGGAGGTCTGAGTTGGGGGGGGTGGGGTGGTGGTGGTGGGGGGTGGTCAGGTTTGACACAGAGGTTGAGTGTTGTGGATGGGATGATTGATGGGTATGACAGCTCCTCTGCCAGTACCTTGTCACCCACAGGTGTGCTGCACTCGACTCATCAGGTGAAAACAAATTCCAACGTTTAATTGGACCTCAAAAGTGACCTCATTCATTTCATGTAATCTGAACAAATTAACGTTCAATTTCTTTATAAATGTGTTGCGTTCAGTTTACAGAAAAATTTACATATTCAATGAACACATTCTCTTAAAGCCGGTTATGTATAACATTGGCATCTGAGTTATATGATGCCTCTCATTCCGATATGCAATTCAAGTATTCTTTCACCTCAGTTCTTGGTGGGTATGACCAGTTGTTATTTCGCTTACACTGAGAGTACAGCTTGGCTGGTTCAGTGGGGAACAGCTTGTTTATTCTTCTGGCCCCTGCCTCTTTGGTGTATTTCTGGTGGCCAGAGCTGTTTGGCAGTTTTCAGGTGCCTCAGGTATGGAGATCTTGTACTTTCTGAGTAACCTTTTATTCACCACATTTCTGTTCTATAGCTCTGCTAGCTGGTTAACATCTCTCCACGATGCCCTTATCTTGCCCTCTAACTGTATCCTCCACCGTGGATGCTGCCTGTTCAAGTGAGGAGCTGAGCGCATCTTGGACCCAAGCATCTCAAGAATTACTGTTGCTGTACTGTGTATCAGCTTATTGGTCTCAGTGATGGTTTCCATAGGTATTGTCAGTGCAGCATTCACATCTACTAGCAGACCTGCAAAGGGTACTGTACAAGTCAAGTTTGGTATGCATTGGGGGTTCCAGACCATGATCTTCTTTCCTCAAGTCAGCAGCCCTTGGTTTGAGTAATTACTTGTACTGGCAAAATCTGTCATAACAGACAATGCTACATTATGGGCCTCAGAGGGCGGTGTTTGAATTGGAGGCTCTTTTACTATCAGACTTGCTCTACAAGCATGAATCCATGGGAACATTGTAGGATAAGCTGGCTCTGTTTTGGTCTAACACACCAATATGGATATTCATTATTCCCACCATGTCTTACACATAAAGTTATATGACAAAAGCCTTGACGATCGCATTGAGAAGAAATTTCTTGCTTATCAATGGACATCCATTGACCGTATCTTTGATTTGACAGTCCTAGCGAGAATGTTTTACAGTCACCTCCTAGACAAAACTCTTGGGGGCATTTAAATCGTACTAGACTGGGCCTAAAAGAGGATGGTGTAGATTGGGGAGCTCGCACTGTACAAAACCCTATTAATAACACTGATTTGCAGGACAATTAAATGTATGAAAATCCTCCTTCCATTCTCGCCTTAAACGGAGGTGGGAGTCCTCTCCAACATATTGTAGTCCCATTATAACCAAGAGAATCATCCCTATTACAGTCAATAAGAAGGGCAGTCCTGCACATTCCTTTATGGTGAATCCCAGTCTCCTGAGAAGGTTATCCAATAGAAGGCGGTACATCGTTGGGGCTTGGCACGCTACTGATGGGGGCAGGCACTACGTTCCACTACCTCTCTGGTTCCGGAACTTGCTTACAGTGGCTGGCGTGAATCCAAGATACCCTGCCGTCCACCTTCACCGCCGTCTCAGTGACCAGGAGGATCTGGAAGGGCCCGACGTAGCGTCACTGCTTCCAATGTTTTCACCTCTTTTGACTTAAGATGATGTTGGACCGCAATGGCTGGAACAGGGAGTACAGCTTTCACCTGTGAGTGCAAAGAAGACAAGGCTGCTGACAAATTAGCACAGTATCTCATCATGCTATCTTTGTATTGGCCAGTTATCGGGGAAGGTCTTGCTGGCCCTATGCCAGTAGATGGGGGTCTCCCAAACACTATCTCAAAAGGACTAGGACCATATTTATTATGGTATTATGGTATTATATGGAAAAGCACCAGTGGGAGAGCTTCTATCCATGTCAGCCCGGTATCTTTACAACACTTTGCTAGTTTAGCTTTTATGATTCCATTTTCTCGCTCAACTGCACCTGCAGACTGTGGATGATAAGAACAATGATGTCTGATGTTGAAACCCAAATATTGTGAAATTTCATCTTGTGCACGGTTAGCAAATCTGGGTCCATTATCACTGCTTATGAGCATTGGTATTCCCCAACATGGAATTATATGAACCAGAAGAATCTTTGCTACCGTTCCTGCATCCTGTTTCGAAGTAGGGAACACTTCAACCCATTTGCTGAACATACACACTATAACCAAGCAATATTGTTTCCCCTCTGATGGACTTAATTCAATAAAGTCCATCATAAAATGTTCACAAGGTTTATCGGGGGCGGATGGCCTTGCTGTTTAACTTTGATTGCTCCTGTAGCATTGTTTGCCGCACAAATAACACATTTCTTACAAAAATCAGCAGCAAATGTTGAAAAACCCTTAGTAAACCAATTTTACTGAAATGTTGCAGGATTCAAGACATTACAGCATTTAATCTTGACGTTAGGTATTTCAAGTAGTGTGTGATGATATTTGAGCCATCTCTGAGCAGACAGATGTGACGTTTTTTGAGTGTGCAAGATATGAGAAACTGCATGAGGCACCATAAGTGTCCCATCAGAATATCCCACAATGTCACGTGATGCCATCAGAGCCTTTTCTGCTGCAGCCACTGCTCTCAAACAGTGGGGAAGTCCAGCTGCTACTGCATCAAGTTTAGAGGAGAAATAAGCAACTGGTCGACGTTTTCCTCCATGAGGCTGACACAAGACGGATGTCATAAATCCAGTTTTCTGATCTACAAATTGAGTAAATGAAAGATCAGGTCGAGGCAGGCTCAATGTTGGAGCCTGAGACAGAGATGCCTTCAAACCTTCAAATGCTTTTCCTGCTTCGGGAGTCCAAAGTAACTTTTCATGTGCATTTAAGGATTTTTCCGTGTACCAATAAAGCGAGAGGTGCTTCTCTCTCTGAACAGTTAGAGATCCACTGCCTACAATAAGATGTCATTCCTAAAAAAGTCATCATTTGTTTCTTTGTACCCGGTTTTGGTAGCTCCTGTATTGCACCAACTCGTTTGGGAGAGAGGGATTTACCCCTCCCCGTGTTCCAAATAAGTCACTTCTTTATGTGCAAACTGGAGCTTATGTTTACTTATTTTATTACCATTTTCTGCCAAATTTTTAAGTAGCGCTACTGTATCAATTTTGCAGGCCTCTTTTGATGGGCAACAAATCACTAGAACTTCAACGTACTGCACAAGGGCAGACCCCTGGAGGAGATGTAAACACTGCAGATTTTCACTCAGAGCTCTATGAAACATGGCTGGACTTTCATGACATCCCCTTGGGCATCTGGTCCATGTGTACCCTCGCCCTTTAAAGGTGAAGGCGAACCAGAACTGCCTGTCAAGGTGTACTGGGACAGAGAAAAAGGCATTAGCCAAATCCACAACAGAAAAGTGTGCAGTTTTTGGTGGAACTAATGACAATATGGTATATGGGTTGGATACCTCAGGTGCTCGCTGGTAAACAGCTGCATTTACTGCTTTTAGATCTTGTACAAACCTCCATTCTACAGGTTATACCTCCCTACCTTCCAAACTTTCTTAACGGGGAAAATGAGGATGCGCACAGGAGAATTACAAGGTAAAATTAAAGCTGCAAGCAGCTGTGAGTGGGTCCTCGTCTGTGCGCCTTCGGGGTACTAGCAACCGCTGGGTCAATGTAGTTCCTAGGCCATGCCAAGAATCCTTTTTTTTTTAGCACATTTTGAAGAGGAATCTCTTCTGAGGCTGAGCAGTATCCCTGTGATTCAAATAAGGAACCGTCTCTCTACTTTGGCCACCATACAGCTACACCCCTTGACATAGAGACAATCTTTTCTGAACTTTTGATCGCAGTGCCATTAAGGTGATCTTATACAATTATTGAGTAATGAAATCTCTAGGTGGACTTGGGTGTTGTGATGTATTGAAATAGCAACACTTGAACATTAAAACCAAAATGGCCGACTTCCTGTCCAGTTCTGACCATTAGTGCAAGAGAATTTTTTTGTTGTTGTTTTGATAAACTGTATACCGGCTCAAAGTCTGTTAGGCTGAGACAGTTAAGCAACCAGGGACCCAGCTCTTGCCAAGAACATTAATGTTAATGTTCACTCATAATTAACTCATCAGTTGTAACTGCTTACTTAAGTATCTTTTGGTAACTCTAGTTACCTAGTGAAGCTTGTCTCTGCTCTACTAAACATTTACAAACAACCTATTAAGGTTTGTATGACGACGTTCAAAATTGGAGATGTCATGTTACAAGATTGATTTACCCAATTATTGGTCACTAGTTAACAGGTTTGTGCCCCGACTTAAATATAAAAATAACAATAAGATAATAATTTAGCTTTTTCTCTGATTTTGTCCCAGCACTTGGTGTCCTGAGTGAGCTGCACTAGAATGATCTAACCTTTAGAGGCCAACTGATACAGACTGAGCGAGAGAAAAAAAATGTATGTCGTTTAAAAGACCACTATGATGTGTAATTTATGACTTGTGTGCTGTAATGTAACTGTAAATGTGTGTGTGTGAATAACTGCAGGAGAGAGAGACAGCTCATTTTAAGACTGACTCGAGATGTTTATTTTTCAAAATCTACATAGAGTGATTTGTTACTTAAGTAGCAAGAAGAACCTTATTCAAGGTTAATAGAGAGAACTATATTTAAAGTTTATGAAGTTTAGATTATGAATTGTCTTTTACAGAGGTAACCGGAGTACCAGAGAAAACCTCCGTAGCAAACATGGAGAAAGCATGTAGATTCCACAAAGAAATGACCAGCACTCTGTGAAAGTTTGACATTGGTCAGCCATCATTGATTTTCACCTGTTTATCTTTATTTTCAGAGATAAGAGTCAGTTTCTCAACTAATGCTGGGAAGTCATGTGTTCAGCGTGTTTACACATAGAGAAACAAAGAGGATGGGGGAAGCAGGAGCAAAGTAAGGTTGAGCTGCAGGGAGGAGGTGGGGACATAGGATAAAAAGATTGCCAGGCTAGCCAGACAGCAGATCAAAGTCAGGCAAGAGGATGACAAGGACCTTGCTGTGGCTATTGGCCTCTCTGGCCGTTGCCTCTCTCACTTCTCTGGCTGATGGAGACCCAATGTGAGTACATCACTGTTAGCCTAATACTTTCCTCTGGATCTGAAATAACACGTGGTAAACAGCATGCTGATGTTCAAATTGTTACTGGTTTAACTTTTAAAGGGACACACACATCACTTTGCGTGCGGGGGGGGGGGGGGGGGGGGGGGGGGGGGGGGCAAAACGTGGACAAAACGTCCACTATTGTCCGGACCTTTACGAAGCTTAAATTCATTCAAATGTCCATTTCAATTGACTTGTGGCTCCCCGATCCGCATGCACGGCGGTCATGAGACAGAGTAAGAGAGAAAGAGAAAGTGAGAGAGAGAGTTGCTCAGATATACTTCTGCGATACACGTCTCATGTGGGCGCAGAACACTCAGCAGGGCGGCCGTGGAAATATGCTGGTGGCTGGCAGCACGCAACCTGTTGCACGGAAGAGCCAGGACAATGAGGCCGAAGAGCCGCAGTTTGCCGACCCCCAGTCTACAGCTATGATGCAATGTTGTCTATTTATCAGTGTATTGATAAAGGCCTGGATCTTAATCAAGGTAATCACTAGATTACTCATTGTGTCTAAAGTCCATATTCGAAGTCATCATCCTTATCTGAATTTTTTTCACCCTTGGTAAAAGTGACATAACTTTTAATATAATCTAATTTAATTAACACTATTATGCAATATAGGCCATAAAGTAATATAGACCTCTGGGAGCCCCTAACATTGTGTGAGTGTAAGAGTGAACGGTGTGTGTTCTCAGTGATGTAAAAAATATGATATTCACTATAATGTCATATGATACTGTAATATAATGATATATATATGTATATATATATGTGTGTGTGTGTGTGTGTGTGTGTGTGTATATATATATATACATATATACATATATACATGTTTACCCATTGTGGGACAATTAAAGGTATTCTTATTATCATTCTTCTTAATAAAAGTGTGGAGTGGAACAAAGTAACGGTACATAGAGAGGTTGCTGTAGTGCTCAAAGTCTCTCTTCACCTCTTTTGTCCTCAGTTGATCAACCTCCTCTTCCTGAATCTGCCTTTGAAAAAGAGTTTGGGACAAAATTTGTAATGACAAAAAAGGGGTGGGGACATGGCCGCAGTCTCCCCAGTGTCCTCTCTGGTATCCCCATTGTCCAAAAACATTCATGGTTAGGTCAATTGGAGACGACAAAGTTGTTCTTTTGAGTGAGTGTGATAATGAATGACATGTGTGGCCTGTGATGGGCTTTCAACCTGTCCAGGGTGTAGTACCAATTACAATGTGTACGGTGGCAATGTGTACAGTGGCAGGTATAAGTATAAAACAGGCAGAGGTGTATGTGATGAGTACATCTGAAGTTGAGTAGCAATAGGCTAGCGGAAAGCCACGAATATGATTGTGGATAACTAGTCCGTGTACTTAAAAGATTTGCATGTCACTGATTTATAATCAACATGTGGTTGGGTCTGACAACAGAATTTTTCTCTTTTTTTCTGAATCAGGGAGGTGATGTCTGCCCCTAATCTTTTGAGGGTAGGAGCAGCAGAAAATATCTTTGTAGAGTGTCAGGACTGCACAGGAGGAGACATTCCAGTCACAATCAAAGTGATGAACCATCCAACCAAATCCAAATCGCTGTATACTACATCGGTGACCCTCACCAATGATGAAAACTTTCAGAAGCTTGCTGAAATAACGGTAAATGAACAACTTTTACTGATTACAATGTGTATGCAGAATTCTTGCTGTTACTGATAATAACCTACTCACTTGTTTTCTACATCAAAAGAAAAGCACTGTCAATAAAAATATGAAACTTATCCTGGCCCTCACACACTGTGGGCCTATCTACCTACTGGCTTTAGATCCCTCCTGCTCAATTCAGTAAGGATCCTACCATGAAGCAGTATGTGTACCTACAAGCTGAGTTCCCAACCCGACAGCTGGAAAAGATTGTCTTGGTGTCCTTCCTCTCTGGGTACATCTTTATTCAGACTGACAAGACCCTCTACACACCCAACACAAAAGGTGACTTCAATTCCACTGCCAGAACTAGCCGTGATGCTATTAACAAAATGAAAAACTAAACTCTGTGTCCCTCTTTGTCAGTACAATACAGGATATTTGCAGTGACGCCGAGCATGGAGCCAGTTGAGAAGAATAAAGAAAACAATGCCTCTATTGCCATTGAGTTTGTGGTAATGTGTTATTTTTTGTTTGTTTAGTTTTTTTTTACAAACACAGAGTCTGATACCATATAAACAGCAGGAAAAGGGGCAAGGTTTTTTAATGAAAGGATGACATGAATGTAGAACTGTAGATAATTGCTCCACAAATTCCAAAATTACAAAAGATTGTATCAAAGATTTGGGCCAATTTTATGTCAAGCACCTCTCAAACCAGTTCAAATATTACTGTTAAAATTAAATATTTATTTATTTTTTGAATTATCAGACCCCTGACGGCATCATTTTACCAATGGATCCAGTTTCCGTAAGCTCAGGGATCCATTCTGGAGCTTTCCAACTTGGTGAAATCGTGAGGTAAGCCAAGTTCATGAGGCAAGCATCTCCTGTTTGTTCTATTGAATGAAGGGGTAACTAATCCTTTTAATCTCTGGACAGATGTGAGATGAGAATCATGGTGACTAACATCAAGTCTGGCTACTTTATTAATTCAAAAGTTTTTTCTGATCAGTACAAGAATACAAGAAAATGAACTAGGCTTATAATGTTCAGCAGAGGTGATAAGATTTCAACCTGGATCAAAACACAGCCTACAAAGGATATGGACGTCTCCTGAGACATAATGTAGCTAGAGATCAGTATATCTGGAGAGACATATGGTAGCTGCACTTGTAGATTTGCGTTTCATGGAGGAGGGTACAAATGTCATAGGCCTTCCCCATTTCCCCTCCTATGTTACTAGGTGTGTATTACATTACATTTCATGTATTTGTGTGTGTAGCACTGGGATATGGAAACTGGTCTCAAAGTTCCAAAGCAACCCACAGCAGAGTTTCTCTGCACAATTTGAGGTCAAAGAATATGGTAAGTCCATTAAAATTAGGTTGTTACTAAAGCTATCAGATACAAGCCATCACATACAAATCAATGGACATGCAATACAGATATTTCTTGTTCTCCAGTGCTGCCCAGTTTTGAAGTGAAACTGATCCCTGTCGTCCCCTTCTTCTATGTGGACAGCCAAGAGCTCACTGTCAACATCAAAGCTACGTATGTGGTGTCATCTCTCTCTCTCTCTCTCTCTCTCTCTCTCTCTCTCTCTATATATATATATATATATATATATATATATATATATATATATATATATCTTTTGACAGGGAAGGATAATCAGCCAGTTATAACAAGAAAACAAAATGGTATTCCCTATTCACACTTTAAACTGAAGGGACTAAAAAGCAAAAAAAATGACCCGTGCATGCAACATTGATTAGATTCTCATGCACAACAGTCTTTTGCTTTTGTGTGTGGTCTTTTTTTTTCAATTATCTTGAAAATAATGGCATCAAAAATAAGTGCAAGCTGTCTGTTTGCATTTTCTTGAGTTCCAATTATCAGTTTGTTCAGTGACTGGTTAGTTGTGTGACTCCTTTATTTCGTGAGTTGCTGCTGTTGTTGTTAGCATTGATGTGACTGTCTTGATTATTTCCATCGTGGGCTAAAGCATGTCCTTCTCTTGTGATGTAGCTATCTGTTTGGTCAACCGGTGACTGGGATTGCATATGTGACTTTTGGAGTTATTGCAGGGGATGAGAAAAAGGGCCTTCCAGGCCCTCAAGCAGTGCAGGTAAGTGCTATCTTACAGTCAGTTTGAAATTAGTGAGCCAGTTGCTTGGTTATTCTGTCTTGTACATACATGTAAATACATGTTTAAGGTAATCTTTTGTTTTCATTTGAAGTGTTACCAAACCGCCCAGACCCCCTCATCCCCACCCCCTTCCCCAGAATATGACATATAAGATTTTAACCACTGAATTCAGATGATCCAGGTGGTCAGTGACTGTACACTATCTTCATAGATTGCAATGGGTGAAGGGGAAGTCATCCTGAACAGGGAGGATATTATACAGACCTTCCCGAATATCAACGAGCTTGTGGGCAGTTCAATTTATGTAACAGCCAGTGTGCTGACAGAGAGCGGTAAGACTGAGTTTGTGTGTTTGTGTTTGTTCAGTATAAATCATTCAAAGTAATTGAGTGACCAAAGTAACTATTGATATTGTTAGGCTCCCAGCAATTATGGAACCTAACATGAAATAAAGAGCAAATTACATTTACAAAAAATTACAAAAAAAAGAGAAACATGTAATAGTTTGATGTTCCATTACAGTTTATGTGTGATTGTGTTTCTGCATTAACTCACAGGTAGTGAAATGGTGATGGCAGAGTTACGAAATATCCAGATTGTCACATCACCATATAAAATCCACTTTAAGAAAACCTCTAAATTCTTCAAACCTGGGATGTCCTTCGATGTTTTGGTAAAGTATGAAAATAAACAATCCTTCACCAAAAATCATCACTCTCTTGAATAATGACTTTCAAGTCAAGTAAAAATAAAATAAATATATATTCATGCCAGGAAAATAAAGTTGGGACATGGATAATATCATAGGAAGAATAGCATTTATGTATAAAGAATGTCTTATGTACTTTAATAGAAATGCTATTGCAGCTACATTACAAGTTTTAGCTTAGCAAACAGGTTTTTTAGTTTTAACTTAATACATTTTGTAAAATGAACTGAGACATGAAGTTTATTTTGCTGTCTGAATCTCTGATGGCAGGTTGAAGTTACAAATCCTGATGACACTCCTGCAAATGGTGTCTCGGTGGTGATCACTCCAGGTGAAGTGAGGGGTATCACAAGTCCCAGTGGTAAGGCAAGGCTGACCATCAATACAGACGCAACATCTCAAAACCTGCAAATCAGAGTAAGTTCTAAATATTTCTCTTATTTTCTCCTGTTGTGTTTTTTTTCTTCTTTAGCTCATTGTGACCATTTAGATGCTCATTTATTTACTGCAGTGTACAAAAAGAAAAGTTGAGTAACTTCAGGTGAAATGCCAGGGCATCTTTCTGTTTTGATAATCTGTGAATGCAGTGGTGTTACCCTGGTGGCCCAAAATCAAATTATGCAGCAATATATTATTCATAAAGCACACATTTATCTATGCTGTGAGTCTACTTATTAATTTTCCGCCACTTATGCGGGTCTGCGGCATAAGTTTAGGCAGGGAAGCCCTGACTCGCTGAACAGCTTTAAGCTACGTTCACACCGAAAAGCGGTAGACAT
Organism: Karalla daura; assembly: GCA_029224185.1. Taxonomy (NCBI): domain Eukaryota; kingdom Metazoa; phylum Chordata; class Actinopteri; order Chaetodontiformes; family Leiognathidae; genus Karalla; species Karalla daura. The sequence continues at coordinate 20,522,309 of CM055189.1, forward strand.
GAAAAAGCACTCATGACAAACGATTCGTGCTGCCTGACCATTTTTGTGAAAATCATCTCGTTCGCACTTGATGCTCTAGACTTTGGAAAAAAAAAAAAAACTTCCCCATTGCTCCTGCCACTCCACTGTGCTGTATCTACTGTACAAGTCCCAGAAGTGTCAGGGTTCATATGACATCTGGAGACGCACTGGGTTCCAGCGGTACCTCCGGCTGAGTGGAGCCCAGTTCAAGGACCTGTAGCTCAGGTTGGTGCCAGGGACACCAAGAGGTGTCACTACAGCAGGGTGACCATATGTCCTGGGGGACAATCCCCGATTCGGCTGCCCTGTCGCCGGAGATGTCCCGGATTATGAGACTCAAGCCTCTTTTTTGATCCGCTCCCAGTAAAACATTGTAGCGCTGTCATAGAGGATTGGGTACCAAAACAATTAGTTTTTCCTTAATAATTCTGTGCAAACTGTGCCATCAGGATAAACTCATGTCTGATTGGATGTCGTGGCGTAATGCCACCTGAAAAGTTCAACATTTAAGACTTCATTTGTGCCGGACGCTTCATTCGCGTCACTCAAGACATTCAACTTGTGTCATTTGCGCTGTGCCAGATGCTCAATTTATGTCATTCATGCCATGCCAGACACTTCATTCGCGCCGCCTGATTAAAATTTGTTTGTCATCGCGCCATTTCCATTGATTTGCAATGTAGAGTTGCTGCTTTTTCGTGTCCACCGCCTGTCGGTGTGAACACAATTTAAGGCACTGTGCAAAGGAACACCCTGCAGCCACTTGTAATTAGGATCTCATGCTTACAGTCATTACATTATTCAAACAGTCTTTCATGGCATGATCATTCTTCTTGCCATTATACATACAGTATCAGAGTGCAAGAATCCGCTAACAGCTGCTTGTGGCTTTAATCACTGATTGAAGTTAATCATGGCTTGTTAGGGTTAGGGTTACACAAGCTACAAGCTCTGTGTACATTTGTCCAGAACCAGATCACATCTATTCACATCAAATCTGACATGCAAAGTTGTCAATGATACGTGTGTGTGTGTGCGTGTGTGTGTGTGGTTTTGATTGCAGGCAGAGACGGCTGATCCTCGCCTCACACTTGAAAGACAATCATCAGCAGACATGGTGGCTGTCCCATACAAAACCAGCCACAACAACTACATCCACATAAGTAATAAACACCATTAGTTCTTCATCCTTAACCAGAATTGAAAGCAAGCAGGAAGAACTGGTGGCAGTGGCATTTGGAGGTATCTCTTATGTAGTTTCCAGCTCTCACTACAATATGGCATTTTGCAGGTGTGGGAACAGTTGAGGTGGCATTACAAAACAATCTGAAATTCACCCTGAACCTCAACAGTCAAAATCAAAACAGTGACATCACTTACTTGGTGAGCACCTTCTTACATCCTTTTCTCATGTCCAACTGGTTTTTGTCCTTTTTGTCACATATAAATATGTTAAGTAAATGCTGTTGTCTCAACTTATCGTCCTAGATTATGGCCAGAGGTCGACTTGTGAAAAATGGTCGTTTTAAACTCAAGGGTCAATTAATGATTAATCTAAATGAGCCCATCACGAAAGACATGCTGCCATCATTCCGCATCATAGCCTACTACCACATAAATAATGAAGTGGTATCAGACTCCATTTGGGTGGATGTGGAGGACTCCTGCATGGGCTCGGTGTGTATACATGTAGGAGAGTTACTTATGAGCCTGCCATAAGAGATGGAAGACTCACACACTGTTCTCCTTTCATATTCAGCTGAAGCTAGAACCAAAGAGTCGCAGTCCTTCCTATGAGCCTCGCAAAATGTTTGGTCTGAAGATCACTGGAGATCCAGGTGCCACAGTTGGACTGGTGGCCGTTGACAAGGGAGTCTATGTTTTGAACAACAAACACCGCCTCACCCAGAAAAAGGCAATTTCTTTCATTTCATATTCCAAATAAGAAAAAAAGGAAAATGTGTTTATTGTCTTTTGAATTTGATGCAACAAATGTGTTACCCCGTGTTCAAGTTTTCCTTGTGCATGTGGCTTCTTCATTTCTCAGGTGTGGGATATTGTAGAAGAATACGACACAGGCTGCACACCAGGAGGAGGGAAGGATGGTATGGGTGTCTTTGTCGATGCTGGGCTTTTGTTTGAGTCCAGCACAGCTTCTGGAACTCCCTACAGACAAGGTGACATGAACAGACCCCCAAGTCATGATGACTTGTCACTTGTGTTCTCCACTGGTGGATACGAACATTTCATCTTATCAGTTATTCGCCACCGATCTCTTGCCTCACGTAGGCCAGGGGATGTGCTGATTCTGTGCTGATTTCCCCATTTGCTTTGGGGTTTCAGCAACAGATACTTCAGCAACACATGTTCCATACAATTAAAACTAAAACATTTTTCTCAAACAAAGCCTTCCCAATACTGTAACAATTTTACACAACATTTGTTGATTTTGTGGGTCTAACCAGATAGAGTACTTCCAAGAGTCTCTGATCAATCAGATTATCTTAACCTCAAAACAAAGTCCAGACATTATGGACTTCTGTTACATATTTTGTTTCTCTTGTATTTCCAGAATTGAAATGTCCTCAGGTCTCCAGCAGGAGGAAACGTGCTATGACCATAACAGAAGTAAAGACCAGCTTAGGTAAAACCAAGAGCAAAAAACATCACATTTTCAAAGATTTTTCACATTTATAATCTTCATCCTCTATTTATGACTTTTACAATACTTTGTTGCTATGTTTGTGATAAGATCATGTGGCTGAATTTGACAGATGATGCACAAACAATTCAAGTGAAATAGGAACTGACTTTTCTGTGATCTCTCAGATTTTATCTATAATAGAAATAAATGTTTATATCTTTTCAGACAATCTTTCTTATTGTATTCTGTATTTCTTATTGCTGTCTTGCTTCTACTTCTCTTTCTTTCCAGTAAGTCAATATGAAAACCAACTGCAACGTGAATGCTGCTTGGATGGCATGAGTTACACCCCAGTTTCATACAGCTGTGAGAGGCGTAGTGAATACATTGTGGATGGTGCAGCCTGTGTGGAGGCCTTCGTGAACTGCTGCAATAAGATGGCAGAACAACAAGATCAGAGAAAAGAGAATCGTCTTCTACTTGGTCGCAGTAAGAGTCGGGGATGAGGGATGGAGAGGTCTTTTGATCTACTGTCATTGTGGAAAAATAATGCATTTAATAACCTTATTAATTGTGTTTTAGGTGATGATGATGACAGTTATATGGACAATAATGAAATTGTTTCTCGCTCCAACTTCCCTGAAAGCTGGTTATGGATGGATGTCAAATTGCCCACTTGCAACCGAAGAAACTGGTAAGACAACTGAAGCCTAGACCCTCTATAACTCACCATCAACTTCAAGCTGCTTTCACCCGTGAATATGTCAACTTTTTTCCTTTCCAGTCATGTCACACCACTCGACAAATTGGTGCCTTTGCCAGATTCAATCACAACCTGGCAGTTCACCGGAATTAGTCTGTCAAGCACCCATGGTATGGTATTAGCAACTAGAAAATTCCAGCACGCTGAAATTTTGAGAGTGCTCCAGGATGTGTGCCCGTTAGTTTGCAGCACTTTGTCCGCCTTTGGATTGCTCACAAGACACCACTCTGTGACTGTGTGCATGTACAGTATGAGAGAGAGACTGAGTGAGTGAGTGATGGTGAAAACAACACACAGTTTACACAAACGATCAACATGCTGTCGGATACAGCCTTCAGGGCCAAAAAGTGTTGTAACTTTGAGGATGTTGGTCCAAATTTGGATTGTAATACACCAAAAACTGGAGGGGGGGGGGCACACTTGCTGGGGCCGAGCTGCACATTTTAATGTATCATTTGTGTGTGTGCGGTGAGCATTTTTGAGCTACGGATGACCGAAATGTTGCTATAAGCAAGAAGAATAAACATGCAGAAGAACAATAGTGCTCCTTCCCGGAGCACAGATGAAAATGTGTCAAAGCACTCCCATCAGACATATATTCTTTCCCTTCTGTGTCCTTATTTGTTTTTGTATGGCTGTTATGTTTAAAAGGAATATGTGTTGGTGATCCATTGGAGGTAGTTGTTCGGAAGACCTTCTTCATTGATCTCAGGCTTCCCTACTCTGCTGTCAGAGGAGAGCAGATAGAGGTGAAGGCAATCCTCCACAACTACAGCCCTGATGAGATAACTGTAAGTCTGTTTTACTGTTAAAACTGGTTCAAAATCCCAAAACATCTGGATTTAAACCCAGCTAATTAGACCAATGTGTAAAAATATATGTCTCCTAGTGAATGGAGTTATGTATCCTGTGATAGATGCAACAGCTGCTCATATGAACTTTGTTACCAGAGCAGAGGTAATCATGCTGTTTACTGTACCTTTGCCCATGTGAGGTGACGCTAATCAAGTAAAACGCCTTTTATTTCTTGAAATTGTCAAGTCACTGTCAGGTGACATAAGATGAAACTCTTGTGGGCTCCATGACAAGTTACATCGGTCTCTCTTTCTCTCTATTCTCTATGTTTTCCCATCTTATATTAGGTGCGCGTGGATCTGATTGAAGAGGAGGATGTGTGCAGTTCAGCCTCTAAACGTGGAAAATATCGCCAGGAAGTTGATGTGGCTCCTGAGTCCACACGATCTGTTCCTTTTATTATTATTCCTATGAAGGAAGGAGAATACAGCATTGAGGTCAAAGCAGCTGTTAAAGACTCGTACCTCAGTGATGGAATCAAGAAGACACTGAGGGTGGTGGTAGGAGAAACACTTGATAACATACTAGAGCTGCTCATCTGCTAAAATGCACTTATTTGAAATTCTGACATTATATCCCAGGCCTATAAATTCATTGTTGTTACGTTTGATTTTTTTTAAGCACGAAGGGGTGCTGGTTAAAGTCCCTCAAGTTGTATCAATAGACCCAATAAAAATGGGTGTGGGTGAGTTATGCTATTTAATTCCTGCAAATAATAGTATGTATTCATCATTTGCAAACCTACCATCCAACTTGTCCACTGCTTCGTCTTTCAGCTGGTAAACAGGAATTACATCTCACCAGTAACATTCCTAAGTCAGATTTGACTCCAAACTCACGGACTAGAACAGAAATTTCTGTTACAGGTAAGACGCAGTATTATACATACATACACTGTGTTTGCATTGGTGATATAGAGCCTTACTATGTTTTGTACAATAAGATGAGACAAGGCGAGAAAGACAATGTATTCTGAATTTGAATACTGTTGATCAGGGATAATGAGCATATCACTGGTCTTGAGGTACCTTTTTCTGTTTCTGTGTGTGTGCTTGCAGGAAGAGAACAGATGTCTGCACTAGTGGAGACAGCAATTAGTGGGAAATCAATGGGTAGTCTTATCCGAGAGCCTGGAGGTTGTGGGGAGCAGAACATGATTAAAATGACCCTGCCTGTCATTGCTGTAACATTTTTGGACAAAACCAACCAGTGGGAAGATGTGGGACTTGCAAGGCGTGAAGAAGCACTCAATCACATAAAACAAGGTTGGTGCATTCCAATAAATTGATTAGGGCTAATGTCTGAAATGATGCTGATAAGGAAAGTGGGGCCAGGTAAGTATTGAACTGCAGATGACGAAAGGCTGTATTTTCTGTCCAGGCTACCAAAATGAACTTGCCTTTCGGAAAACAGATGGATCTTTTGCTGTGTGGCCCAAACACAGAAGTAGTACCTGGTGAGACTCATGTAAAAATTATCATTTACACATCATCCAAACATGGTCATCATCATGTATAACTAAATTAATTAGATTGAATTTCTCTCCTTCATCTCCACTCCAAGGTTGACAGCTTACGTTGTCAAGGTGTTTTCCATGGCCACCGGTCTGGTGGCAGTGCCACCAAACATTATCTGTGATGCTGTGAAGTTTCTGATAGTTTCAGCTCAAAGACCGGATGGAATATTCACAGAAGTTGGTTCTATGATCCATGGAGAGATGATTGTACGTGCACAAATTCCTGAACTATTCCTGAACTAAATGTAAAATAATAGCTGCAACAGCTACACAGCTGTTAGCTATGCTCTATATGGTGTAAAAACATGTCTGTGTGTCTCTGTATGTCAAGGGTGACGTGCGTGGCATTGATTCAGATGCCTCCATGACAGCGTTCTGCCTCATAGCTTTGCAAGAGTCACGCGCACTATGTGCAGCCACTGTCAATGTGAGTACCTCATCTTGAAGCATTTTTCACCACAAGAATTTGTGGTAGTTGCACTGTTTTATTGTCTTACATTAAACCATTTTTTTTCTCCTCAACTTTGTGTCTAGAGCCTGCCAGAGAGTATAAAAAAAGCAGTGGTCTTCCTGGAGACACGCCTTCCTACAGTAACCAACCCATATGCTGTTGCTATGACATCATGCGCCTTGGCCAATGAAGATAAACTGAACCGGGACATTCTCTATAACTTTACCCCAGGTGATTTTGACTTTCTCCCAGTTAAAGGTTAAATGTGTGAAGTTTTAAGAGGTTGTAAGAGGTGCAGAATAACTAAAAAACATGTATTTTTGTTCCTCAGACCTAACCCACTGGCCAGTCCCTAAAGGACATATTTATACGCTGGAGGCCACAGCATACGCCCTTCTCGCTCTGGTCAGGGCCAAGGTGAGCATGTGATGTCTGCAAGGTGTCTGGTCACCCTACTGTAAAACCTCTCCCTGTGCCTTCTTTAGCGTCAGGGGCACTCAGGTGCTGAGGGGACCCAAAATGTAATTATTGATTAATTCTTCATATAATTAGGGTTTTGGGAAGTAGCAGACTGTTATCTTGAGTGTTAATGTTATAATGTTAACATGAATCCTCAATTTTGTGAACAAAGGCCTTTGAAGATGCCAGACCTGTTGTCAGATGGTTCAGCAAACAGAAGAAAGTGGGTGGAGGTTATGGATCAACTCAGGTAACACAGACTGTGCCTCTAACTGTTAATTATCCTACTTTTTCTTTTCTTTGCAAATGTGTAGAAGCACAACAACAAAAATAAAGTATAAATGTCTCTGTTTCTAAATGCAATCAGTGTAGCCTATCATCTCTTAAACACATTCGTTCACCCCGAATGAACACGCATCATACATAACTGCTGTCTATGTTTGGGTGGGTCAGTTTTGATCCAGCTTCTTGCTGTGAACATCCTGCCTACGACAAGCAGACTTTGACCAAATATTCATCTACCCTCTGCAAGTTTGGTGTCCAGTTTCACAATATTTCTATCCTTATGTGGGCATATAACGGTCCTCTTTCTACTCATCTCTCTTCTCTCCAGGCTACTATGATGGTGTACCAGGCTCTATCTGAGTATTGGGCCAGTGCTAAAGAACCAGAGTATGACCTCAGTGTTGATATATTGTTGCCAGGAAGGTCAAAGCCTGACAAGTTCAAGTTCAACAGGGAAAACCACTTCACCACAAGGACATCAAAAGTGAGAGAGTTCACATGTACGCACACCCACGCATGTACAAAACAAAGACAAACTAATTGTTATAATGCTTGCATATTTATATTTTCTCAGTTCAATGACATAAACCAAAATGTGACAGTGACTGCAACAGGCAGTGGAGAAGCAACAGTTACAGTGAGTTTTATATATATATATATTTTTTTTTGGTTTGTTTGTTTGTTTACTGATGTGTACTTTTTGAATCTCCAAAGTCTGTTTAGCCTACTAATATGGATGCTTTCTCAATGAATATTTACATGTGCATTAAATTTCTCCACAGATGGTGTCACTGTATTATGCTCTGCCGAAAGAAAAGGAAAGTGACTGTCAGAAATTCAACTTGTCAGTGCAGCTCCTTGAAGGTAATTTTATCTTGTTGTCAGCTTTTTGGGTTTTGACCCATTTTGCGTGCATGTTTTCATCACTGTTTTTCCAGCTGTCATTATGTCAGATCCTTTGAGTTTTGTGAAAAATCCCCATGCTATATGCCCATAAAATTTCATTATTTTTCAGAAAAAATGGATGACGAGGAGAAGATATACAGGCTGAAAATTGAGGTTATGTAAGTTTTGCATTTCATTACTTCTACCAATTTCACTAATTTTACAATTTTACTAATTTCAGCCACTTGCTTCTTCATTTATGACATGTATTTTGTCTGTATAGGTACAAGGACAAGGAGCATGATGCAACAATGTCAATCTTGGATATTGGCTTGTTAACAGGCTTCACTGTTAACACAAATGACCTAGACTTAGTAAGAGCTTTCACAGTTATACCCAACCACTCACTGTTCAAACAGACACGATGTGCTATGATTTATTCATCCGATGTGTGTGTGCATGTGTGTGTAGCTGTCCAAAGGACGTGCTCGCAGCATTGCAAGATATGAGATGGATCAGGTCCTATCAGATAGAGGCTCACTCATCATCTACCTGGACAAGGTTGGATATCCTTCCTTCAACCTGTTCTTGTATTTACCGTCTTCAGTTCTGCCAAAACTTTTCCTTCTGCTTCTCAGGTGTCACACACTCGATTTGAAGAGATCACATTCAGGATCCATCAGAAACTGAAAGTGGGCGTCTTACAGCCCGTTGCTGTGTCTGTCTACGAGTACTATGACCGTGAGTCTGAGGCACTGGGTCCATGAGTCTCCAGGGTTTTTTCTGCTCCAAACTGATCAAAAAAGCTGAAGACAAGCAAGATTCATCGTATTTTCAACTACTAAAAACACTATTAACTATTAAATGTTCCAATATCTATAATGTGCAGGAACACCTTGTGTGAAGTTCTACCATCCAAACAGGAAAGCTGGAGAGTTACTGCAGCTTTGTCGGAATGAAGAATGCACATGTGCTGAAGGTAAACGTGATGATGTGTCATGCACAGCCCCAGACTATTTTGTTCCTCAATATCTGATTCCTCACCCAATTCTGACTCAGCAAATGAGGATTGTTGTGCACACGCTGCTTAGTGTGTTGCACACTAATAGTTAAGGAAAAAGTTGCAATGGTCTGTTGTTGAGCAAGGAATGTAAAGTCACTCAAAGTCACGCATGTGAAAGGCAAACAAGACAAAGAATCAGCAAAAAGCCCAGGTGGTTGACAAATAAGCATGGAATGGTGCCAGATCTGAGGAGAAATGGACATTCATATTAGGACAAATAAAAAAGGGGATTTTAAAAGGGTTTGTAAAATTCTGATGAAATTTCTATGTTAACACCAGAGGACAAGGAGAAATGTTGTCCAATAGTGTACTGTCTTCCTAAAAAGACATCAGAACCCTTTGATTAAAGGTTGAATATGTAGAATGTTTGGTTTTTTTTTTACATATTCCATTTTTAACTCTCTGAGTCCGTAAAAGTCAACTGAAGTAGTTTGTTCTGCAGTTTGTCATTAGACTGTCATATTTATTAAAGCTTTCTGTGAGACGCAGCAAGCACATGCAGCTGGAGCAACAGTCAATAGATTAAATAAGACACTTAAGTTACTTAGATATTTTTTCATAAACTCATCCACACACATATCCACGTCATCAGCACATTTCTAATGTTTGTGTACTTTATTCATTTGATGATTGTTATGTACCCCCAGAGAACTGCAGTATGCAAAAGAAGAGCCAATTAAGTAATGATGAGCGTACAAATAAGCTATGTGAGACTACTGAGACCAGCAAAATAGATTTTGGTAAGAGAGTGCACGTTTACACTTTGTTTGGTTTCAAAAAATAATGAAAAATAAACTTAATCTCCTCAATTTGTCTGCCAACAGGATACAAAGTGAATATTGAAGAAATTTCAAATGCCCAAATCTCCACTGACATTTACACCATGCGGGTGGAGACTGTCATTAAAGAGGGTGAGTATATTTAGCCTCTTTATGAAATTTCTAGAAACCATTCACATGCATCATACACAGGGGTGCACATAACTGGTACTCGGGTGCGCATGCGGGACAAAAATCAGCAATGCATAATGCGACTTGTGTTACTACAGCGCTTTTGCGTACCGACCAACCTTCTGTGACGTCACCCATTGGTTTGCGTACACCCGTTTATGAAGCCAGGAGTTTGACTCTCATGGGTCTGCCTTTGATCAAGCTGCTGAAGCCAGCAGAAAGACGTTGTCCAGACATCTGGGGCCACCCTGTCCCCGCTTAAAACTAAAACCCTGATTTGAATGGGGGAAAAAAGAAAGTTGGAAGGAGCACTAACGTCCACCGCAGAGATCAGGTCCGAGGAAGCAGGCCCTCTATCCAGGTTTTCTTTCTTCATCTACATTTTTTTTTTTACAGGAACTACTGATGTGGATCCATTGGGTCAACAGCGCGTCTTCCTCGGATATCCACACTGCAGGCAATCTTTAAATCTACTAAAAGGCAAAACCTACCTTATCATGGGTGCATTCCATGATATTTATTATGATGAGAAAATGGGAACGTAAGTCTGCTTTTTAAATTAATGTTTATATTTGTGGTATGAATTTCCATGTAAGAATTTCGTCCTGTCTTCTTGCCGTTTAATTGTTTTAATTGCTTTGGCTATTGATCATCATGTGTCCATTAAGGATAGCTTGACATGAATACACTTTGCCCTCCACAGGCATCAGTATGTTCTCGGTGAGAGAACCTGGATTGAGTACTGGCCTTCAGAGGAAGAGTGCCAGTCATCTGAGGAACACAGACCCACTTGTTTGGGCATTGAGCAAATGGTCCAACAGTTTACAGTATTTGGATGTCGGCAGTAGTGGTAGCCAAGAAAATAAAGTTAGATAATGAGAAACAAAAGAAAAAAGATGTGCTCTTTTTGTTTTTAATTATTCTTATTATGCAAAAAGTCATTGCTGTGAGATTGTCACTGTCTGCTAAACTCTGAGGTGAAACTCAGTGAACCCAAATGCACAACAACAATGTAATTTGGGAAGTAGGGAATTTATTAAGAGTTAGGAGCACAAGGGGAAGCAGGCTGAGAACAAAACTAGTGTGAGGTATGTATGGCTGGAAACATGAAAAGGGGGGAAAACACAGGCGAACAGAAGACACAAGTCACATGGATGTTAGACAAAGGTTTCTTTACCCTAAATGGCTTCACAGCACACTGTTGAATCATTAAAAGATGGCTATAATGACATAACTCATTTAAAAAAAAAACACATCAACTTCAACTCGTTATTGCCTGCAAGTGAGGGGGAGAGAGACGGCAGCGCGTCTCAGCACGTTTCACACACGCACAGGCACACAAGCAATCACACATGAACCAACACTGAATACCTTGACGGACCAGAGGGTTCCCCTCTGGGAAACAGTGCACCTGAGCTTCCCCAGCAAACAGTCTGAAGTGAAGTGCCTAGAATAAAGTCAAGAATAAGAACAATATCAAGGAAGAAATATATTTTGCAGAGGCAAGCGCAGCCCCGCAGGAGACCGATTGAGTTTGTTTGGGCCAGAGTTTACAGCCCCACACACACACACACACATGGACACATTAAAGCTCACATAGCCACTGCAGGCTGCCTACTAGGCGGCAGGAATCAGTGTCAAGGATGTCAGCAGGTAGGCTATCCAGAAGCCAGGCCATCCAAAACTCACTTTGTCAAAGACAAAAGGCTTTTCAGGTTGCCAGGGAATGGGAATGTCCAAGGGAGTGACGGGGCTGAGGTGGAAATCTTGCAGATTGCAGATGCAGGTGATGAAAGGCAGGGAGAGACAAGGAGCAGCAGAAACCATCACACAATGAGTCTATGACTTGCACTTTGTTGGATGATGATGTGGACAAAGGAGAATCTCCACAGTGTGTTTCAGTAATGGAGCAAGTTGAATGTGTTTCTTATTTTAATGTGTCTGTATTCAATGTGCACTGCATTGATATTGAACGTCATTTTCCATATCATTTCTAAATAAGTTTACACAAATAGATTGTGTAAAATCAAATAACATTCAAGAGAAAATATACATGTATTTTTCAGTCATTTTGAATATAAATTGTGAAAGTGAATCAGACGCCACAAATAATACCTGAGTCTTCTTTTTTAACCATTTTTCTTGTCTTATTTGACTTGCACTGCACTAAACATCTACATATAGTGCTATTTAGCTTGTGTTTCACATGCTGCAGGTCCACATACTTTTGGGTTGAGCAGCGGTTGTGTAAACAAATGTCAGGCTCACAGAAAAATAGGATCTCCTTGTAATACAAGGCAATTTTACTGGATGTGTGGCTTTTATTGAGCTCAGCCTTCTGATTCACTTCGATCACCATGAGATACTGTAGACACTGACAGCAGACTAGAGAGGGAGCTAAGGTGTGGCGAGAGTCTCAGGGACACCCACTGAGATTGAGCAAACTCAGAGTTGAGGAATGGAGCAGCAAGCCGGTCGGACAGCCGGGCTGTAGACATGATGTGATCAGTGAACTGAAACAGTTTTGGTTAACTGGGCTGAGGCCAGAAAAGATCCAAGACAAAGGCAGTCAGACTGATCAGGAGACACAAGCAGGTTGGTCCAAGGAGATCTACAAGAGCAAGAGAGGAGAGTCATGCGTAGGAATGAAGATAATTTGGCACTCAACATGGAGTTCAGGCGATCATAGGTATCCAGTTGATTGATGAGAAAGGCAAATGACTGGATAAGTCTGCACAGGTTTGAAGGGATGTGTCAAACTGTGAATGACTGAGAATTGCTGGAGGAGTGGCTGCAAATGAGCAGGGGTTGGAAGAGCAGAGCTGCTGCAGGTGGATGTATGAAATGAGCTCAGGGCAGGATCCTGACGACAAATGAACGAGTGTGGGACATCTGGTCCCGATCATAAGACATAAAACGCAGAGAGCGGCTCCTTTAACTGAATGATGCGCAATTGAGGAGAACTGACAGTGCATGGCAAGGGAGATAAGCAGAGGAAAAGGTTTTTTGAAAAACCCTTTGTCAGCACTCACTACCGACATGGGGTCAGGCAGAATGCTGCATTGCACCCACCTGAATCTTCTGACATTTCTGGCCTTGCTGTGTCTCACCCATGGATCGCAGTTGTAAGTTGACCTGGCTAGTTTTCACAGACCCTTTTCAGAGTTGTTTTAATGTGAAATGCGTTTCTTACTGCTGGTTTCATTGTGCTGTACATTGTACAACAAACATGGTTACCATTTCAGTTTAATTTAGCTAAACTGCTAATTCTATGTATATAATTTGTTATATTGCTCCAATCCTGCACTGAATCACTATTGTTAGTTACGGTGACGAAAACAGCCCAGTGATAATAAATTTCCAAAGCTGAGAAGGCAAATCAACAAAAGTATATTGGAGGGGATAATGAAAGAATCCTGGTAAAAAAAAAGGATCCTGAGTGATGTGTATTATTCAATAGCAAAAAATACAAACACAATTTCAGGTGATGTAGTCATAGTGAGAAAGTTTTATAGAATTTTAACAGTTTTTGCTTTGGAAAAAGAGGGGAAACACCTGTTCTTTGAATAAGTGAGCAAGCAAATCTGTTTGTATCTAATGTTTTTAGAATTTGAAACATTTAAGACAAAAAAATGTCAGCAAAAATAAGTTGAGAGAGAAGTTTGGAATTATTTACTTTCATCGATCCAAGGTATTGATTGTACACTTAGAGTGTTGGTTTAACTCTGTTTGATTTTAACCCATGTTTGTGTTGCATGGGTCAAAGTATAGTGGTTTATCAACTGAATGCTTGGCCTAAATGTTGAATTTGTCATGTCTGCTGGAATGCACTGCTTACACACAACAAATATTGCTTTGGACAAGAGTCCAAAGCATCAGTGTCCTATCAGTGCTGGACTGCTGTCCAGACAATCAATAGCTCACCCATTTAGAGAGCCTTTCACAAGTCAAATTGCTATATTAAGTCATAATTTAAAACTATTACTGTACATCTCTAAACAATTTGAAACCCACAAACTAAAAGCCTAAAAGTTGTGCAAGCATTTGAGTGAGACGAACAATTAGAGCGAACATGAACATGGTCAGTTTGCAAACATACACATAGAAGGCCAGAGGCTTTGTTAAATGAGTTTCATGTTGCCTCCAGCATTTTGTATTACTTTGTAAAACTATTAGACATTTATTTTTCTCACCACAGGGAAGTAATGTCTGCCCCCAACTTGTTGAAAGTTGGATCAGCAGAAAACATCTTTGTCGAAATACAAGATTGCACCCAAGAAGAAAATATCACAGTTCAAATCCAAGTGTTGGAATATCCAGTGAAAAGAAAAACGCTGGCACTGACATCTGTGACTCTTACCAAAGGAAATGGATTCCAAGCACTCGGGAAAATTATGGTAATGTAAGAAGACCAAAGGATTTCGGTTATACCAAGACTATACTGTCTTAACTCACAAATAGCAAAGTACTGGACGCAAAAGCTTAGAGGTCATGTGACGATTACTGTTCCGGGTGATTTGTTATGACTAATTATGAAAACACTAAACTCTTGGGACTAGAAAAATATTAGACATGTAGAGGCAGGAGTCTTAGCAAAAAGCTCACAAAGAGCACAAGAAACAATCAAAACCAGACCAATCCCACAAGCAGCAAGTCACAAGACATGGGAGACACAGACCTTAAGCACCAGTGATTAGGGGAGGACGAGACTCAGGTGTGACTCAAGGGTACAGGCAGGTGACTACAGTGGTGGTACAGGGCTTCAGACTTTCAAAATAAAACAGGAATTGACAAGACACAACCTACGATGGGAGATGAGATGATGATGGGAGAAAATAAACAAGGCCACCATTGAGTTGATGACAGGGGTCAACAAACTGTTCCACAAAGGGCCGGTGTGGCTGCTGGTTTTAGTTCCAACCAAGCAGCAGCACACCTGATTTGGCTCATTCAATCAACAGACCTGAGTCTTCAGACAGCTAATTGGTAAAATTGTGTTCTCCTGGTAGGTTGGAACTACAACCAGCAGCCACACCGGCCCTTTGTGGAACAGTTTGTTGACTCCTGGTCAGTGATGTGAAAAAGAAAGAAGGCACAATTATTATTACTACCAGAGAGGTTTCTGGAGTTCAGTCTTCAAAACTACTCGTAAAACACACATACTCACATATGCTGTTACTTCTCACTCTCAGATCCCTGTGTGGGACTCAATTGAGGATCCCAGCATGAAGCAGTACGTGTATCTTCAAGCTCAGTTTCCTAGCCGACTACTGGAGAAGGTTGTCTTGACATCCTTCCAAGCTGGCATCTTCATACAGACGGAAAGGCCCCTTTACACACCTGGCAGCGCTGGTTAGTGCAGCATTGTATTGCATTGGTGAACTAATTAACCTGAGCTTGTGTCAAAACTGCAATGCTTGAAAACAGCAAAGAAACTGTTAAATTCATACAATAATTGATGGTGGTAGAAGGAAAACAAATCATTTTCACCGTCAACACTGTCATCAATTTGAGTAGCCAGCAATTTTTCTACTCTTAAACAAACATGGCCTTGATGGGTTAGGGTTATAAAATAAAAGCAATATCACTGAAATTTAAATAATTTACAACAGCAGCTCACAGGTGTTAACTGAAGAGTGTTTTGTACAAGACAGTAAGTCTTATAGTAACATATCATCTCAAGTGATATGTAAATGCAAAATAAGTGTTTCCATTACACTTTTGTGAAAAACTTTTATATTGACCCATCTGAAAAAAACATCCCGTGAGAGTTTGTGGGGAGATGATGATCCGAGAGGTTCTTTTTCAAAATTAGATGTTTCCATATCCAGTTTTTCATGGGATATTTAGGTTTTTGTGGATTTCTTTGAGTAATTTCTGCCTGTGCCACTGATACCTCTGACCTAACCTACCTAAATTTGCTTTTATGCTTATAGCGGACACAAAATGCCTCATTTAAATGCCTCATATAAATATAGACCATTTGAGTACCCATGGATGTGTACAACAGTGTGTAATCTTTGAAATGAATCTCATGTGATTTAATACATTTTCTTGAGGGTTTTGAAACCCTACAGCACAGAGATTAACAGCAAATGACACAGAACAAGTAACAAGTAATATATAACCCTAACCCTAACCCTAGCCCATAAGTAATATATATAACAGAAATTGCCTAACCTCTGTCTCCCCCTTGCAGTCAGATTCACGATTTTTGCAGTGACACCTAGCATGGACACCAACTTTGCTGATCCAGTTTGCATTGAGATTGAGGTACTGTATTTAACAGAAAATATCAGTTTCCTGCAGCGCTATAGTGTTAGGGCAGCCGCCTTGTTGATTCCCGCTGCCTTGATTACGTCACTCCGGAAAAAAAATCCATATCCCACCTGCATTTGTGGGTTGTGGGTCAGATCTAACCTGTAAAGTGTGTGTGAATTTCCTGGGGGAAACACTGTAATATTATGAGGCATTAGCAGGATTATACGTTTTTTTAAAGGCCTGAATGGGGCATTACTCCTATATACAATTAATCTAAATAAAACAACAACGACTCCATCAGTCTCCCCTGCAAACAGGCATTAATTCATAAATTCATGTAGTAACTAGAAAGGATAAACCTGATGGCAACTTATTTTTAAAGAAATCAAAACTTGTGATTTGGTTGTTTATTTTTAGGACCCGGAGGGCATCATACATTCAAATAGTGTTGTGATTTTGGAGTCAGGGGTCTTCTCTGGCAGTTATCGCTTAGGTGAGCAGAGCAGGTGAGTTCCTTCTGACCTGATCTAAACATGGGAAGGGTTCAAAGTGAATTTCAAAAACCCTCTGAAAACATTAATGACCTATATCCCTGATGCTTTACTGTGGACTGAACTGTTGTGATAGCCATGGACTTTGGAAGGTGGTAGCGAAATTCAGAAAAACCCAACAGAGTTACTCTGCAGAGTTCAAGGTTAAAGAATTTGGTAAGTTTCTCATGACTTGTTTTTTTTCACCACTTCTAGAAAGTGTCGATACTTCAATTGAAAAATGTTCATTCATTTTAGTGTCACCTAGTTTTTACATTAAACTGACTCCTGAGATACCCTACTTCTACGTGGACAGTCAACAGCTCATCATCAATATTGAAGCAAGGTATGTGAAACATTCAGTTTTGTGGTTTTAGAGATCAGTGGGGCATGGCACAAAAGCAAGGATAACTGATTAGTAGGGCATGATGTGATCAAAATTTCCAACTGATTTTGCTCCTCCAAAAGTTTGTTTCAGATATTAAAGCAATAAACATTTTCTAGAAGATGTGCTCTGTGTGATAGGTGCTGTAACCGAGGAAAAAAGCAAACAGCATTTCAACTGATTTGTTTGTTCTTTTTTTATTACACTTAAAATTTTTGCCTTGCCATTCTCGAGCTCTCTACTGATTTGCTCTGCACATTCAGAGGGTTATCATTACTATCATTACTTTTGCTGTTTAGTTTGCCGCTCAGGGAATTTCTCTTTCTGTTGATATACTTGACAATTCCCATTTTAGTTCCGTTTGACAAATTAAAGACTTTTTAATGTTTTTTTTTTTTAGATATCATAGTACAGCGCCAATAGATGGGATGGCCTATGTGGTATTTGGCATTGCGCATGAAAATGGGAAACAGAGATTTCCCAGTTCTCTTCAGAGAGTGCCGGTGAGTCCATATTTACTTTTTTATTTAGATTAATTCTTATTAGATTTTACTGTGCAATTACAAGCTGAAAGTACAACAACAAGCAGCAGTAGCCAGGGTGCAAAAGGGATGGTCAAAATTAGGTTAAAATTGGAGTTCCTGAAGAATGAGTAAAATTGCACGTTTGGCACATGTGCCAAAGTGAATGAGCCTCTGTAGTATCACAGAATAGCCATTTATTAAGGCAAATACTGACTCTTGAATGCAGCCAATTGGCACTTGTTGTCAAAGGCCAACTATAAGTCGATGATTTGAGGATGGAGCTTTTCTGGTTGTGTTAAATGTTTCAAGTAATGTGGTTCCAAGTTATCTTTTTGTATTAAACCTTATTTTATACAATATTTGAACACTGGCTCACTGTATACACTGTATGTATGTGCGTACGTATGTATGTACGTATGTATGTATGTATGAACGTATGTATGTATGCATGTATGTATGTATGTATGTATGTATGTATGTATGTATGTATGTATGTATGTATGTATGTATGTATGTATGTATGTATGTATGTATGTATGTATGTATATATATATTACCTTGCATCAGCTTAATACATATTTATACACATTTTATCAAATGAATGGTTTTATAAAGTCATATAATGGTAGTTACATCATTACAATAAAACACTGAAGCAGGGGAGCTCTGGCCCAATTGGGCTATAATTTTCCCAGTTTGGTAGGTGATTGGCTGTTTATAAAAGGGGGTGAGAAAATGTGCAATCTTTCCCAGATTTCCCCATTCAAAATTATCTGAGTACTGTGTCTATACAATATGTAACATCTCTGCCAACACTCAAAACTGACTGACTGACAAATCAAAATTTTAAGAAGTGGCCTGCAATAATTTAGTTTTGCTTTGATGTTAAATTTGTGGAAAAAGTTAACTTTTTTGAGCTAAAGACTAACAAGACAAAAACAGAGCAGGGAAATTGGGAATATTTTATGAAGTTTCATGTTTTCATACCTTATGGCTGGTATACACTGTGTAATTTTGGGCTGTCAGAGGTGAAAGAAGACCCTCTTCCATCCCAGGTGCAAGTTGTTAGCATCTTGTGACCTCAGAAATGTTCTTCAATCCTACATTGACCAATAAAATGAACAAGGTATGAATCACAGAGAAATCAGCAAGCTGATGGACAGAGAGAGAGAGATTTTTCTCAGCTACCTTCACTTCAGAGATAATGATCAATATGATGAACTGAAGGTGTATCAATGGTGATCTTTACCAGTTTAAATTATTGAGAAAAAGGCATATATTAAAACATGCCATATCTACCCCCACTCCAGACGGAGACATTTTCCCCTCTGCTCCACTTTGTTTATACGCAAACAAATCCTGGACCGGCTCTTCAATACATTATCTTATTTTTCTTGTTTGCGTTTGCCTAAGTCCCCTAACTACATAAACAGTGTTTCTACAGCCATGATAGTTGCTATACCCACAAAGTTTGAGTTGTAGAGATTCTTCATCACTTTTCACCTTTTATCTGTGAGACTTCCCTAGTTTTGACTGACAGGTGATGAACCCAGGTAGAACTTCTGTGGAGATTTGCAAGACTAGGGTGAAAAGAGCTCACCATTCCTCAGATTTCCTACTTTATCCAATGGGAGCATTTCTGATTATGATTACAATGCTCACTGGCTGCATTTTGTAACTTATCACATTAGATTGGGAACGACGGACATGGACAGGCAACACTGAAGAGAGAGCACATCACTGAGATCTTCACTGACATTTCAGCCGTAACAGGAAGTTCCATATTTGTAGCTGTCAGTGTGCTGACAAAGAGTGGTAAGAGCAACAATGTTATTATGTATATTTTGTGATATATTTCCTACAGTACATAATAAATAGAAAGCATTGATGAGACATGTCTCATGCCTTGACAAATATACCATAAATAGCATTAAATGTTGCATCACTGTGTTATGGTCTTGTTACAGTGTTAACTTTCGTAAATATGTGACTGTCGTGCATTCATCACATCAGGTAGTGACATGGTGGAGGGTGAGATGAGAAATATCAAGATTGTCACATCACCGTATGTCATCGACTTCAAGAAAACGGCCAAATATTTCAAACCAGGAATGCCTTTTAGAGTGGTGGTAAATACTCAGACTTTTTGAAACTTTTTTAATTATATATTTGTACATGTTTAAAATACCATTTGTGGAATCACCGGAAATCACCAACCTTCAAAATAAAAGCACGTGCACATCTTCGACTCAAAGGCAAGCTAACGGTAACGGCTAATCGCGATTAGCAACACAGTTCTTACTTTACGCTATAACAGGTAGTTACAGTGCACAAAACATCACTCTGAGTTATATTGCCTCTGGTTGATCATAAGAGAAATCGGTAACTGATCGTCAATCATTTACTTTCATGTTTAAAATACCAATTGTGGAATGACACGTGGCATGGACTTAATGTCACGTATTATAGAAAGCTTAAACAAATTTAAACTACTTCCTTGCATGCCATGAGACTGCCTCACTAGCTGCCTTTCCATTACCCCTAGAAATGCACAAAACCAAACTATTGCAATAAAAAAAACATACATCTAAAACACTGGTACACATAAAAACCCCTACATTTCAAATATCCTCTCAAGTATCACAAAAAAATATGTGATACTATTTGAGCTGGGTTTTTTTTGCATAAGTGCTATGGAACATTACATGTCATCGGAGATGGCACGCTATGTGTGGATGGAGGAGACTCATGTGTTGTTGGACATGATATGTGACATCAACATTACTGCATTATTGGACGCCAAACAACAGTGAAATTCTAAGAGATGTCTGAGATCAAGTGCTGCTTTCGTCTCCTGTAAACACCCGAAGCTCGAGCAGCAGCTGAGTTCACTATCACTAGCAATGTAGGATGACGTGCATCCTCCTCAAAGCGAAGTCTCGTGTGACGTGAGAATTATGGGATATTGCGAGATTAGACTTTACGAGAGTACAGCTCATTCGCCAAATACCGCTCAATGGAAACACCAGCAAGAAACAATTGTATTTTATCAAAATTTCAGAACCATCGCTTTTATTTTGCGGACCTGCTTACTGTCAGCAATGTCTCTGTCTCTGTCTGTCTCAGAATATAATGTGTGGAAAGTGTTGAGGTCAGCTTGTTCCGGGTTAGCTTTTTTAGATGATCTCTACATGGATGTTAGCTGGGCAGAGATGACCAATGCTGTTTTAAGTCATTTCAAAGTGTTCCAACACCCTAGACTCATAACAGAGTGGATTGACGACATGAGGAGATGGCCTCCTGTGATGTACGAGGATAGTCGTATATATATTATATATAATAATATATTAATATTCATACATGAATATTCATTCATAAACAGGCTTGCACCGCCCCTCTTTATGAACCTTCTTCCAATTGTTATGGCAGCCACAGAGTGCACAATCCTAGTCCTTTTAAATCACTTTTTATGATGCTCGATATCAATTATCGTCAATGAGTGTGCACACCACCGGAAGTCTTAACAGTAAATAAACAAGATGGCTCCACCCATGTAACCATGGAGAACAGGGTCTACTACCTATTGGAAGGGGGTGAATGTGCTGCTGTCATGGTGTAAGGACAGGATTCTGAACCAATTGCCATCTAGAACTCATACCGTACTCATAAATTGACAGTAATTTGCAGCTAATTCTCGTAAATGTTAATATTAATCAATACTACTATATTACTACTATGCTATTAATAATGGAATTTGAATACTCCTTAAAATTACAGAAAACAGCTTGTGATGATTCTGAATGTTTCAGATGTTTGTATTTTTCATTGCAGGTTCAAGTTAGGAATCCTGATGGCACTCCGGCAAGACATGTAGCTATGGTGGAAGATCTGAGTCAGACTCAAACAAAAACCACAGACACTGGCATCGCAATGTTTACCATTAACACACAAACCAGTGAATCACTGCTCATTACAGTATGTGTTAAGCACTGCTTCTTCAGGAAGTTTAGTAATTCTTAGTTGTACAAAGAATTCTAATTGTGTGGATTCAATTGCAGATAAGGACCAATGATCCTGCTCTCCCACATAACAGACAGGCCTTAGCCACCATGGTAGCCGTTCCACATACTACTAAAAGCAGCAAGTACATTCATATAGGTAAGCAGCAAAAGAACAGGAAACATGGTAAAGTTTTGGCTGATTATTGTGTTGCTCGTGAAGGGAATAAAACAGAATAGAATATATCTTATTCAGTGGCAGCGCTAGGATTTTTTGATTGCAGTTGCTTAGCAGTTGCTGCATGAGTGCTAGGGGTTGCCGGTCAAAGCAGGATGTATAGCTAATCAACTAGTATTACCTAGCGCAGACTGTCTGTCGAGGCAGTGCACTTCCTACTTCCTCTCTCAAAAAAAGGGTGCCGCAATAAAAAATCCTAAACCTCACTGGGCAGATTTCCCAAGTTAGTACAGTGTAGGAGGTTCTTGTGTGACAGATGGCTGTATTTTTCAAATTAAAAGAACGTCCACGTCCACAATCAAGGAGCCAAAAACAAACTTTTTTTGGACTGTGAATCTTGTGAGATCTCGCAGTATCCAGTTTTACATTGAAAATAATATTTCATTTACAACTACAGTATTTATAAGTATTTATAAAATCACTATTGTATGATAGATCTACCTTTTTGTTTGATTATTAGTATTATTAGTATTTTGTATATTTTGTTGCTTAGTGGTTGCTGAGCAAGTTTTTGTAATTGCTGCAGCAACTGCTCGCAACCCCCTAGCGCTGCCCCTGGTTGCGGGTCATCCCACAACAGTGACATTTCACGTGGCACAGACATAACACCTCTCCCTAAATGATGAGCACTAATTCTGTATTGTTTATGTTGTTACAGATCTAAATAATCTTGAAGTAGATTTAGGGGATTTCCTTAAAATTCCCATCACCTTCAACGGGCAGGAAAATACACAAAATGACATCACATACCTGGTGAGAGGTGTTTTGCTCTTGCGTATGTGTGCATTGCAGACATGCTTCAGTCTTCCATTGTACTGAATTATTCATGGACAGATGGATAAATTTGTTTGTAGATATTAAGCAGAGGTCAATTGCTCAGACATGGCAGATTCCAGGGAAGAGATCTGGCAGTTATTGACCTGGAAGTTACCAAAGACATGCTCCCATCATTCCGCATCATAGCCTACTACCACACAGAGAACAATGAAGTGGCTTCAGACTCTGTTTGGGTGAATGTCAGGAGCTCCTGCACTGGCTCGGTGAGACACACAGCAATGGTGTGGTAATGTTGCAGTTGGGAGTCAAAAAATTAAAGGGATTATGTGTGCATCCTTTACCAAATGGATAATGATGAACCCAAGTTTACAAATATGTTTTGTTTATTAAGCTGATGAAGCTGTTTGGGATGGTAAATAAAAATTCTGCCTTTCATGCTCCTTTAGTTGAAGCTGGAATCGAGAAACACTGGAGGTTATGAGCCTCGCAAAATATTTTATCTAAAGATCACAGGAAATCCAAGGGCCACCATAGGATTGCTGGCAGTCAATAAATGGATAACTCTGAATGACAATCACCGTCTCACACAAAATAAGGTAACAATCTTGGTAACTTTCTTGACCTGAGTTTTTTTCCTGCTTAAGGGTCTTTGTGTGGTTGTCCTCCATGTATCCTGGTTTCCTACCACATTTCAAACACAAATAAGTTGAGTTACTTGCTGCTCTAAAATGTGATAGTTGCAGTAATAGCTACCTTTGCGTATGCATTTGCTGGAAACTAACCTATTCAAAGTGAAATATGGTATGCAGGCCAAAAAAAAAAACAGTTACAAATAAAATTGGTATG
The DNA here is from genome assembly GCA_029224185.1 of Karalla daura. NCBI lineage: Eukaryota > Metazoa > Chordata > Actinopteri > Chaetodontiformes > Leiognathidae > Karalla > Karalla daura. The sequence continues at coordinate 20,545,760 of CM055189.1, forward strand.
GTGTTGGATTGTTGTATGAAGAGTGAACAGATTGACTGAATAACTGCAACAAATATGCAGTGTTGATATTGACTCTGTATTGTATTTCCTTTTAACACAAAAGTCAAACATTTCTTGACAGTAATACACTCTAAATAAAAGCCGTTACCAAGAAATACTTGACAAAAAAACGTGGTTAACTTCTAATCCTATTGGTTTTGCTACTTAACTTGCATTGCTAACCCTTATGTGTTTCTGTTTTCTATGTATAAAACTATGCAGGTGTGGGACACAATTGAGAAGTTTGATACAGGCTGCACACCAGGTGGAGGGAAGGACAGCATGGGTGTGTTCTATGATGCGGGGCTGCTGTTTGAGTCTAATGCTGGTGGGACTCCCTACAGACTAGGTGACACTACTCTCTACTCTAAACCCTATCTTTCCTTTTGGTTTTATTCTACACAAGAATGCTTAGTTTAGAGATTACTGCTAAATGTTAAGTTTAAAAGAAAAGAGATTATACATTACTTACAGCACATTGATCACCGGTCAAAGCAATTCTTGTCCATTATTTCCTGAGAATGCCACAGCTGCCAAACTGTTGGGCTAGTCACTGATGAACTCCAATTATTTTAAGAACCCACTGACATTGCCATGTTTTCAGTCACTATTTTCAAATACAGTAGGTCCAGCTGACAGCAGCAACATTTTGAATACAATCTGTGCATGAGATGGAAAGAAATGTCACAAATACTGAAATACATACGTAATTTCAGAAGTTAGTAGGTGGTAGTAGTGTAATGAGATCAGTTACACAGTTACATTCCACACCCGACCCTATTCTTGTATTTTGATGTTTTGCGTTGCTTTGGGTTCAGTAGCAAGTCAAATAATGTTGTTATTTGTATCCTTATTGTTTAATTTTCAGGCTAGGCAAATGGCATCATTGTGCAGACTAACAGCCAAAATGTGACAAAAGTGTTGTGTTTTCACACAAAAATGTTGTCATGTAAATGGTCCAAAATCTTCAGAAGCATTTTGGAAAGGATTCCCACAGAGACTAATCTTTTTTGCTCAGATTTGCCAAGATTTTAAAATCAAAACCAGTCCTGAATTTGTTTTCATCAAAACCCCTGTGCATCATGTCTGTACTTTGAGGATCCAAGTGCAGTACAGGAATGCACGGGACATTGCATTAAACAGAGCTTTATTAGATGACAGTGGGACCAGCCCCACAGAATATGGTTGTAGGGGTCTGAACTCACTTGGCAAGTACTGGATATCGTGGGGAAGGGGCTCCAGTACAGGGAGGTGTCAGAGATGGGGCCCTTGGAGGAGCAGCTTGGGTGCTGGGGGTATCACTTCAAGGACGTGGGCTGCCACAGACATGCAATCAGCAGGCAGCACTGAGGAACAGGGACAGAAGGTTGCAACACACACATCCACACAGCCAAGACAAAGTTGAGGATGGAAAGCAGGGTTCTGTGGTCAAAGACAGAAGAAGAGTCAGATCTCCAGGGCAGAGGCACAATGGAACTAGGGATGAAAGGCAGGCAGGGTTACCAGGATGGGAGAAAGCATGGCAGGGACAAATCAAGTCAGCAACTGGCGGTCAATGCGGAGGTGAGTACTGGAGAGTCAGGCAGGAGTGAAGACATCTTTCAATGAATGTGACTGAGACCCATATACAGTATATGCTGAGGTGATTGGTGGAAGGGAGAAGGTGATTGGTGGAGGTGGAAAAGTTGAGAGCACTTGATCATGACAAGGAGGTGTGGCTGCAACCAGGTCAGCCACCCTTCCTTGCCAGCACCTCCAAGGGATGGCTCCCGACATCCAAAAAGGCCACTGCTACCAGGTAGATCTTCCTCATCTTCTCACCAGTCCATCTCCTCTTCAGGGTGGATGGGGGAGAACTGGAAAAGGTCTCCTCATAGACCATCTCCTTACAGTCCAACTCCATCTCTGCCACAGGGCAGATGGAGGAGGTCTGGGAGGGAGAATCCAAAAGCCAAGACTGACCATCAGCTGGGTACGTGGAGGGGGTCAGGAGGAGAGTTTTCTCAAGGAGGTGGGCAGAGGCGGCTTGGATGAAGGGTCTCACCCCTGATGTCTCCCCAGCTGACCCTGACCCTGGCCCCAACCTCACCCAAGAACGACCGGACCGTGTTACAGGATCCTCAACAAGGGACCCACTTGGATGATCAGTCTGGGTCTTACTGATGAAATCCAGACATGAGGCTGGGCTCTAGGATGTGCCTGTCCACGACCCATAATCTCTTTTCTGAACCCAGTTCACAAAATACTGATACCATAAAAGCTGTCCCTCGTCAGTGATTTGTGGGAGTGAAGGAGGTGAAAAGGTGGAAACTAAGGGACTGTAGCTGTGAGCCCGGATCCCAGACGATAGGAGAAAATGTTAAAGTTAAAGTTAAACAGGGTGAGGAGCAAGGAACATCGGGCCTGATGGAAGATCATTCTCTTCACTGAGCTGATGTACTCCAAATTCTTGCGGTCAGAACAGACCAAGAGGGGCTCCTCGGTTCCCTCCAACAAGTGCTGCCACTCCTCCAGGGAAAGATTAACTGCCAGAAATTCGCAATTGCCGACATTGTAATTCCGTTCCGTAGCTGACAAGACAAAAAAGTACAGAGATTAAGTTTCTGATCAATGCAGGAGCTTTGAGACAGAACAGCAGCCACCCCCAACATTTGAGGCATCCATCTTAACAACAAACTCAACTCAATGAACTCAGGGTCTGGCATCTAGGGAACAGGAAAACAGGTGAACCACTGTCTGAAAAGCTCAGCAATGGAAGATCACCAGATGGACCCGCTGTTGAACCGATGGTAAAAATTTGTAGTGTCCTGTAGGTGTCTGTATCATACTCATCTCCTTATTTGATGTTAACAGGGTAGTAAGCTTTGTGTAAATCTGACATGGAAAAGATGGCGGCTCAAAGGTGGATGAGAGAAGTACCACAAAAAAGAAACCTGCCCCTGCAGGAGAAGAAGATGTGCGAATATTGCCAGTAGCCGAGGAGTCATTGATGTAGTCCTCCATGGCCCTTCTGTCTGTTTCACAAAGTGGTCTTTGGGTGGAGAGGTGCCTGGCCAGAGGTTATTGGCACAATCATATGGGTGCTGCAGGCTCAAACATACGGCTCAAATTTTGCAGAACATATGGTGAAAATGAAGATACTCTGTGTACTCTCTGTAGGCCAAGATCTTAATCTATGATCCATGTATCTACTCCGGTCTCCCCTTCTGCTGATGCGCTCTGGATATTTCTGGTCACCTTGAGACTGGACCCCCAGGTCGCTGGTTGCATCGCTCCCTCTTTTCCAAGGAAAAGAGTGGGATGGCCAAACTGTGGGATCTTCCTTTTGCTTCTCTCAAGGTGTGGAGAACTCTGCCACAGCACCCTAACTGCACGGAAGGGAACGGTCTGCTGGGCAACTCCCTGAGGTCTTGCCAATTGACATGCTTGAATGATAATTTTTAGATATTAAGTGCATCCAGAGTTCCTGAAAGAGACAGTGAAACTACCCCAGCTTAGTGGGTCTCTGGAAATATTGAGCCCATACACTTCTGGGGCTTGTACAGGAGGTACAGGGCAGCAGAGTGGGAGGAGAAATGAACACAGTTCATTTTCCAAGCTTCAAGCACATCATGCTCACCAAGCACGTATGATTCGCCTCCCAAAATGCGTTTGGTGTGAAGAATCCATGAGAGAGGTGAGCGCCTGTTCCTCTGCCTGTTTGGTTGCAGCAGCTCTTGTCCAGAAGAACTCTGCTGCAGTACATTCTCAATAGTTTCAAAACAGCTGAGAGCAGCACTGCATGCTGGGTCCAAAACTGACCAGATTGTATAGCTGTTCTTTGCAGTAATTAGTGTACCCAAAAGCTGATTTTATTGCAAAAGCTGTGTCATGTGCATTAAACTGCCTCTGGCTTACCTTAATGGCATCGCATTAGTGACATCATGCAGACAGGTTTTATATGTGTCCTTTACAGATTTAAAGTGTCCAATCACAAGCAGGTGGAAACGAGCGAGCAGCTTCGGTAAGACTATTAGCTTGCATCTTCAGTTAACCTTTGCAAAATAGTTCAGGCTTTCATGTCTGACTAAGAGTCAATAGATATGACATGTAGATATAAGATATTTCCATAACCTAAAAAGACGTAGTAATAATGCAATCTAATAAGAGATAATGCAATATACTGTACAACATATCTAAATGAATACTGCAGTAGAGGCACTTAGCTGTTGTGGTTGTGTTTGAGGTTGTTGAAACTTGTATCATGGTCAGAATGGTAGATGGTAAATGTATGTAAGTAACTGCATGTCAATAACCTGTTTAATTACACTTTAGATGTGGAGGATGACAGTTATATCGACAGTGATGAAATAATTTCTCGCTCCAACTTCCATGAGAATTGGATGTGGTCAATTGTCAAACTGCCTTCCTGCCACAGACGAAACTGGTGAGGCAACAATGGTCTCAACAATTATGCAAAGACTAATATCCATGCAATCATGCAATGTGTTAAACTTTCAGATTCAGTGATAGTTATTTTTCTGACTTAACTCATCAGACTTTCCTTTGTTCCAGTGACACAGTGTCATATGCAAAAAGCGTTCCTCTGCCAGACTCTGTGACAACCTGGCAGCTCTTTGGCATTAGTCTGTCAAGCACTCATGGTAAGGCTCTTGTTCCCCTGCACCACTTGATTTTTGTCTGTTTTTTTGTTTTTGTTTCAAATGTCTGTGTTCACATTTGCTTGTAGGTTAATCTGTCTTTCCCAGAGCAGAGCTGAAACATTTATATACAGGACTTCAGTGTGCAATTATTTTTTTGGAGACGGTTTGAGTGTTCAACCCGTTCTCATCCCAACGCGTCAAATACCGACTATTTGTCATGCCCCTAAACGTTACATATGGACGCCAAAGGTACCCTTCCGCGTCTGTTTATTGACGCTCCGGGTTTTCCATTCACTCTCATGCAAACCCCGGCTCGGCTGTCCGGGACGCTGAGAGCAGAGGCTCCAGCCAAAGCCCCTAAACATAAACGCGTCCGGATTTGACGCTCTGGGTTCTGCATTGATTCTCATGCAGACCCCGACTCGGCTGGATGGGACGCTGCGAGCAGAGGCTCCAGCCGTCCATTCACTCCCATAATAACCCGGTCACGCGAAGCATGACGCCGCTTACTACTGTCTCATTGAAGAACCGAGTATCCTCTGCCCGGAAGTCTTTTTCTCACTACTTTCTCACTATTTGTACACTTTGTCCCGAGAATATATCCACTAACAGGTTAAACAAGGCCAAATTTTGAAATACCTGGCTAAATATCTACGTAAATAATGTGAATTTATACTAATACAACAATGATAACAATGGATAAGTTGGATTTCAACAGACTGTTTACATTTACTTAGGACCCGCCCCCCTCGCGTGTGCGGCGTGTTACCATGGAAACGAAAGGACGGCGTTGCTTCAGGTAGTCTAGTCAGGGTTGCCCCAGAAAAAGTGTATACAGACTTTAAATTATTGTAAAGCAAGCGTCAATTAAAATGCATTTAATTTTCGAACTGTAATAGAATTTCTAAACATTTTTATTTGATTTTTTATCATCTAAAGTCTATGCCATGAGACCTACAAAAGTCACCGAATTAATAGCAGCTACTGAAAGTGAAATACGCAAATAGAGAATTGTGTGCAATCCGCATTGTCAGCAGTGACTGGATTAAATTATTGATTATGATTATTATTATTATTATTATTTGGTCGCTCTCCATCTCACAGAGAGACAGACAGACAGAGAGAGAGAGAAATATGTCATGTTTATACATATTTCTTTGAATATTGACTTGGTATATGAGAATCTCTGAGCTCTGATGAGAAGATTGAAAGATTGATGAGAAGAAGAAATTGTGATCAGGACGCCGCTTACTACTGTCTCATTGAAGAACCGAGTATCCTCTGCCCGGAAGTGTTTTTCTCACTATTTTCTCACTATTTGTACACTTTGTCCCGAGAATATATCCACTGACACGTTAAACAAGGCCAAAATTTGAAATACCTGGCTAAATATCTACGTTAATAATGTGAATTTATACTAATACAACAATGATAACAATGGATAAATTGGATTTCAACAGACTGTTTACATTTACTTAGGACCCGCCCCCCTCGCGTGTGCGGCGTGTTACCATGGAAACGATAGGGTTGTTTCGCTTCGTATTTGTGCCGACATAATTCGCTTCCTTATAGTCTCCTTTTATTCCTTCAGTGAGTGGATGTGATCTTTTGTTTGTTAGTTCTTACAAATAAACAAAAAAGCACAGGAAGTGGTTTTCAAACGTTGCTGAAGCAATTTCGACTTTGAATGCACCCTCTTCAGTCTGCGACACAGAGTGTTTACTATTTGCAGACTGAGGCAGGAATCGAAACTAAACTAATGAAGCGTCCGAGGTGTAGGGTTTCTTGAACTGCTCTGACTGACAAAAACTCAGGAACCGAGACTATTGGAGAGGTAACCCCACAACTGTTTATTACGGTTTACTACGTTTTCACTCTGACACAACTCCAACTCCCAGCAGCCACCACGCCGCACTTTTTCATGACGGCATAGCCGCGCCGTACATGACAAGCTGGCTATGCAGTGTCTACTCTTACACTAGTTCTAATAAATGGAAATGTTTATGATTCATAATGTACCGTGTCACATTAAATAAATATATATGTTGTGGGGATATATATTTCTTAGAAAGAGGTTTTCTGAACCCCCTGAAGCCTTAACCAAAAATGAACTACATTGCAATACACACTCATGTGCTCCGCCATTTTGTTTGTAGTCCTAATGTGTCTGAGTCAAAAGGGAAGAGGGGAGAGAAAAATACCTTCCCCTTGGAATTTCCTCCTGGTTTTTGTTTATGTTGCTTGTCAGAAGGTCTTGTATTAGGATCTGCTACCTCCAAGTTAATAGCACCTTCCTAGAGCAACTTTGCGTTCCCAAGGGCCCCCAACGGTCTATGGAGGCGGGGATCGGGGGTCTGTTCCAGGTCCGCTATGGGGTCTGCAGACTGAGTTTCAGGCCATTTGGTCTATTTTTGAGACCGTGGCAAGCCCTCAAAGGTGGGAAATGGCGAACGTTCAAAGCCCCGCCCTTTGAAAAGTATGGCTCCAATCAGGACCAAACCAACACATATCATCTTGTCCAGGGCCCCCCTACAACATACTAAAATGTCAGATTCACAGCACCTTTAGAAAGAGATCTCCTCCAGATTGGCCTCCAGAATCTGATGGTCTAGTTGGCTATAGCTTTTAGACCCTCTCATTTTTCAATCAGGGACTCCTCCTCAACACTTTGAGCTAAATGGCTGAAATTTTACTATGTTCAATAGTAGGTCAAGAGCATCCATCGTGCTGAGTTTCAGGCTCCTGCCACCTCAGAAAGTGTCTGAGAGGGCCATACACAATTGAAGGACATGCCAAGGGTGACATGACAGCACCCCTCCAGCAGATGGCGCTCCATGTGACTGCCCATAACACTTATGGCAAGAACCAGCCCTCCATAGATTTTTTGAGCAATGAGGATGACATTTTAGAATGTTTATGGGGAGGTCAGAAGCAACACCGTTCAAGCAGGCCCCAAAATCTATAATAAGCTTCGAAGGTTCCTGATCACAATTTCTTCTTCTCATCAATCTTTCAATCTTCTCATCAGAGCTCAGAGATTCTCATATACCAAGTCAATATTCAAAGAAATATGTATAAACATGACATATTTCTCTCTCTCTCTGTCTGTCTCTCTGTGAGACGGAGAGCGACCAAATAATAATAATAATCATAATCATAATCAATAATTTAATCCAGTCACTGCTGACAATGCGGATTGCACACAATTCTCTATTTGCGTATTTCACTTTCAGTAGCTGCTATTAATTCGGTGACTTTTGTAGGTCTCATGGCATAGACTTTAGATGATAAAAAATCAAATAAAAATGTTTAGAAATTCTATTACAGTTCGAAAATTAAATGCATTTTAATTGACGCTTACTTTACAATAATTTAAAGTCTGTATGCACTTTTTCTGGGGAAACCCTGACTAGACTACCTGAAGCAACGCCGTCCTTTCGTTTCCATGGTAACACGCCGCACACGCGAGGGGGGCGGGTCCTAAGTAAATGTAAACAGTCTGTTGAAATCCAACTTATCCATTGTTATCATTGTTGTATTAGCATAAATTCACATTATTTACGTAGATATTTAGCCAGGTATTTCAAAATTTGGCCTTGTTTAACCTGTTAGTGGATATATTCTCGGGACAAAGTGTACAAATAGTGAGAAAATAGTGAGAAAAAGACTTCCGGGCAGAGGATACTCGGTTCTTCAATGAGACAGTAGTAAGCGGCGTCATGCTTCGCGTGACCGGGTTATTATGGGAGTGAATGGACGGCTGGAGCCTCTGCTCGCAGCGTCCCATCCAGCCGAGTCGGGGTCTGCATGAGAATCAATGCAGAACCCAGAGCGTCAAATCCGGACGTGGATTTTTACCCTCTGCGTTTACGTTTAGGGGCTTTGGCTGGAGCCTCTGCTCTCAGCGTCCCGGACAGCCGAGCCGGGGTTTGCATGAGAGTGAATGGAAAACCCGGAGCGTCAATAAACAGACGCGGAAGGGTACCTTTGGCGTCCATATGTAACGTTTAGGGGCGTGACAAATAGTCGATATTTGACGCTTTGGGATAAGAGCGGGTTGGAGTGTTTGTCGATTTCTAGCAACCACTTGTTTCTTTTGGACTTTATACTAAGAAGTGAGGAGGGGGTGATTCCATTAGTGTGTGTGAGCGGACAGTGGTATGTAAGTGATTAGTCATCTGTCACAACATCTCTATTTAATGGGTTTCATTTTGAATGCACCTAAGGCCGGGCATACACTGTCTTCCTAGTGCAGTGATCAAGCTGTGTCTTAGCTGCCCACACTCTGGGTGTGAAATAAACACGTCAGATCACCTCAACCCAGAGTGTAATGCTTTGCTTATTGTGTCATTCATGATCAGAAATGTCAAAAAAATAAATAGATAGATGCCAACGTGATTAAATAAACATCCAACGTGCTATAACCCATACTACTTCTCACTGTGGTCAAAATCAGCTCTTAACATCAGATTTCACATAATATGGTGACCATCCATCAATGCATTATTCTTCTAGCCATTTCATGCACCAAGGATAATAATATGTTTAAATACTTCATGGAACAAGAAAATAACACTACAAACTACTCACAATATATAACTGTGTGATTTATAATTGAATTATACTGTATGTATAGCAAAACACAATGATTCATATACAACACGGTCCTCTCATCTTCATCTGCAGATGCAGATTAGAGACCATTAGAGACTCAACATCACCTGAAGATGGCAGTGTAGTTCCATAGAAAAGAAGTATTCATTAAAACACAAAGTTCATAGATTGGCCTTAGATAAGTCCAGGAAGACGAGAATCACAACTCAGGAGGAAGAGATAAACACAGTTGTAGCATTAAAACAAACATAGAATGCATAGTTTCGCTCTCACAGCATATTTTCAAAACCTCTTTGGAGCAGGGGGAGGTTTCTAAGATAAGATAAGATAAGATAAGATATAAGATATAAGATAAGATCTGGTTTCTCCACCAGTTCTTATAAGTAAAGGTGGAAAAAAGTCCCTGCTGGAATGCTCCTCATAGGGTGGAAATTAGCATACTGGTTGGCATACTGCATAATCTCAGATTCTCTTATTTCCTATGGTAGTTGAATGCCCCTCATTACTGGCTCAGTGGGCCCCTCATGAGAAAATAAATATAGATATTTCATATTTCATTTCACAGTATTGGGGTGAATATATTATGTAGATAATATAGATGCAAAAACAAACTACTTGTGTAATTTCTGTAAATGTAAATGTTATTACATACTTATATCTAACATGTTTATTGAATATCTGATTATGGTGAGATATTTTACGAAAGTTATAAAGCTGTTTACGTGTGTGTGTTTGCTCTGTTATTTCACCATAAAAAAAAAATCCAGAGTAGGTTTTCCTTCCTGCCCTCTCAGTGCTTGTTCTCTCTGAAGGACAGAAAAGGAGATGTTGAACGCAGAGGACTTAATAATAATAATAAAAAAACGTACATAGATATAAATTGGAACCACTTTTTTTTTTTGGATTCAGTATTGGTTGTACTGTGTGTTTGAGGCATCGGGAGGGTTTTATTGACCTCTGTGGTGGTCACAGAGATAAACTAACATATCAAACTTTGAAAGGGACACATTTTTGATGGAAATCCTGTGGAACTCAATCATCCTAGAACAGATGATGGTTCTTTGATGAGTTCAAGCTGCAGGCTTCAATACATGATATTCATCCACTGGTTTAAACATTTACTAGATATTTTGGACCTAATTTCTGTTCTGTGCTGTATACAAGTTCTGGTCATGTGTATCTGCGGAAGTGAGAACACACATGACAAGTAAAGAGCTGCCACCTTCAAATAGCATTTTGGATGCTAAAAGATTAAAATTACTCAATAAACTTTTAAGAAATGTACAGTATTTATTTGGATCAATGTAAAGCCTCCCACTAAAACTTAACCATGAAAAGACTAATTACCAAATTAAAAAGAAATTATGGCATTATGGATATATGGATGAAATATGAATGAATGATGAAATATGAAATATGAATTGAATTAACCACGACTGACATAAACGCGCCGTCTCAAACGATTGTAGGCACAGAGATCGAATACATTTCTGTCCATCAGCTGGTGCACGGCTTCGCTTGCTTGGTCCAGCCATCTAACATTTCTGATACATCATTAGTATCTCATAATTCTTACTTACTATCTCATAATTCCGACTTAAAATCTAATAATTACAACTCACTATCTCATTATTTCAATGTACTATCTCATAATTTCGACTTACTATCTCATAATTTTGATTTAGTCTGACTTTTGGTGGTGGTCCATAGATTGCAATAATATGGAATGATAATGCAATAATATGGAAAGAATCCATATTATAATGATGTCTTCTTGTGCAAAAAATTGCAGGGAAAAAAGAATCAGGAAATAAGTCAGATTTATTCACATATTCTTTGCATTTATTACTATATGTATCTATTCTTCCTTTTGACTTAAAGGTATCTGTGTGTCCGAGCCATTTGAAGTCACTGTCAGGAAAGATTTCTATATTGATCTAAGACTGCCATACTCTGCTGTCCGTGGAGAACAGATAGAAATAAAAGCCATTCTCCATAACTACACCCCAGGTGATATCACGGTGAGTCTAGGCTATTGATCTCTTGTATTAAAAGACAGGTGGCAAAGTTACATAAAAATTCCTTAAAGACCCTTAATTTAAACTTGTGCACGTAACTCCTTGGTAAGGTGGCAACACAGAATGAAGTATTGGGGGACCGAAAGCCTGGACCATAACACCTGGCTAAAACATGTCTTATGAGTTTCATGGACTGATTAATATTTACAAGTCATTATTTATTATTTACTTAATAAGTAAATAGCAGAAAATGAACTCAGGATTTAGGTTGGAAGCATCCTGGAATTAGTCCTGAGTGTCATATTTTCATTTTAAGTTAACCACTCTTTCTGTTTAACATGGAGACAGAGTCTGACATCTGTGCGCCAGGTGATAGATCTTGTCAGCTGACTGAAGCAACCTTTACGGGGTGGATCTATATCTTGGAGAGGTGGCATATAGCGAGACTGCAGAGCTAAGATGGGAACAGTGGGTTTTGTTAATGTTTCTTGGTTGGGTGCATATTGCATAAAAAGGTGGATTGGCTGATGCAACTTGATTGGATCAACTCCTTAGTTGATTGTTGAGCACTGAGTATGTCTGGGAGCTAAGGGGAAATAAGTCATCTATTCATCTTAACAAGAATAAACTCCATAAACTCCATCCATTGATAGACGATGTTGAGCCTTTGAATTTGGTAAGTGTGCAGATTGTCCCTGTTCTGATGATCTTGTGGTTTTCAATGCAACTCCAAAATTTCTGTGGGTATAAAAATGGCATTAAAACACCGTTTCTTATTACACTTCTCCATCTTCCAACATTCCAAGGTCCGGGTTGATCTGTTGGAGGAAACATATGTGTGCAGTGTTGGTTCTAGATTTGGGAAGTATCAACAGGAAGTTATCATTGACGCCGGATCTCAGCGATCTGTACCCTTCATCATTGTGCCCTTGAAGAAAGGACTTTTCAAGATTGAGGTCAAAGCAGCTGTTAGAAACTCATGGCTCAGTGATGGAATCGTAAAGACGCTACGGGTACTGGTAAGAGAAGTACCATGTGAAATTGTTTGTTTCCGAAATAACACTACACGATCTGAACAGAACAATTCTGTTACTCAGTTCTGTGACACTGTTATTTCATTTTTTTTGTGTGTGTCCACTGTCACAGGAAATTCATGGTTTTTGACTCTTGTTTGGACTAAGGGTCTTTCTTCCGACAGTCCAAAAGACTGCATGTTTAGGTTGATTGAAGACTCTAAATTACTCTTAGCTGTGACTGTGAATGAATGCTGTATGTGCCCTTTAATCGAATGACATCCTGTCCAGAGTTACATACGGATACATACAGGCTACAACAATGAACTTGCCTTCCGCATGCTCTTTAAATTCTATTCAGTCAGGTTTACTTGAAAAAAGTTTCTTTTCATATGTTTACTAATTGCTGCTTTTCCAGCCAGAAGGTGTACTAAGAAAACACCCAATAACTATAACACTTGACCCTGCCAAGGAAGGTATACATAAGTTTACTACTGAAAAACGTCTCAAATGTTAAATCAGTCACTTTTGTAACTACCCACCTCTCGTTTTCTTTAGGTGGTAAACAACGGGTAGATATCAGTGGTTTGGAAAGTTCCCTGACAGATTTGGTTCCCAATGCACCTTCATTCACAATAATATCTGTGACAGGTGAGATCAAAATAAAACTAGAAAACTACCATTTAGTCATGTAGATAACTAGTTTGGGGCTGCAAATTTAAAGTGTGTGAGTAATTAATTGCTTTTTCATGTTAAATTACATTTTGATGAGCATATATTTGTAATCTGCTTTTGCAAATAACTTTCCTGTGGGGACCTGTGTTGATGCAGGAAGAGGGCAGACAATTGCACAGCTTAAGAACATCATCAGTGGGACATCAGTGAATAGCCTGATCATCCAGCCCTCTGGTTCTGGGGAGACAAACATTATGCAGATGACCTTGCCAGTCATTGCAGCTATGTATTTGGACAGAACCAACCAATGGGAAACTGTGGGCTTTCAGAGGCGTGATGAAGCCCTTCAATACATCACAACCGGTAGGCTGCATTAGTTTATGCAAGTATCACAAATAGATATAAATATTTTAAATATTTATACTGGCCAAAATTAAGTAGAGTTGAATGGCAGTCGGTAAAATAGTTGCAATTGTTTCTTTGGGTCCAGGCTACAACAATGAGCTTGCCTTCCGTAAAGGTGATGGTTCTTTTGCTGTGTCGACCACTCAGCAAAGTAGCACCTGGTAAGCGCCATATCATTCAGTTAACCTACAAAATTGTCTTACAGTTCTTGAGTCATTAACAGTTATGTGTTGGATGTCAATCTCTCTAAGGCTGACAGCTTATGTTGCCAAAGTGTTTACCATGGCCTCCAATTTGATGGCACTGAGACACGAAATGATCTGCTCTGCTGTTCAGTTTCTGATTCTCAGCGCACAGCAACCTGACGGCAGGTTTAGTGACACTGGAGCTGTCTTCCATGGAGAGATGATGGTGCGTTTAATAAAACAGTAACAGCTGGTACACTGTCACTTGTCACGTAAGGATAGTTGGCTTGGCTCCTCACTTTGGCCCCTTTTACACCATAACAGTTCCAGTGCTGGTTCCTGGCTATTGCTTATTTTGGAACCATTCTTTCTGTTTCCACCACCAGTCAGAACAGCGAGAAGCTGCAGATCTGATGAAACAGACAATAGAGACAAAAAAGGCAGTGGCCTGAAATGGCAATGGGCACTCAAGGAAAAGTCCATTTTTTGATGTCCTGAACTTGGTCCCCAGGACGTTCAGTGCTATCAGAGTAATTAACTAAACACTTAGAATGTTGTTGACACTTGACACCATTACTCTGTGTTTCTTTACATGTATTCTTTGAAAACACATGTCTGGCTCTGTGTTTTTTCACTAACTTATGTTAGTTAGTGATATTAAAGTTCAACCCGTTCTATCCCAGCACATAAAATACCAACTATTTGTCACACCCCTGAACGTCTCATGCTCATTTGCAGGTTCCCTCATTTGCAAGTTCCCTTGTTTGTCTAGCTTCTGCTGCACTGCTGGGTGAAGGGTTCTCATGTGCCTGTCCAGGTTATTTGTGGAGCCTGCGCTATAGCCAGCTATAGCCAACTAAAGCTTCAGATTCTGGAGGCCATACTGGAAGAGATCTCTTTCTAAGGGGCCTATAAATCTGAAATTACAGTATGTTGTTGGGGGGGGGGGTATCCTTGGTTCTCCAATGAGATTGTAGCCCGGTTATTATTGGCATGAATGGACGGCTGGAGACTCTGCTATGATTGTCTCATGCCGACGCGAGTGCATTTACATAGAAGTCAATTGATAGCCCATCACAAAGATGTAGACCCCAGATGCGGAAGGGAACCTTGTGCGTCAGTATGAGCTGTTTAGGGGCATGGCTGGAGCCTCTGTCCTGGGCGTGTCTTACTGCCGCAATTGGTTTCCACAAGAGACAATTCAGAACCGATAGCATCGATTAGATGTTCAGGGGTGTGACAAATAGTCGGTATTTTACGTGCTGGGATGACAGCAGGTTGTAAAGTAGTAATGTTAAGCATACACATAGTCCACTATTGTTGTTTGTAAGTCAGGGTACGGGAGTGTGGACGACAGACACCACACTGCACACTAATATTATGACCTCCCGCAGACCATCAAATACACACTAACTGACCATCACATACGACACTAACACACAAGATTGACTGAACACTGAAATTTAATGGAACAATGAAAAACAATGAAAATCATGTACATAGTTTACTACTCTTGGTAATGATCAGCATTGTAAAAAGAATAATGATGGATAAACAGTCTTTTTTGTGTGTGTTTTTGTGGAGGGTGATGTGCGTGGAACAGATTCAGATGTGTCTATGACGGCTTTCTGCCTCGCAGTTCTGCAGGAGACAAGTGATATGTGTGCTCCCACTATTCAAGTGAGTATCTCAACTGTATATATTGATATACTTATTTTTGCATCTACCCTTTGAAGCTTTGTTTTTTTTCTGACACACTTAAATACAGGGTATTACAAAGACAGAACAATCACGATAGGTATCCATAATAAATTGTGTACAAAGAAATTGACTTTAAGAGCTCCTTTCTTCTATTCAACAGCTAACATACAATACAGTATCAGCTTGAGTCTGAATCTGAATTCAGATTTATTCTCAGTCGCAAGAATTCACACAGACGCATCTCTCAAATAAGTGCTGAGGAAAAAGCCCAGTCATTAAATGTATGGTAACTCCCTTTTCTGTTCCTTTTGTTGTTGTTTGTTGCTTGACTGCAGGCCAGGGGCAGCCAAAGGCTGCCTATCTAGAGATAACAGAAATGTGCTTCTAAAACTCTGAATCGATCTCTATGGTCGGCCAAATCAGTGCTATATCTCCCAAATTTGTGGCCATGTTACAGCCATGTAGATGGGGCCTTGGAAGAACCGATTTACATCCTGGACACTTCACACTCAGCAACAAACTGTCCTGCTGTGAGCTAGAATAGACAAAATCCTAAGTGTACTAAATCTAACATCCTCTACCACTTCACTGTGCCAAGAGAGCTACAATTGTTAACATCTGTTTTCTGGCTAGAAGGCACAGGGACCCTTTCATTCATGCAAGCACAGAGCTAGGGAGCTATGGTTAAGCCTACACCCTCCAAGCCTACACCCTCCAGGGGGAAATTATATATATATATATATATGTATATATATATATATATATATATATATATATAAGAATGCCTTTTCGTTCTGCCCAGATTCTTCCAACAAGTGTTTCTAAAGCAGTGGCCTATCTGGAGAAGCGTCTGCCCAGACTCATTAACCCATATGCTGTTGCAATGACGTCATATGTGCTTGCCAATGAAAATAAATTCAACAGGGAGGTCCTCTTCAGATTTGCTTCTCAAGGTTTGCCATACAAATACACTTATCAGATCCCTGGTCTGTTGTGTAGCTGTCTGTAATGTAACACATGCATATATGAGCATGAGCATATAAGACATGAAGTCAATGAAAGCTGTTTTTCTGTGTGTGCGTGTGTGTGTGTGTGTGTGTGTGTGTGTGTGTGTGTGTGTGTGTGTGTGTGTCTATGCACATGTGTACATTAAACCTGAGTGTGTGTGTTTTCTTCAGATCTATCCCACTGGCCAGTCTCTAAGGGGCATGTTTACACATTAGAGGCAACAGCTTACGCTCTCCTTGCTCTGGTCAAAGCCAAGGTGAGCATGGTCCATAACTCACAGGGCTATTGTTGTTAAAGAATGAGCAAAATATGACCTGATGATGGCAATAAAAAATCTGAAATAAATTCTTGGAATATTTTTGAATATGTACCCACAATGTCAGTGCCATTTTGATTGTTTTAAGTCATCACTGAGAAATGTCACCAAGGACACTTTTCTACAAACTTAGAAACAAACCCTGCAATTTCTGTAGCTGACTGTATGTATGATTGTATACTTTTCATTTTGCTTCTAAAGGACTTTGAAGCGGCCAGACCTGTTGTCAGGTGGTTCAACCAGCAGCAGAAAGTGGGTGGGGGCTATGGATCAACTCAGGTAACATAGACTCCTTCAGTCTGCTCCTACTGTTTTAAGAGCACTTTGACATGTCATGTTCATGGTGGAATAGCCTCCTCCCCTTTCTCTCTGTCTATTCTTTCTTCAGTCAACCATAATGGTGCACCAGGCAGTAGCTGAGTACTGGGCCAATGTGAAAGAATCAGAGTATGATTTGAATGTGGACATATTGCTTCAAGGACGGTCACGTCCCGATAAGTACCACTTCAACCGGGAAAACTACTATGTCACGAGAACATCTCAAGTGAGAACACACTCATTCACATGTATACATCAATGGGAGAGATCCTCCACAAATTTGGTGTTCAGGGTAATTCCAGCATGTCTTGTTAACTGTCCCTGAAAATGTCCCTGATGTCCCCTGGGAGAGAGAGAGACAGAGAGAGACAGAGAGAGAGAGAGAGAGAGAGAGAGACAGAGAGAGAGAGAGAGAGAGAGAGAGAGAGAGAGAGAGAGAGAGAGAGAGAAAGTGAAAGAGAAAAAGTGTGACAGTGTTCTATTGTCTACTGTTTGATGACAGCTGATGGATGACAGTTTGATCACAGGTCTCTTGCTGAAAACAATTTCAGTGGCAGGAAACAGTTTTGGTGAAAGGAAACCATGAATAAAACTACCAAATTAAACTGAAGTCAAGGAACCCTAGTTTGTGCAGAATTTGTCACCACATCTACCTATTTAGTATGCTTTCAACATTAAAAACCTAAAATCAGGTCCTCTCAGTTTGTTCATTTGATCTTGTTTTCAAATTGTGACTCTGTAGGAGTCATAATAGATGATGACTTTGCTTTACACTTTAACATGTATGAATTATACAGTAAGTTTGTATTTTTTTTGTTTGTTTGTTTTGTTTGCATGTTTTCAATATCAACAGGTGGCGGGTGTAAAAAATGTCATAAATGTGACTGCCACTGGAATCGGAGATGCAACCCTAAGAGTAACTATGACACATCATGTTCATGCCCTTTTATAAATCACAGATTAGGCCAGAGACACTTCTGTGTGCAATGTGGATATATAGAAATATAATAATAACACTCAACCATTCATTTTCATTTCCATTTTTTAGCCTGTCCTGTCCAGTAATTTCAGTAATCTGAAGGTGGTTTGCAGGAACTGAGGCACTCAGGGTTGGAGAAAAATAAAAAAAAACGTTATTTCAGCATGGCTACACAAATTCAAGTTGAGTACTAGCCAATGGCCACAGGCCTTCACCAGGCCTGATGTGAATTAGCTGCCAATGTTACCTCCTCCTACAAATGGGGAATGGTTCCAGCACACGAGTCAACTGATGAATGATTGCACCCACTAAAGGAAGAAAAAGAAAAAAAAGAAAGAAAACACACAGACACACACACACACACACACACACACATACATCATTTTTACTGGAAAGCCATTTTACAAGTTGTATAAAGGAATTTCTTCATCAAATGACAGCAAAATGACCTTAATGTAGCAAAAGTGAACTATATATTTTGTTCCTGAATTGTTTCCATTTGACACCACATAGCAGTGCATACTATGTGGGAAGTAATTTTTCTTTCATCCAGTATTACAATTTTAAAGCATCCCAGGCAATCTCAGAGACTGTGCAGTTATTTTACTTTATATAACAGATGGTGTTGCTGTATTACGCAAGAGAAAAGGTCAGAGACTGTCAAGCATTCAATTGGTCAGTGCAGCTCCTCCCAGGTAATTCTTTATGCTTTTGTCTATATCTCTTTGGTATTTTTTTGTTTTATTCATTTTTGTCTGTTTTTTTCTCACAAATATTTTTTCTGGAATGAACACATACAAAATACTCATAATATGTGTAATCTGCAGAGAAACTTGATGAATTTGATAGGATATACAGGCTGAGAATAGAAGTTCTGTAAGTACAAATATCATTTATTATACTTGATATTTATCCATCAGCAATTGCCTACTGTGCAACAATTACTCATGCTCTCATACTGGCAGCTCTATCCCACTGTGTAGTATTTGGTATTATTTTAAAATATTTAAAAACATTAAAATCTTTGAGATTGCAGAATTTTAAAACTGGCAAAGCATTTTGTGGCCTTCACATCATCCTTTCATGTTATAATTCTGCATGACCTTCTGCACAGGTATAATGACAAGGAGCAAGACCAAACCATGTCCATCTTGAATATTGGCTTGTTGACTGGCTTCACTGTCAACACGGATGATCTCAACTCTGTAAGAACTTGTACAATAGTACAAACACAGAAAGTCTTTTAGGTCTTTGAACTCATCTTATTTGTGCTAATTAATTTGTGTTTGTGTGTGTGTATGTGTGTGTGTGTGTGTGTGTGTGTGTGTGTGTGTGTGTTTGTTGTGTTTGTCTGTGTGTGTAGCTTGTCAGAGAACGTGGCCTCACAATTGCAGACTATGAGATGGGCCAACACATATCAAATAGAAGTTCACTCATCATTTACCTGGACAAGGTAACATCTGCTTTGTTTACCTTTTTTCTGTCTGATTGAAGATTGTATGTGTTTCACAAGCTGCCTCAGTGGTGCTCCTATGCGATATAATCTCATCTGTTGTTATTTTAGGAAAGCCACGTACAAGAAAATTGATCTCCAGAGTGCCCTATAGTTGCTCGCTGTTCTGCAGCTGCAACTGCAAAAAAGTGGGAATCTATGATCCCCTTGTTGAGACTATGATATGAGTTAAATTATAATGTTTGGACAAGATGGCAATGGAGGATACTCAAACAGGCAACATGGATTTTAATACAGTGGCATACCTTTCCTTGAGTCCATTGAGCGGTGAACTGTTCACCAGGGCTCTGATGCAACTGCAGGACTTGGAGACACCACTATTTTACCCAGTGCTAGGCTTGCTATGCCAGCCTAGAGAGTGACTGCCAGCCTAGAGTCAACCCACAATGCCAGGCCACTATTGGCTGGTACCAAGTAAACAGTTATTGTTTGTCGAACCTGTCAAAATTTCTTAAATAATTTTATTCAGACTCAGAATTTTATTCAGATTCAAGTCTGATGCGTTGCAAATCTATCCGTTTCTATTTGAGACGGACTACGGAGCACTTGGGAGCGCAGACAGCATTCAGTGCTTTAGCAATTTAGTACTTCAAATTTTTAATAACCCAAGCTCAGTTTGAGTCCTGTAAGGCATTGTTTGGTTCAATGCTTTAAGCTGACTATGAGGAGCCCAGCTTGCTGCGAACTGAAGATTGAAGAAGGGAGGGTGAACAGCTTGCAATACAGCACAATACAGCTCTGTGGCGACACAAATGTCATATGTACTGTAATGATATGACATCGCTCTCTTCTTTTCAATACATACAGTACCATTGTTGCACATGTCTCCACAGGTTCCCCACACACAGCCAAGGGAGATCACTTTTAGGATCCATCAGAAGCTGATAGTGGGCACCTTACAGCCAGCTGCTGTGTCTGTCTTCAAATATTCTCATCGTGAGTGTCAAAGACTCACTGCCTCAAAACAAATGTGAATCAGAAAAGGCTTCTTGTCATCCCCTTCAAGAAAAAGTCATTTACGCTGGAAAACAGTTTACAACAGCTTCATTTGTCTCCCCTTCAACCCATTTAAAATGCACTGCTTGTTGAGAGATATAGCGTGCTGATTTGTCAGTGCCTGTATTGCAAAATACATTGACATTCTAACAGATTTAGTCAATGAAGGCAAAAAGCTTCTCATGGTTCATCGAAGAGAGTGCTGGTTTGCAGATTTTTGTTGGCGAGCCCAGCATGATTACCTTCACTGATGTTGACAGCCTTACAGTATATAGTCAATCACCTGCTAAAGTAATCTTTAGTAATTTCCATGAAAATGGAGAGGCCTTACTTTTGTGCAGTTTCTCTGTTAATTCCTCTTTGTATAAATACAACAATTTCAAAGAAAAAGGCAAAAAATCATGTTTTGAATAAATAATTTATTTTCCAGGAACACATTGTAAAGTGGACACTGCAAATAACACTAAAAATACACTGACATTCCCACGCTTGACTGATTTGATGATTGATCTGATTTACAGTATGACAACGCAACATTTTCTATTAATTGCACTTTTTCTGATAAAATGAAATGTCTTTCTCCTGTAGCAGAGACACCGTGTGTGAAGTTCTACCTCCCAGAAAGGAGAGATGGAAAGCTACTGATGCTCTGTGGAAATACTGAATGCACATGTGCTGGAGGTAAAGAATAACCTCAAAATGCATGAATTTATCTAATCTGATACTCTCTAAGGAAAATTCCAAAGCAACGCCAACATTTTGCTTTCATTTTTTTGCACTTTTTGATATTCTGTATACATCATAGAAAAGTAAAGATGAGTCATATGAAAGGGTAAACCTTATACAGTGTGCCAGACTGATTTTTTAAATTCTGTTTGAGGACCAGTCACTGGCAGACATTAGAAATATCTGCAACATTTTGTATAGTATTTTGTGGCCTTTAAAGGAATGCACAAGCGAGATGCCGAGGTTTATTGTTTGGTTGCTACTATGTGTGAATGGGGTTATGGAGTGCTTACCTTTTGAAATCAATGTAGGTAAAAGCACAAAATGCATAGTAAAACTGTGGTGTTGTGTATGTTTCAACAACTTAACTGACTTGCTGTTTTGTTTATTTGTGTTTTTAAAGAGGTCTGTCCCCCATTGAAAAAGGGCTGTGACAACAATAAGCGTGTAGCAAAACTTAGTGAAGTCACAACAAGGAGCCGAACCGATTTTGGTAAATTGTGTGTGCATGTGTGCGTGTGCCCCTATGTGTGTGTGTGTGTGTGTGTGTGTGTGTGTGTGTGTGTGTGTGTGTGTGTGTGGGTGCTGGAAGAGAAAGAGCTAATAATGAGTAACCTGTCTCCTCACAGTGTTCAAAATCAGAGTCGAGAGAATGACACCTGGTTTGTCCACCAACATTTACACAGCACAAATATTGAAAGTCATTAAGAAGGGTGGGTATTTATCTTCAATGGTGTTTATGAGCAGAAACAATGCAATGTTGCTATTATGGATGTTAGTAATGGTGGACGTTTTCTTTGATCTTGGAGACTTAAATAAAAATTCTTTGATTCAGTGTTTCTAAACAGGATAGAAAATCTAATTTGTGCAACACTTGACTGAATATTTGTGTGTTACAGATATGTGATTGATCCATATGTGTAGTTATTGTGATGCTTCTATGTGAAGCCTGTCATGTAATTTGTCATGCCATATGATCCTCTAAACTTTTCTTTCTAACCTTGTCTTTAAATTGCAGGAAGTTCCGATGAACCTCTGGGTAAATTGCGTGAATTCTTGGCTTTTCCATATTGCACCGTGGCTTTGGATCTGAGACCTGGCAAAACTTACCTTGTGATTGGCTCTACCACAGATATTCATAAAGATCAGATGACACAATTGTAAGTATCTTGTTTGAATACTGCTTGTCACTCACCACTACCAAAGACTAGCTCCTGTACTCACCTGAGTAAGTCACCAAAATAGTTTTGTGCAACCCAGTTTACAGCTATGTCACCTAATGCATCCTTTTGGGGGTGCTTCAGGAGTA
This sequence comes from Karalla daura, assembly GCA_029224185.1. Taxonomy (NCBI): domain Eukaryota; kingdom Metazoa; phylum Chordata; class Actinopteri; order Chaetodontiformes; family Leiognathidae; genus Karalla; species Karalla daura. The sequence continues at coordinate 20,568,218 of CM055189.1, forward strand.
TGGAGTATTTTGGAAATAGAAAATACATTTTTGCTCTTTGTTATGTTTTTTTTTTTGCTTTTTTCTTTGCACTATTAATTCCAACACAATATACTGTGGAATGGATTCATCATCCTGCTCTCTGAACTAATTCCTGGTATTGTGAAAGCCAAATGTGTTCACTTTCTTTTCTTCTCAGATATCAGTATTTATTCACTGAGAAAACCTGGATCGAATACTGGCCCACAGAAGAAGAGTGTCTGACTGAGGAACACAGAAAAATTTGTGAGGAGATGGAGGATCTTGATATGCACACCTTGGCCTGTGTGCCCTCATTTATAGGCATGTCAGATCATACTAAATATTATTATATATACAAGAGGACTTCCTGACATGACAGACTGATGCCCACTGTACCTATACAGTATAATGACACCTATAATGTCACACAAGCTCCTTTGTGTTGGGTGCATTACATATACCTTATTTAAAGTTTAATCTCTACACACTTACAGAAAAATATCAGTTTCACTAATTTCTTCAGATGTTTATTCATATTAATTATTTTTGCACAATGCATATTTCCAGGGTCATGCAGTCAGCTAAAAGAAGGCCAGATCAGAAAGGATGATCGCATAGCTAAAGTTGAGGAGAGCACTGCAAATTTTGGTAAGAGAAAGTTTGTGCCTGTAAATATAAAAACAAGAGAAATTTGAGAATGAATGGATGAATTCATCAATCAATCTGTCTTCTCCTCTTCTCCAACACAGTGTTTAAGGTCAGAGTGGAAGAATTCACAACTGTTTTGTCGACCAACATTTACAAAGCACGGATAATGGAAGTCTTTAAGGATGGTGCGTATCAGTTTTCTTTGTATTGCTCTTGTTGTTTTTGGGAAAGAACGGATCTAATAGTAAAAAAGTTTTTACAGAACACAAGGTATTCAATTGGGACTATTTTTTGATAATAAACAGAGGTACATGTCTGTATGTACAGAGAGCTAGGCACTTCACATATTTTTAATATTTGTGTGAGGTCATGTCCCAGATGAATACTGTTACTACTGCAATTGAAGAATTGGTCTTGAAATATGGTTAAGACTATATCACTTTATTTCCCACTATATCAGAATGCATTATTTGATCTGGGCCTCCACTAGCTAGGGGCTTTTGATTTTGATATGACACAAAATTTGTTGAGTATTGCCTTGGTAATGTTGTAACTGTGAAAGGATGAAATGGAGTAAGATATTAAAATGTGATAAACTGAGATAATTTCCACTGTCTCCAAATGAGAGCATGAGACAAAGGCCTGTTGCTAATATACGTCCTCAGACACAGCATCCGAAATGCCTGACTTTAAGTATTTTTTAAGTGACCTAATGTCTCAAATGGTGTTTCCAGGAATGCATTAACAATTCATGCCTGACACAAGTGGGAAAACTGTGCAAAGTAGCCAGAATATCAGGCAGGCACCATATCATAATATCATATTGCATCACAATAGTTTTCTCTATGAAACCAGTTACACATCTTCATTTCAGGTGGAAGTAATCAGGAAATTTTGGGTAAAGTGTGCAAATTCATCGCTCATGTAAAGTGCAGACGACATCTGGATCTGAGAGAGGGGAAAACCTACCTTGTGGTGGGTGCATCAAAAGACATTCAAAAGGATGACCAACTGTGAGTTGTATTTTGTAGTGTGTATGTGTGTGTGGACACTGACAAAACATACTCTAACATACACATACAGTACACTCCCTTCATATGTACATGTATGGCAGTACAATGACATCAGCAGTGAAATAGTGTATGTGTGTGTGTGTGTGTGTGTGTGTGTGTGTGTGTGTGTGTGTGTGTGTGTGTGTTTGTGTGTGTGTGAGACAGACAGAATGAGAGATGTCTGTCATTTGTCCCATGAACTACCAGTCTCATATGAGGGATTGTACTATAAATCAGATTTACAACCCAGGATAATAAACAAAATCCTGTTTTTCACTCTTTCCATGCAGGTATTGGTACTTGCTTAATGAGAGGACCTGGACTGAATATTGGCCCACATCAGCAGAGTGTCACTCTGAACACAAACATACTTGTTTGGGCATAGAGGAGCTGGTCAAGCACATGGTCTTTGGAGATATGGATTAATGAAATTGAATAATGAAATGTTTTAAATGTTAATCGAAAAACTAGTAGAAACTGACTGTGATGGAATATGAATACGATGTATAAAAAAATGTTCACCTTCTGCCATTAATATAATTTTTGATTAACCCTCACCCTAACCCTAACCCTAGTACTTTAATTTTGTTGATAAAACTTTAATCTATGAGCTGATCAGCAGACAGAACTTTGCAGCCACTATGTGAGCTTCTGTCTCCACTGTATAGTGGATAAAATTTATCTGAACCAGCCACAATTCTGGACCAGAGAAATTATTTTTCTTCCACAGAATACTACCGGATATCCTGTTAATTGAAATATAACAGTTGTTTAAGGAAAATGCAGCTGACATCACTACTTTAGTTGCAACACTGCTTGGAAGAAAATGTTTGTTGAATCAATAAATAAATCAAGGTGTTTCTGACAATTATTTCACTCTCACTCACTTTATTTTTCTCTGTGTACTTGTAGTGCAAATAAGTCAAATTGAAAAGAAAAATAACAACTTAAGTGTCGGCAATACCTGAGACTAACATCACACGGGTGAGACTTCATCACAAGCAAAGTTAATTTCCCCACTTAAGTGGATTACCTTTCTCTCTTACACAGTGGGTCAGCCTGTCCTGAACAGAGAGGTAGAACTCTCTGGCACTCAATCAAGCCTGATGTCATCAAGTTCTTTTCTACTGGCTAGTTTTAGGGTGCAACCTGCAAACTATATGGCACCACATCGTGTCAGAACTGTCTGAGAGCACACAGTTGAAACAGCTGTTCCTGTTACACATGCAATCACAATCATCAAATAGGACTGTGGACCTCATCTCAATAGTCCTTGTTTTTAACTGGACGACACAACGGTGAACATTAGCAAGGAAGGGGGAGGGGTTTGAATGTGCAAAAAGAGTGCTACAGAGCCGAAGTCTACAACAGTAGATATTGGATCAGACAAAGGAATGAGGAGGATGTGGCTCTGGTTTTTGGCCTCTGTGGCCTTCTCATTTATGATTTCATTGGCTGGTGGATCCCCACTGTGAGTAGATTCTTGAGTTTTACATTTACCCAAATAAATGTCAGCAAAAAGAGTCTTGGGTGTTAAACTGAGCAGTTGGGAGAGAACTGTCTACATGCAAGTAGCTGTAGCCACTGCTGCACAAGCTGTGTGTGTGTGTGTGTGTGTGTGTGTGTGTGTGTGCGTGTTATATCTATGAGTAAATCATGCCTGCATGATGCCTGCTGTGGATCATGATGCAACAAGTACTATGAAGTTTAGTACACATAAAGATCTCATCTTTACAGTGCTATCAGTCTGAAAGGCAAATGAGATACAGAGATAAAACATTAGTGAAAACAATCAACACAATTATGTAAGAAATCAGACATGTCATTATAGAAAAGGAGAAGTTTTTTTAATTAACCTCCTTAATTTGAAAAATTCATGTTTTAATTATTGAGCCATGTTTCTTGTTTTATTATTTTTTTCCTGAGGCTCAACTGGCTTTATTTCATGATAATTAATGGATCACTTATTATGTGTGAAGTCCATGTTAATCCCTGCCTTAGCAAATTTGGTTCACAATATACAATTAAAAAAAACATGAATAAGATGAGATAGAACATTTTTCTTGCACAAAAGAGCATCACATTCACAATTCAAAATGCCAAGTAATTGCTGCTTTCTGCTTACCATTGATACAATTTTGAACACCTACAGAGTCGTCCTACATAACTTTTAACTCCGTAGTTGTCCTTTACATATTCCGTATGGACAGACAAGGTTTTCCAGCCCCGCCCCCCACCAGTTTTTGTTTACTTTGCTCGGCTACGCTGCCCCCCATACACATGCACTATGCACACACACATCTTTTCTCCTTGGGCATGTCAATGCTTTATTGTAATTGACCCGAAGCAAGGAGCAGAATTATTTAAGGATATGATTCATCAATAAAATGGCTACTATGTCTGTGTGTCTCTCTCCATACACACACATTAACACAAGCAGCTGGGATAGAGAGAGAGAGAAGAGAAGGGGTGTTTGATGATTCTTTGTCTTGTTTCTTTGGTGTGGGAACAGGGATAGTATGACGCTAGGGGTTGGGGCTCTTGGACTTTGCTTAACAATAATAATAATAATACTTCCAATAATAAACTGCAGCAACAATTACAAAACCAAGACAGGAAACAGCAATAAAGAATCCATCCATCAAGGATGCAGAACAGGGAGGATCTCAATAGTCCATGATGCTCTGAAGCTGCTCCCAAACATGCAAACATATATATATATATATATATATATATATGTGTGTGTGTGTGGGGGGGGGGGTATATATGTCTTGGTATATTTGCTACAGTATATTCTAATCTACTCTAATTCTATTCTAAAAAATTTGCCATAAAGGAAAGTGATGTCTGCCCCCAATGTCTTGCGGTTGGAAACACTGGAAAACATCTTTGTGGAATGTCAAGACTGCATCGGTTACAGTGACATCAGCGTTAAAATCATTGTGATGAATTATCCAACCAAAACTAAACAGCTGGCATCTACATCTGTAACGCTCAATGGAACCAATAATTTCCAGAACTTTGGACCAATTAAGGTACTTGACAATAAATACTGTAATGCCACTAATATTGATATGATTGTTGCCAAACAAAATTATTCGTTTTTGAAGTCAGAAAAAATCCCTGTTTATTTTGTTATCTTGTTTATTACTAATCCAGAGAGGCACTTTTCTATACACTGTTCTTCTACATACTGTTTTCAGATCCCTGCTGGTGACATCATCAATAATCCTAACTTGAACCAGTATGTGTACCTACAAGCTCAGTTCCCTGACACAACACTAGAGAGCATTGTCTTGGTGTCCTTCCAGTCCAGCTACATGTATATACAGACTGACAAAACTCTCTATACCCCTAATAGTAAAGGTGTGTATGGTGTCACTGTCCATAAATCTCACTTGCACTTGCTGGAATACATCTGTCCTGCAACACTATCATATGGCCTCCTTTAAACCACAATGGCCAAAGTAATGTCTTTTTTATTAGTTTATTACAGGATATTTGCTGTTACGCCCCGCATGGAACCTGTGGAAAGAAGTGATGGCATCCTAACTGATACCTCAGTTGCCATTGAAATTGAGGTCTTGTATATTATCTTGAAGCAAACAATTGAACTGATGACTGATTGTGTCTGTCCGTCAATAGCTACGCTAGCAGCATGCTCATCATTTTAAAGGGGATTGCAAGGGAAGAATGAAAAAACACTTTTACCTTGGCTCTGTTGAATAACATCAATCATTTATCAATTAAAGATGTACAGGAGATGTTCATGTATACATTTGCAGCTAAAATACAGGTGAATCTAAACAGAGATGTGATGTGTGCTGCATGGTACTTAAGCCATACCATCCTCACCTCCAAAACAGTTATAATATTTTATTCCTATATTATATTCCTATTCAATCCAGATATGCAAGTGAATGAAGAGGTCTTTTTTAATTCATGTGAATTATATGCTGTGTATCCACATTACACAGTTTTTACCTGTTTTGTGATGCACTTTGTTGCATCCTGTCTCGAAACATGTTCATCTTTAGAAATGCAATGTCAAAGATGATGTTAAAGAAACAATAATTATGCAAAGATTGTACTGACAAATGCAATATAATTGTAGTGGTGCTGGCTGCTGTTAACTGTTGAATTTGCTTTATTTCAGACTCCTGAAGGTATCATTATACCACTTGAGTTGGTCTCTCTGAAATCAGGAATGCATTCAGGAGATTACAGACTCTCAGAAGTAACCAGGTAAGGGTTTATTCAGGGCATTTTATGCCTTTGAACTTAATGTCTGAAATGGCTACCGCTCCTGTTTACTCTGTAAAAATAGTTTGTGATATAATGAATAGTGCACCGTGTAAATGACTCCTGGATTCTTTGACATCAAGGGGAAATTAAGTGGGCGATCTGCTTTAACATGAAAAGCACTGAAAAAGTCAATTTTGTCAAAATTGTTTTTTTTTTGTGCTGTAGTAAGTTTTTCTGTTTTTGTATATTGCATTCCATGCATTAACTTGTAATGAGTATCATCTGTCTGTCTGTGTGTGTGTGTGTGTGTGTGTGTGTGTGTGTGTCTGTGTCTGTGTCTGTGTCTGTGTCTGTGTCTGTGTCTGTGTCTGTGTCTGTGTCTGTGTCTGTGTCTAGTATTGGACTATGGAGGGTGGTGGCGAAGTTCCATAACAAACCACACCTGAGCTTTTCTTCAGAGTTTGAGGTCAAAGAATATGGTGAGACTGAGTGAAGTTTCTGTCTACTTGTCACTCTCTCACTCTGTTTGAAGCAGATGTTGCCTCTTTTTGGCCTGATGAGGTTAATAATCCACTCTTCAAAACAATTTCAGTGCTCCCCACTTTTGAGGTCAAACTGACTAGTGAGAGCCCCTTCTTCTACGTGGACAGTCAGGAGTTCATTGTCGACATAAAAGCCATGTAGGTGAAGGTTTTTGTTCTGTGGACTGTTGCAGGCTTCATCAATCTCCCAGGTAGCAGACTTTAGATTGACAAAGCAGAGCAGCTTGTACCACTCTCTGGTGGCCTGCTCCAGTTTAGATATCTCAGTGTTTACTTGTGGTTACATTTTAACAACTTTTTTTCAGTATATTGTGAAATAAACAAACAATTTATTTGTGGTTTTAGGTATCTGTTTGGGAAAGAGGTGGAAGGAGTGGCCTATGGGGTATTTGGGGTTATGCATAAAGGTCAAAAACATGGCCTTCCTGGTTCTCTCCAGAGAGTGCAGGTTATTGCATACTCACGCATTTGTTCTTTCACGACCATTCAGTTTGATAATAATCAAAATAGTCATTCAATCTTCCATGTGTTCTTATTTCACACTCCTCACATCTTCTGCAGCCCCACATTAAAGGTAGAGATACAGAAGTGGAGATTCTCAATCAGCCTGGTCAATTTGATCCAAGGAGTTGTAAATTCTTGATGTTTCACCTCTCATCCAAGAAGCCCCTACAGGCTGGTGGAGCAGACCAGGATTTATCCTCTGTGCAATGGTTTGCATAGCCACTGTGTGTGAGAGAGAAACCACCTCTGTAGAGAGTGGGAGGTCTGTGGCACAATCTATTCCCTACCCTACCCTATCCTATCCTATGTCCTATCCCTTCCAAGGATGTTTCAAAACCTTTGTACCTGGCCCCAAATTAATCCAGCAACAATCCTTTACAGCAGACCTCATGCATCCGTAATGACTCCCTAACAACAATAACCCCACCTGCCAGTCAGAACTGAATGAATCAGAACTTGGATCAGAGGTGAAAAATTCTTTGGGATCTACAATGAGTGCAGTTGTCACTATTTACAACTCTTTGGATTAGAGGTACAATTGTGTATTTTTGGTACAAAGACAAATTTGTCATCTTGATTTCAATATTTGCCAACAACATTTTAACATTTCGTGTTCTCAAAGATGACACTGATTGTTGTCCAATTGAGGGGTTTAATGAATCTGTAATAATCCTCCAATAAATGAAAGTTTCCAAAGATATGAAACAACAATTTAGAGTAGACTATCAAAAACACATAACTCAAATATGAATGGACTGTAGAATCTGGACCAGCATGAAAATTTGAGTCATCAGTATAGGATTGGTCCCAACTCCTTTCACATACACAAAGACAAGCACAAACCTCAGTTTACTTTTTAACTTGGATGTCTATCTGTGCAAAAGAGTCTCAGAAAATTTACCATAACATTTTTAAATTATGTTGCATTAGATTGCAAGAGGTAATGGAGAGGTCAAACTGAAGAAAGACAGCATTATTCAGACCTTCCCAAACATCATCGCCCTGGTGGGGAGTTCCCTTTTTGTAGCTGTCGGCGTACTGACAGAGAGTGGTAAGGAGGATGCAGTTTACTTCATATGTTTATGTGTAGCAGTGTAAGAGAGTTTTATTCAAATCAAACAAAATCAGAGGATAGACATTGAAATGAGTTGTGCACAAATGTTGTATGTACGTTTGCCTACACAGGCAGCGAGATGGTGGAAGCAGAGTTGAGGGGAATCCAGATTGTCACGTCACCGTTCACCATCTTCTTCAAGAGGACACCCAAATATTTCAAGCCAGGAATGTCCTTTGACGTTGTGGTAATGTGTTTACTTATGTGTGTAGAACGTCAAAATGTTTTGGTGTCTTTTCTTTATTTACCAGTGGTTTGGATAAAACTTTAACAGACTTATATCTCTGCAGTAGCAGCCAATAGATGCTTGATGTTTTTTTAGGTTTCTATTTCTTTAATGGCAGATAGACGTTGTGAATCCTGATGGCAGTCCAGCAGAAGGTGTCTTTGTGATAGTAAATCCGGGTGAGGTACAGGGCATCACATCAGCTAATGGCATGGCACGGCTTTCCATCAACACAGAGGGAGACCCTAAACCAATGACAGTCACCGTAAGTTCTGCAAATTGCTCAAAACCGGATCTATTCTTTAACTAATATAGGCACTGGCAAAAGTTGTGGCAAAACAAAGACTTATCGTCAGCTGTTCTGTGCATCACCAATACCAAACTGGTAGCATGTAGCTTACAGTTATTTGCCCTTTAACCTGCAATCTCTGCTCTTACTAAACCAATATATGTATACTGACTCATGTTTTGGTGATGTTAGAGGCTTGTATGTAATTTGAATAGAAATTGCAATTGATTGCTCAACTAAAATGATAAAATATAACTGATTGATCTTCACTTGGTTCTCAATGCATGAAAGAGCGCAGGACAACCTAAAAGTTCAAAGTAGCTTTTTGTTGTATCATGTTAAGGTAACGGCTATGCTCTTTGTTGTGTGTATACTATACTAAGGATATGGACAACAACTATCCATGCATTCCACTGTGTGTTTGTGTGCTTGTGTTTTGCTTCTGTAGGCAAGAACTGCTGACAATCGTATTTCGGCTGAAAGGCAAGCATCAGCCAGCATGACAGTTCTCCCATATCACACAAGCAGCAACAATTACATTCACATAGGTATATACAGACCTCATATCAGTATATTAACAAAATACAGCAGTGCTTTACCAGATAAAATTACTCTTTGAGTATGGCAAGTCTTTAAATCGGAATATTGGTATTGCAGGTGTGGATACTGCTGAGGTAACATTAGGAGAAAACCTAAAGATTAGCCTCAACCTCAACAGACCATCAAATACAGAAAATGAGATCACATACCTGGTAAGAGATGCTCCTGTGTCTGTGTACATTTGTGGACCTACATGAGTGTGGTCTTATCCAACCTGTGAGGCACTGTTGGTGTACATGCTTAACAAGCACTGCTGTTCAAATCTTTGTCCTTAGATCCTGAGCAGAGGTCAGCTGGTGGAATACAGACGTTCCAGGACAAAAGATCAAATATTGATGTCAAGGATAATAACCGTTACCAAACAGATGCTGCCATCATTCCGCATCATAGCCTACTTTCACACAGATGGCAATGAGGTGGTTTCAGACTCTGTCTGGGTGGATGTCAAGGACTCCTGCATTGGCTCTGTAAGCACTAATGAAGGAGAGTATGGACAAACAATACATCTGCACAAAGGGGTTTAAGTTTTTTGGTACTTTTTTTTTAATTCAAGTCTTGTGCTTTAGTTGAAGCTGGAGTCCTCAAAGCCTTTGACATCCTATGAACCTCGCAAGATGTTTACTCTGAAGGTCACAGGAGACCCAGGAGCCACAGTTGGACTGGTGGCAGTCGACAAAGCAGTTTACTCCCTGCATAACAAGCATCATCTCAACCAGAAGAAGGTAATTTCTTTAAAGATCAGAACATCAGAAAGAATTATAATGAGGACCCAAATGCACGACTCTGGATTCAAGACTTAGTGAAAAGTTGAATTTATTATGACAAGGCTAAGGTTCAAACACAGGTAACAATAATGAACATAAAGGAGACAAGAGCATGGTGATCTTACCCCGGGGAGAACACTGAGATCTTGGGATGAAACATGAAAACACTTAACTCTTGGGACTAGAAAAACATGAAACATTGAGATGCTGGACTCCTGGCAAAAAGCTTACAAAGAGCACATGAAACCAACAAAACCAGACCAATCATACAAACAAAGATACAAAACATACTAGCACAAGACACAGGGGAGACACAGACTTTAAGCACCAGCGATTCAGAGGACACTCAGGTGTGACACAAGGGAAGGACAAGTCACCTGACACGATGGGGGTTTCAACTTTCAAAATAAAACAGGAAATGACAAGACATAACCCTCAGACAAGACAGACCTCACCACAGTGTGACACACACATATAAATGCATTTTTTGCATACATTTTTAGTTTATGCATTTAGGATCCTGTCCATCTTCAAACACTTTGTATAAGCATATACCATGTGTGTTATTTGACATGTGATTTAAGTGCTTCCATAATCTTTTGAATCATTTAAATAATAGTGACTATTGATATTCCACACCCAGGACTTCAATAATTGTCATTAGTGTCCATGTTTAGACAAAGAACATTTCATTCAGGACTGCACTGACACTACTGGAACTGAGCCACAGGGAGAGCAGAGGAACAGTGACAACAGTAGGCAAAAGATCACCCAGTGCTCAAACTCAAATAAAGAAATTTGGGTTTTGAAGAGACAAAGGAAGGCAAATAAATATTTGAGCCACAGCTAGAACAAAATGCTTATCCTCACCTTTATTAAACCCACAACAGGGAGTATTCAATTTATTCATGGAAATTAATAAATCAATGGAAAAAAATTGATCGTTAGGCAAAGAAAAACCCACTTGCAACTTCTGCTTAAATAAAGGAAGCCACTGTTTCAACATCCGTGATGGGGTTCTTTCAACAAAATGTGGTGCTAGAAAAGCTTTTGAACATTATGACACAGTCCTCTGACAATGTGCCGACAGCACCTGAATGAGTCTTGATCATTCTGAGCAATATGGTGGCACACATGGTACTCTGGGCCTCTGACTTTCCTTAGGTCTGGGACATGGTAGAGACGTATGACACAGGCTGCACACCAGGAGGGGGCAAGGATGGTCTGGGTGTGTTCTATGATGCTGGTCTGCTGTTTCAGTCCAACTCTGCTTCTGGGACTCCCTACAGACAAGGTGGGGCTTCTGTTTCTTCTGGCAAAGATGGCCAAGCTGAAGCGGCATGGGCAGGGGTAGTATAATAATAGCTATAGTATATACCTCTGACTGTTCTGTTTTGTCGTAGCTACAAGCAGATATTTACTTGATATTAACTTAAAAGGAGTTTTTTGTATAATTTCTAGACATTAAATAAAAACATATCTTTGAATTAGGTAAGTTAATGCACAACTATCCTAATAGATATTTTCAAAGTTGAACTGTGGGGGTGCACTGTTGGCTATCTTGTCTGTATATTGGAGCATTAAACTTGCATATATGTATTTAGGCAAGGTCGTTTTTGTTATTACAGCTAACTTTGCTTGGTTAAAGATGGATCCTGTGCTATATTTGCAGATCTCAAATGTCCATCTGCCAGCAGGAGGAAACGCTCTGCTTCTGCAATGGAAGTCACAAACTCCCTTGGTGAGAACCTCTTATCTAGCCAACAATCATCCACTGCTGCAATGTTCAAGACAAGTAAAACATTAGTTGATGGACCATTTTGTATTGCTGACTTTGAAAGTGATAAGAAATAACAGTCCCAACAGCAGTGAACGAGACAGAGATCTCGGTGCTCTTTAAGGACTTTTATTTAGCACAAACAATAAACAAGCTGATGTCACATCCACAACTTTCACAACTTTCTTCTGACTTTCGAACTAATCCCCCATTGCGATCTGAGGCCCTCTCGTGTCATTCTCCTCTCTGCTCGCTTTCTCTCAGGGCACGCCTCCACGCTACCCCCCGTACACCGATGAGCAGTTAACGCCAGCATGACAATTTATAACATCATGATGATTACATTAAAAATATTATAATGATACTATCTGTTGGAGACCTGAGGACAATCAATTCAATCAAAAAATACAAGACAAGAGACACAGTGACAAGATATTTAACAGAACGGACTTAGATTTGAGTTGAGTTATTTTGAGTGGGGCCATATGGTGAGCCAGTAGTTAGTGCTGATGCTTCACAACAGTTTCTGTGTGGCAGTTGCAATTTTGCATTCTATGTTCTATTGCTTCTTTTCTACAATCATCTTTCTCTCAAGCAAGTCAATATAAAGACCAGCTTCAACGTGACTGCTGTCTGGATGGCTTGAGGGAGCTCCCTAATTCTTATAGCTGTGAGAGGCGGGCCGAGTACATTGCAGATGGTGAAGCCTGTGTTGAGGCCTTCCTGCATTGCTGCAATGAGATGGCAAAACAACGAGATCAGAGAAAGGAGGAAAGTCTTCAGTTGGCACGCAGTAAGAGTTTGGGAAGCACTGGACTTTTGTCAATATAAAACAGACAATAAGAATGAATAAGAATATTTGCAGTGTCAATGTCATTTTAGGTGAGGAAGATGACAGTTATATAGACAGCAGCGAAATTGTTTCTCGCACCAACTTCCCAGAAAGTTGGTTATGGACAGATGTCAAGTTGCCTCCTTGCTCTGTGACAAACTGGTGAGTCAACAGACATTTATACAAAAATGCACTGATAATTTCTGATTTGCTACCGCAAACGTTAACACTTCTCTGTCTTAGTGATACCACATCAGTGGTGAAACCGGTACCTTTGCAAGACTCAATTACAACCTGGCATTTTATTGGCATCAGTCTTTCAAGAAGTCATGGTAGGGCTTTCATGAATATCATGCCTTGAGCATTTCCTTTTTGGCTAATCATAAATATAGACAACCATTTTTGTTTTTACCTCATTTTTTTCAGGTATCTGTGTGGCTGAACCCTTAGAAGTTGTTGTCCGGAAAGACTTTTTTATTGATCTGAGACTTCCTTTTGCCGCTGTCCGAGGAGAGCAGATAGAGGTGAAGGTGGTCCTTCACCACTACAGCCCTGATGCCGATTCCGATCCCATAACTGTAAGTTTGTGTTCCTAAGACATTAATTTGAAACCTCTTTCCTCTTAGGAGTTACTCCAGATTTTATATCCTCTGAAGGCAATTTGAAATTATTGAACATTATAACACATTGACTTTAAGCATGGAGAGGGTAGGTGATGATGATATTAGTAGGTTCTTTTCATTCAAATGTAAAACTTTCTTAAAGTTTTGTTTTGTGAATCACTTTGTTGCAAAAACTGTTCTTGCTTTCAAATGGGCAAAATGGGCAGTTGTGTTGCTGTTTTTGTGGTCTTGACATCAGTTTCTCATTGTAATTTTTTTCTCATTTTCAAGGTCAAAGTGGAACTGATTGAGACACCACATTTGTGCACATCAGCTTCTAAGCGTGGGAAGTATCAGCAGGAGGTTGAAGTTGCACACGACAGCACACTGTCTGTTCCTTTTGTCATCATTCCCACAAGGGAAGGAGAGTATCGCATAGAGGTCAAAGCATCTGTTAAAGATTCATGGCTTACTGATGGAATCGTGAGGATGCTCCGTGTAGTGGTAAGAGAGACACACTTTGTGTATATGACTGTTCACATGCTGAATGCTCTATATTGATTTCTGTTATCTTTTTCATGCTGTTCTCAATCTGTGGAAATACACTCACAAATGTGTTGATTCTTCCCATCCCAAACATGTCCATGCGCCTCCTTGTTACAGAAAGATGTGAAAGATGTGTTGTTCAAATGTGCTGTTTCTGGGCCAATTCATAGGGTACCTCTGTCTGCTGTTTGTGGTTCATGTATGAATGCAGCTGAATAAACGCATCAGGGATGTAACACTGGTGGAGCTCCTGGAGAGCCCCTGTGCTTATGTTAATATAATTAGCAAATGTGGGATCAATCAATGAATATCAATCAATGAATATTTGCTTTCCAGCCTGAAGGTGTTCTGGTTAAAGTTCCTCAGGTAATAACTCTTGATCCTGCAAAAAAAGGTGTAGGTGAGTTGACTCAATAAGCAGAAAAAGAAGCTGCTATGTGTGCCTGCCTGCATGCAAGTGTGCATGCCGTGCGTGCGGTGCATGTGTGTGTGTGTGCATGTATGCCTGCATGCGCATTTATGTGTATTTGGCCTGTCAACAATTCACTTTTTTGTAAATATTCGATTGTTTGTGAATTGATCCCTAAGCTTGCACTCTCTTCTTACCTTGAAGATGGCAAACATTTAGAAATTATCAACAGTGGAATTCCTAGGAGAGACTTTGTTCCAAACACACCAACCAGCACACAGATCTCTTTGACAGGTGAAATGACTTCATAGCACAGCATGTGGTAAAACTATTACCTGTGCAGTACTCTGCACTGATACTTCTTCCTCTCACTTCTTTTATTGTTGTGGAAATGTTTGCAGGAGTTCGACAGGTAAATGTGCTGAAGAATGAAATTAATGGAAAATCAATGGAAAGGCTCATCTATGAACCCATAGGTTGTGGAGAGGAGAACATGATCCATGTGACCCTTCCTATCATTGCAATGACGTACTTAGACGCTACCAACCAATGGGAACCTAAATATATATACAGACGAACTGAAGCCCAGCAGTACATCAGGAATGGTGGGGATTAATGCTTTAACCAGCACAGACATTTTCAGAAGAGCTGAGTGGCAGAGATAAAAGGATTGTGCGTTTGCTTTATGCAGGTTACCAGAATCAGCTTGCCTACCGAAAAAATGATGGTTCTTTCACCAGGTATCCTGGTCAACGAAGTAGCACTTGGTGAGACCTGCAAACATACATCACATGTATGAATATACAAACCCTGAATATATCGAATGAACCCTCGAATATATTGAATGAAACTTGACTGACGTCATCACGACACCGCCACCACTTTTGGATTTTTGGCTGCAAAAGTGAGCGACTTGCATTTAATAGCCGCTATTTCAAACAATGAAAACATTAGAAACACCCTGGCAGTGGCGCTGGTTTCATTTCAGTGACGGTATATTGGGTCAGAGCTGGTCGTCAGGGGACGGGTGCTGTGACGTCCATACTATAAAAAGTTAAGTGCAACGAATGAGGAAGTCCAAACACATACAGGAGAGCAAAAGCCTTTATAGGAAGAAACAAGCAAACTGCTGCTTTGCAAAATCTCCTCTACCAGAGGCCTGGGAGCTTGAGGGTTCTGCGCAGTATCTTGGCTGATCCGCAGAGACTGCACTCTTCTGCATTGAGGCTTCAGATGTAGCTCCTGGGATCTGTTGGAGCCACTCACCCAGTTTGGGGGTCACTGCCCCCAGTGCTCCTATTGCCACAGGGACCACGGTAGCCTTGACCTTCTACATCTGTTCCAGCTGTTCTTTCAATCCTTGGTACTTTTCACTCTTTTCATGTTCCTTCTTCCTGATGTTGGCATCAGCTGGTATTGCCACATCTGTCACCACTGCCTTCCTCTGAACTTTGTCCACCACCACTATGTCTGGTTGGTTAGACAGGGGGTGTTGATCAGTTTGGAAGATGAAGTCCCACAGGACCTTGCCTTTGCTGTTTTCAGCCGTCTTCTGTCGTGCAGCCCATTGGGGTTTGTGTACTTCTATTCCAGACTGGGCACAGATGTTTCTGTACACTACTCTGTACACTACTCGTAGGTCCGCCTCTGCTTCTTTGGTGTATCTCTTCAACCAGGTGGCCAGAGCTGTTAGTCTCTGTTTGGCAGTTTCGAATGCTTGTTGTACTTTCTAGGTACCCATTTATTTGCCATGTTGCCCTTCTGTAGCTCTGCTAGCTGGCTAACTTCTCTCTGTGTTGCCCTTATCCTGGCTTCTCTTCCACGGTGGGTGCTGCCTGTTATGGTGGGGGTCATCTTGTACCCAAGCATCTCTAGGATTACTGTCGCTGTCACTGGAACACTGGGTTAACAGCTGTTTCTTTGTGAGCTTGGACTGTGGGTTTCGAAGTAGCCATTGTTCCCACAATCGCTGCATATATCCACGCTTGGTTGGCTTGCTTGTGTGCATTCCAACAGTCCAATGTTGTGCGTCCTCGTCCATCTACGGTTTGTTCCAGTAGCCCATTTCTCGCCAGGACGCCCTGGTTCCCTGGTACCTGATGCGGACCTTGTTGACCCAGGCTATGTCCGAGCCGGTATGACTCTGTCATTCGTTTATTCTCTCATTGTCCTGAGGTAGGCCTGATAGCATTAGGGATCTTGCCTAAGGATCCTCACTGATCACCCCTGATATGTGTGTGTGTGTGTGTGTGTGTGTGTGTGTGTGTGTGTGTGTGTGTGTGTGTGTGTGTGTGTGTGTGTGTGTGTGTGTCAACAGTGACTAACAGTGTGTGTCACGAACAGTTTTCTTATTTACCATCTTGTTAAGTTAAAACAGCTTTGCTGACAGTATAGTGTATACACATATGTGTGTGTGTATATACTGTATGTATACACACATAAGTATGTATGTATAACTGTGTATATTCAGATGAAAAATAATGAAGGTGCTAATTAAAAACGTGTTTCTGTGTGTATATTACCTCTGTACTCCTCTAATTTTCAAGGTTGACAGCTTATGTTGCCAAAGTATTTGTCATGGCTTACAACCTGGTGGCCTTTCCAAACAACACTATCTGTGCTGCTGTCAGATTTCTGAGCAACAATGCACAGCAACATAATGGCGTTTTTGTGGAAGTTGGAGAAGTGTCCCTTACAGAAATGTTGGTAAGACCATCGTTTTCAAAATCAAATGTTACATACAACATTAAATGTGATTGGCCTTAATGTTAAATGAATGAGGTGATGTCTTTTGATTATAGGAATGATACTGAAAGTTTGAGCATGTTTGTGTGTATTTGCATCTGCAGGGTGATGTGCAAGGTATAGATTCAGATGCCTCCTTGACGGCCTTCTGCATCATTGCCATGCAAGAGTCCCGCACATTATGTGCTGCTTCTTTTAATGTGAGTACATTACCTGTAAACAATATTTTGGTCTTATTATTACACCACCAAATTCTATATCATCTAACTGCTCCAGCTCAACTAAATTGCATTTGTGCTTATATCTCCAGAGCTATTAGGCCTATTGATGTCAAACTGGATACAAATGAAGCAACACTGATTGTTCAATCGTACTTGTGTTGTGTTTTGACGTTCGGGGATACATCCATTGCATTCGGTGCCAAATGCATATGTCTAGTTATTGTGATGATTTGTAATTATTCAGAACCAAAATGTTAGTTAGTAAACAGATATATGTTAGTAAACAGATATATGTTAGTAAACAGATATGTTCTGTCAGTGAGAGCAGCCTTTTAATTTGTGTGCTGTCTCTCGTCCAGTACATGTTTAAATCAGCTCCAGCAATTTAGTAACTGACGTGACTCTGTCACATCAGTGATATCAGTGCCTGTAAAGAAGTTTAATCCTGTTTGTAAGATAATGGAGAAATATTTTTTCTTACACAAGCTGGAGGTATTTTGAAGCAGTGCCATCTTTGCTCCAGTCATGGAAAACAAAATCACAGAACAAATTGATGAGAGGAGCTTGCAGAATAAAAGTTGTTGATTGATTGATATATTGATCAATCGATCGATCGATTGATTGATTGGAGTCTGTATTTTGAACATGTGAACAGTGAGCACCGAAAACAAAACAAAAGCAACCTAACTAAATATCCATATTTAGAGAAAAATAAATTCAAAAATGAAAAAAAACATATAACAAAGAAAACTATTTCTACCACTAACTAATAATGATAAATAAAAATAAAATTAAATATGTTCAAAAAAGAGCAGTTAGTAAAAACCTTACAGAGAACACCTTTCAGAGATTAAATAAATATACATTAAATCCATAAAATATATGTAATAGCTAGACACTTACAGGTATAAACACTCTCCTACCCTTACTCCCTAATTCCCTATAATTGTGTATGATAATAAGAATACTAAGAATAACAACAAAATTATTAAACCTCCACAAGATTCATCCTTTCATCCTTTCCTTTTCACTCCACCCTTATCATATAACCTACATCCCCCCACCTTCATCATCTTTCTCATTAGGTTTTGCAAAAACCAGTGAGGAGGTAGTTCCAACCATTTAGAGCAACAGCATTTTGTAGCTGTTGTAAAAAATTAACAGTCCTGCATTGTATTGATGGAACAAAGTTTTTGCAGATAGTGAAAAACAATAAAGACCATGGGAATAAACTTTTATTGTGTAAAATGTGTGCTTCAGAACTCATACAAAATCACACCGGCCCTTGTATTTTGCCTAAAAACGAAAGATAAAAGATGTAATATTACTTTCTCTAACAGAAGCACGTCTCTCCCCTATTCTCCTTTGTCCATCCATTTCTTCTCCCATCTCCAGAGTCAAAGCAGCATAGACAAAGGAGTGACATACCTAGAGAGGCGTCTGCCGAGCCTCACAAACCCATACGCTGTTGCAATGACATCATATGCCCTGGCAAATGAAAAAAAATTGAACCGGGAGATCCTCTTCAAGTTTGCTTCCCCAGGTTTCTTCTTACACTTTTTCATAGTAGATTACATAGTGATAGTAATAGTGAAATAATGCTGGTATTTAGCAATGTTTTCATCATTGATTTTATGCAGTATGTGATACACACACTATATCCTCAAGGGCTCCACAGAGTGAAACAAAATGTGTTTGTTTTCCAAAGCTCGGTCCTACTGGCAGGCTCCCATGGGACGTGTTTACACACTGGAATCCACAGCTTATGCTCTTCTGGCTCTGGTGAAGGCCGAGGTGAACATGTCAACATTGGTCATGTTTTAAACATTATTACTGTAATAACTTGGACTGTGATATAACTTAACTGAAAGCAATCAATAACACTTATAAAACCAAAATCTCCCAGGCCTATGAAGATGCCAAACCTATTGTAAGATGGCTTAACAAACAGCGGAGAGTGCGTGGAGGCTATGAATCAACTCAGGTAGCACAGACTTGCCCCTACACTCCATGGACAAATTATGTTTATCTCTCTCTTTCTTGCACTGTTTCATTTGTTTTGTTCAAATCATTGATCAGTGTTCATGGTATCTCTTTTCTCTCTGCAGGCTACCTTAATGGTGTACCAGGCTGTAGCTGAGTACTGGGTCAATGCTAAAGAAACAGAGTTTGATCTCAGTGTTGACATACTGCTGCCAGGGAAGTCGGGGCCTGACAAGTACAAAATCAACAGGGCAAACAGCTACACCACAAGGACGTCCAAAGTGATAGCACACGCACACGCGCACACACACTCATCAAATTAAGTAATAAATGCTTATTACAAATGATTTGTGTGCTTTCGCAGTTCAAAGATATAAATCGGAATGTGACAGTGACTGCAACAGGCTCTGGAGAAGCAACAGTCACAGTGAGTGGTTTTGCCTTATCCTCAGTGATTCACTGATGTTTTGAGTCATCAATCATTTTCATCCTTGGATGATCACTATTTGATCCGCAGATTATAAGATTAACATTTTAAGACATATTTTAATCTGTGTCACAGATGGTATCGTTGTATTATGCTCTGCCTAAAGAAAACGAAAACAACTGTAAGAAGTTTAACTTGTCAGTGCAGCTCCTCCCAGGTACTGTATGTGTTAGTGCACACATCCTTTCAACTTTTTATCTGAAGGGAAAGTATGTTATACCCATGCAACCTTTTCTTCCTACAGAGAAAATGGACGACAATGAAAAGATATACAAGCTGAAAATAGAGGTTATGTAAGTACACTGGACATTGTGTCCTTGTAAATATTTAGTATTTATTATATATGAATAATATTCAGTGTCTGTGGATGTTTGAACAAATGAGTAAGTGAAAAACCTCCCAGCGCTTAGTGCTTTGAGTTGGATTGAGTTCTGAACCTATGATCACAAGTTTTCCCCAACTGTCACATTTACTTCAAAAGTACTCATCTGTTTTACAGTAAGAGTCATATTTAAGGGTGATATGAGAGGTCATGTGTGGTTGCTCCAAAAATTTCTATTTTGCAAACATCCGTTTTGAAGACCACCAGCAAAATACATCATGTACAGGATGGATGATATATATTTCTCATACAATCACATTCCATCTTTACAGGTTTAAGGACACTGAGCGTGATGCCGCCATGTCTGTCATTGATATTGGCTTGTTAACTGGCTTCAGTGTTTACACAAAAGATCTGGACATAGTAAGATGCACACCAACGCACTCAAACTCAGCAGGGCTGCAGGATGTGGTTTAATGTATGTGAGTGTTTGTGCATTTGTGTAGATGTCCAAAGGACGTGCTCGCACTATTTCAAAATATAACCTAAACACTGAGTCAGAGCGAGGCTCCCTCATCATCTACCTGGATAAGGTAACTCATGAGTGTCCTGCCTTTGTACTTGTTGCTCTGCTTTGTTTAGTCTTTCTTTATCTCTTGCTGAAGCTCCCGTTCTACGTCCCCTTAGGTTTCTCGCATACGACCAGAAGAAATCACGTTTAGAATCCATCAGAAACTCAAAGTGGGTGTCTTACAGCCAGCTGCTGTTTCTGTCTACGAACACCATGAATTTGGAAACCGTGAGTCTCTGTCTGTGGCACACAAATTGGTTATACTTTCCTTGCAAGAGATCTCAGTGAGCATGGTAGCATAGGTAAAAATGTCTAATGACGTACCCCAGATACACAATGACCATTTTGGGAGGTGCTATAACACACCGAATTGCTTGTTTCATGCAAATGCCTGTCTTTTTTGTTGCAGAAACACGTTGTTTGAAATTTTACCATCCAGAGAGAAAAGCTGGACAGCTGCTGCGTCTCTGTCGGAATGATCAATGTACATGTGCTGAAGGTAAATTGGCCCGTTTGACACCAAAATAGCATCATCCATGAAAATATGTGCTGATGACTGATTTGGGTGATTGTTGGGGCAGTTTTATGGTCTGGTGAAGGAGATAGTAGTACATAGTACATGTACATTAACATGATGCCTGCTGTGTACTTCCAGAGAATTGCAGTATGCAGAAGAAGGGCAAAATCGACAATAATGTGCGCAAAGCTAAGATCTGTGAGACTGAAGTGAACAGCATAATAGATTTTGGTAAGATATTGTTTGTGTGTGTTCCACATGATTCTCTCATGATTCATGTTTGTTGCACAAAGCCCTCAGCCTGTCCAGGACATTAAGGACCATATATCCCAGAAGTTGACACTTCAAAGGCCTTCTACAGAATATGAGGAGGGACACCTATTTTTCATTATTTTTTTCTTGCTATGATGCATTAATTCATATCATTATCACCACCAAGTGGGCCAATCTGAATGCCACAGAAAATTTCTGCTTATCCTAAACTGCGATTGAAGTACATCCTGATGTTGATCAGTAGTAGATACTCCTCAATCTCATACTCAGTGTTTCTGTGTATCTATATGTCAAAAAGTATGTGTACTTCAATGAATGTATGTATGTGGGATGGGAGGGATTTATTTATTTGTTGTTTTTTTACTCTGTAAAGCACGTAGACTGTAAAGCACTTTGGGTTGCTTCCCTCTATGTGAAAAGTGCTTTATAAATAAAGTCTTCATTGACCGTTATCATGAGAAAACAACAACAACTATATTATTTTAACTGCCATTATCTTGTGATAAGAACTTATTTATTCATTTTTATGAGATAACAGCAGTAAAATTAAGAAAATAGGTGGCCCTTCCCTGATTACATAGCTTTCATAATTGTAGTTTTTTTGTATTTCCCTCTGAGAAGTTTGTGTTGTGCCCTGTGTATTTTCTTTGCATCTTGTCTGTCCACAGCATACAAGGTGAGACTGCAAGAGTTTACAGACGGTTTGTCCACTGACATTTACACGGTGCAGGTATTGGAAGTCATCAAAGAAGGTGAGCATTCATTTACTTTGCCCATAAAGCTCTCCTTAAGTACTTTAAAATGACACCATGTTTTCCCCCTTTTTTGGCAATATAAATCCCAATCCAAAGGCATTTGAATAGACATATACGTGAAAATCATATGTAATGTTTCTTAATTTTGTTTGGCTTTTTAATTTAAATATGGTGGAGGGTAAGGTGCAGTGGTTAGTGCTGTTGCCTGACAACAAGAAGGTCTCCAGTTTAAATCCTGGTTACACTAAGGGCCTTTCTGTGTGGAGTTTGCATGTTCTCCCCAGTTGTGGGTGGATCTCCTGTGTCATTCCTGTTGTCTCACTGATTCTGCTCATATTTGTCTGGCTGCTCATATTTCTTGCCTAGCTGAATTAATCATATTTTGGTAGTTAAGGTGGTAGGCCCATTTGTTTTTGTGACCCATTTGTTATAATACATGATTTCCCTTTTTTCTCTGTCCTTTTTTAAATCACAGGAAATGATGACGTAGGTCCTCGAGGTCAACTACGTGCATTCCTCAGTTATCCACACTGCAGGGTAGTGTTAGATCTGAGACCAGGCAAAACCTACCTTGTCATGGGTACATCCAAAGACATTTACAAAGATGAGAGCAGTCAATCGTGAGTTCAATGTGTTTTGTATGCCTACTTCTTTCTCTCTAAATGTTGTCATGACATGAATATTTACATTTAGTGATGAGGCAGCACAGTAACTTGTTGGTTGGCACTGCCACCTCAAAGCGATTTGACTCTTGGGTGGGACCAATGCCTTTGTATGTTTGTATGTTCTCTTTGAGTTTGTGTGAGTTTTCTTTGGCTACTCTGGTCTTCCTACATACATATGTGTTTATATCACCAGTAGACTCTAAATTGCCTGTAAGAATGAGTGTGAGAATGACAAAATAGCATCTGTTTCAGAGCGAATGGTGTGTGTGTATGTGTGTGTGTGTGTGTGTGTGTGTGTGTGTGTGTGTGTGTGTGTGTGTGTGTGTGTGTGTGTGTGTGTGTGTGTGTATGTGTCCTGTGATGAACTGTTGACCTGGATGTATTCCCTTCCTTTGACCTATATGTGCTGGGATAGGCTCCAGCAGATCCCCGGTTAGGTATGAAGTGGGCTAAGAAATTAAATGTAGAGATGATGGTGATTTATCTGGGCTCACTTTTTGACTGAATTCGATATGTAGCCAAAAGTTGGCCACACAAAGTGTTCTTCTCTCGATTGTCTGCAGGTATCAGTATGTGCTCGGTGAGAGAACCTGGATCGAGTACTGGCCAACAGAGGCAGAGTGTCAGACTGACCCATACAAACCCATCTGTGATGACATGAATGAGATGGTCCAGGATTACACATTGCATGGGTGTCAGCAATAGAAAGCTGACAGAAATAAAACGCTGTTCTCACTTTCTTCTTGTTATGCATTCAACTGTACATTACAGCCTGTGAATTGTATTGTGTAGCAGTAAAATGTTTATCAGGTATATTCTTCCAAGGACAAATGTGTAATAGATAAAGAAGAGGCTACTGAGGTGGCAAAGATTCAAGTAAACAACTGGGTGAAAATAAAAATAACAGTGGCCACAATTCATTTCTTTCTGTGGTTAATTTTAAATTGCTTTCACACCGCAGCACTTCGTTGCAGCCTTTATTCCAGCCCAGACACACAAAGCTCGTTGATGGTCCTGCTGTCTCTTAGTTGCACTCTCTATGACCCTCACACAGCCAGCACACTGGGCTATGGGGTGGGTCAATTTAGGCAACTCGGATCAGCTGAGCTGAACCCTAATCACCCAGTCATTTGTAACGAAAGCAGTGCAGATGGATGATATGAGTTAGCGGCACAAGAGAGCAGTATACCTAGTTCACAGAATATACAAAGTGTACAAATAACACTGAGAGTACCATAACAAACACATTTGAATCACACCATGGAATGTATGTTACAAAAATATGTATATTGTACCCTGTATGTCAAGTACATAGTCAACAGAATCAGATTTATTACCAGGTATTAATGCAATTACAAGAATACAATTCATTTCCTTTTTGTGATTGGTACCGAAAACAAGCAAGGTTGTGGCAAGTTCAATACACACAAAATGACAGACAGAAATAATTAGTTTGACGTATATGTTCTCAGAGGTGCTAAGATTATCCTTACGTTTATTTGCTCGTTTTACTGACTGTTTTCCTGCCGAAACGCTGATGCTGAAAGTGTGGTACTCTAGGTGGCGGTATGCAACAATAGTCGGTTGTTGAGGGGAAGAAGAAGCAGAAGCAGTGACATACTTCCTGCTGTCCAGACGCTGCAGACTGTTGATGCCGGTGCGGGAGAGACGAAACATACTTCAGCTCTAAGTTGTTAGTGTGTGAACCGACGGGAAAGCGAGGAACCACTCGTTTAAGTTTGCGAGATTCACTAGTTCTTTCCAGGTTGCGGTTTCTCCGAAGACCCCATTATGGCCAAGGTACAAGTGTTAAATGTTGCTGTACTGGACAACCCGAGTCCGTTTGGAAATCCTTTCCAGTTTGAAATAACCTTTGAATGCATGGAAGATTTACCAGAAGGTGGGTAACGTTTGCTTTCTGTAGGTCCGTGTGGGAGTCGCTAAGACTCCCGCACTGAACGTAACGTTTTGCATGAAGCGTGTTTGTTGATGGTGGGGCGGGCTATGGTGCACATATATCGGGTGGTGTTGTTTTTCGCGGGTCGCGGACAATTCCAATTAAATGCTTGAAAATTTGGCGCTGGCGGGTAAGCGCTCAAGAGCCCGCCTCCGGCCTGCAATGATTGGCTGCGGAATATTCGTCAGAGTCCTGTTCGTGCAGCTGATTGGTTAATAAGGAAACGTTACTGTGGTAACCGGCAGACTCGACAAGTTGCCGCGAACAGTAGGCAGAAAGCAGTAGTGGGCACAAAACCTGTCTCTGAGTTGACAATAGCCATGTGGTGGTTTACCGTGGATGTTCCAAGTGCCATCCAGCCGAGCTGGTTGTATAGCCTCTCTATGTCATAACAACACGTAAACGGTACACGTAAAAACACAAAACTGTTCTTATCTAGCGCTTTTCCAGTCTTTACTACCACTCAAAACTAACTACAGACTGCGTCACAAGTCACGTTCACCCTTTCACACGAATTTATACACTAGTGGTAGAGGTAACCCTAAAAGCTGTCTGTTGTAACCATTCGCTCACATTTCCACCTGATAACAGATCAGAGAAAATGTTGAGCTCAGTATCTTTCACACGGACACTTTTCCATTCGGACGACCTGAACCTCCCAAGCCACAGTCGTTTTACCTACACTATGGTCTATTGATGCATTTTGTCAACAGTTAAAGCACGTCAAAAGTCTGCATTTCTTATATTTCAGTAGTTCAAGTATCTGAAAATGTTTAGCTGAATACATTTTAGGAGGTACCAACAGGGAGACATCACTGGCAGTTTTTGGGCTATTTATCATGCAGGATGCCCCCCCCCCAGGGTAAAAAACATTCATATCTAGAGATGTGTGTGCTGTTTTGTGGTCCAATTATCTGCTGTGGCTAGAGATGGGCACCAGCATGTGGTTACAGATTTCTTGTTTTTTTCCTTTTTTTTTGCCATAAATAACCATAATGTAACTCTTCGACTACCACTGACACTGTAGTTTATTTTTAGACCCTTAAAAGCACCTCTGTTGTAGTGGCAGAGGTTTCTTTCAAAGATATGAAGCTATAGTGTTTTCTAACTTTGTCACCAACTTATAAGTGGCCCTGACCCTCAGAGGGACACCATTAAAGTAGCAAAACTGAAAAGGAGATTGCCAGTTTGGATGTCTGGTTGCCTATCTCTGTATCTCTGTGCCTTCTCCTTATGTGACACCACTTCCTAATGTCCATGCCCCACTGTCATTAAATATATTTAAGTCATACTATTAGCTGACACACCAGTATCTTTTGTGTTTCACTGTTTGTGATGTCAGATTTGGAGTGGAAGATCATCTATGTGGGTTCGGCTGAGAGTGAGGAATATGACCAGGTTCTGGACTCTGTACTCGTTGGGCCGGTACCAGCTGGCAGACACATGTTTGTGTTTCAGGTAAGCATAGTTGTGATCACATGTTGCCATGTGTTCTGCCAGTGGCAGAACAGGATTAACTGCATGATATGATTTAAAGATCCTAGAAGTGTGGTTGAAAGTACTTGATTTTATTTATTTGTTTTGATATATTGTGATTTTTCAGTTCATGCTTACTGTGGTTTACTTTGACCTGACTGTTGGTTGTTGTGTTCCTGCATGCTCCTTCAGGCTGACGCTCCTAACACAGGGCTTATTCCAGAGAGCGATGCTGTTGGAGTGACAGTTGTCCTTATAACCTGCACTTACCGTGGACAGGAGTTCATTCGCATAGGTTACTATGTCAACAATGAATATACAGACCCTGAACTGCGGGAGAACCCACCTCTGAAGCCAGACTATTCTCAGGTAGTATTCATACATTCACATTCAGGATATACACTGAAAACAATGATGAGCTTTGGCTATATTTTCTATCTTCATATCCATCCTTCCATTATCTTCATAGTTCTAGGTTTTCTTATGGCAGCTATCAGATTTAAAGGAGGGTCTCCTTGGTGAGAGAGAAAAATGAAATGATTGGGCTGAGCATTTCAGGGGCAGAAAGGTCAGCCATGTAACCTGAGAGCAGAGCTTGCAGCAGGAGGGATCAACTTTAAGGACATGTTTTTCTGGGAAAAAGCTAATTTCCTTTAAGCACAACAAAGTTAGATGGGGAAATGAGAAACACGGGGTTCCCACGTGTCCAGGAAGACCTAGTAAATGACTGATACATTTTCCAGTCATGGAATCATCTTATGAAAAATGAGAAAATATAGGTAAAATGTCCCAGAAATTCACAAGTTGTCTTGGAAATTTATTTACCCTCCCCTGCCCTATGAGCAAATGCAAACAGTTTAAAAGATATGCACATGTCTGTCACCTTATCTTCTTGGCAACATGCCTCACAAAGCTTGTTTGCAGGAAGGGTCTGTATCTGGTAAAATGTAGTCCACTACTGACCTCTGGTGCTATGAAATTGAAGTTGCATGCAACTGTGACGATGCAACATCAGCTGAGTCCATACATATCCTTCAGTTTGTCTCCTTGTTGTTTAGAGACTGTACACAAGCTTGAAATTCTTTAAAAATGCCCCAAATGGGGCCAGAACCTGTCTTGTTAAGAAGCAGAGTTGGTTTACTGTGAGTTGTCACAATTAGATAGTACTTCTTAAAGTTTGAATGTCTAATTTTTAATTCATTTAGTTTTGAGGCAGAATGTTTTATAGCAAATTACCATCCCCTTTATAAAGTTATGTAATCATATCACTTCATCATGTAACTTTTCACAACTGTATGGTGTTGGAAAAGTTTGAAACCTCAAAAGTTCAGTATATCTCAGGTACGGACTTGTTAATTGACATATAATAACATGGCTGCAGAAATTTCCAACTAATTTGTTTTGTATTGACCCACACCATTAAATAGAGACCCCAGTGATAAAACACACCAAAGCCAGTGAGCTATGCAGATGGGTTTCACTCAGCCTCCTCTGTTGGATGCATGGAGTTTGACAGATGTGGGTTGAGTAATGTAAAGCTGTTATTTAGCTCCCATATTTCAGTCAAAATGCCACAATACATGAAGAGAAAATTCTTTGTGACCTGTCACCAACATTTCTGTTCTCCTCTCAGCTCCAGCGAAATATTTTGGCTTCAAATCCCCGTGTCACCCGCTTCCACATCAACTGGGAGGGCACAGCAGACAAGATGGAGGACTGTGAAAACATTGACCCGTCCCCAAACGTCGGCGGTATGCTCCCTCCATCCTGTACTCCAGGGAAGATGCCTTCTCTTGGTCTGATGCCGGAAAACTCTATGGACTGTATGTAAGTGTCATCAGACTAAGGATGATGGACAGGATGCTCCTCTGATCAGTGCACTCATCAATACATGCCTGGACGGGGAGGAGACAGATCTATCTGCATCAAATGGACAACATGGAGCTGGATTTTTGTACAGCATACACAATGGGATGGATCTGTTCATTACAAACTTTCACTCTCCTCACCTCACTCTTTGTTTCAGTGCGGGCAGATTTGTTGAACCAACATTGCCTTATTTTACCGTACCTCAGTTACAGGTGATCTTTGAGCAGAGTTATAAGTATTTGTATCCTCTCAGCCTTGACACTTTGAAGTCATTCCAAGAAAGTTTCTGACCCATTTGTCCCCATACTCAGCTGGTTTCGTGATCACCTACCGTGTGGATTTAAGTTACGGGTAATCCTCTGTACGTCAGAATAAGCGTGGCTCTCGCTGCTCATGGTAAAGCATTTCGTTGTTTTGCAGGTTTGTTTCCTGAAGTGAATTTATTGTCTCTGGAGAGGGCATGGAAAATTTAGATTGATAATGAGGCCAATGCTTGAGGCCCATGCTCAGGGCCCTGTTGCAAGAAGTAGCTTTATTTACAAAAGCTCATACAAGCTTGTGCTTGGAGGTTTTGTCCATAGGTGATCCACATAATATGCCTCCTTTCATAATGTACTTTAGAAGATTGTACCAGATGCCTGTCTTTAATAATGTAGGTTGAGAGGACAACTGAAAATGTTGTTTGGGTGTTTTCAGCATACTGTACGGTCTTCCCAGCACTTATTTTGTTTTCAAAGTGAGAGGAAATGTTCTTTTTTTTATTTGGTTTATATTGTGACTCAGCATTTGTAACAACAACAACAAAGGGTTTAATAAAGTTAGTTTTGTGGACCTTGTACAGCTTTCTGTTCATCACCATCTCATCTATTCACCTTCACTTTTGGGAATGGGAGCACAACAACAGCAGTGAGACTGTGCCCATGCATCACCCCACCTCCTTGCTCCGGCTCTTTTCTTTTTTTCCCCCAATTTCATTCATAAAATGCAGCAACATCCCTCTGCCATTTTCACTCTAGCCTCATGTTGCTAGGTAACTGCAGCACAAAAGGGAGGGAGGAAGGCTGCTCTCATCCATTTTATCTCTTTGTAGCTGAGGGGACAAACTCTGTCCATCCATCTGTTAGCGCTGTCTGCTTTTCACATGTCGGCACTGATAAACAAGACAACCAGCTCAAGGTGTCCTAATAGCTGGATGTACTGGTCCTCACATGACCAATGTCGAGTCACTAGATCACCGTACATCATTTTGCCCATTTTGTAATTGAGAGGTTAATCCTAATATGCATGCATTTAGACTGTGGGATTCTGGAGAAAATCCATGCACACACACCCAGGGAAGAAGCAAACTAGCCCTGTAACCTCCTGAAAAATTGAAAAGATAAAATCTGTTCAATGGTCTCACTTATTTTATGTGGAAAACATAGCCATTTCCCACCATGGCTCAGTGAACAATGGTAGTATTTCAGATGCAAATCAATGAGTGTCTTTTTGGAGGATCCTGACAATGATCTTGCCCTCCCTGGACAATAATGCAGATGTCGTCACAAAGGTCAAACACGGTTTTTATCCTTGCCTTGCATTCCATATTATTCACTTTGCACCATATAAACGCCTGCCTTTTCCCTCCATTCACGGCCGTCTGTGAGCTGTTTAGAAGTCATGCCAGCCAGTCTGCGTTAAATTCTGACCAACATTTCTAAAAATAGCTCGCGGTTGACGTCACTTAGCCAAACGTGTATCAGTCGCTTGGTGGTGGTGGTGGTGGGGGGGGTTATATGGAGTGAGGTTTGGGGAGGGGAGGGGGGCATTCCTGTCAAGCGCTGCTGACAGCCAATAGATATCCTCGCGTTCAACGAGATTCCCACGGTTTGGCCGCGCCAAGCCAATGGAGGAGACCGAGTGGAGAAAGAGGGCGAGTACGTCGTCAGGAGGAAAATAATCAGTAACGCCGCCCTCGCTGACATTTCATTGGGCGTCGGGACTCTTCTGTCTTTGATGGATTGCAAAAGGCCAATCGGGGCGCGGCATTTAGAAAGCTGGCCAATCCGGAGCCTAGCCCAAACCTGCCAATCAAGCCGGTTGTGCCGTGTGGGCGGGACATTGGCTGGGCTGTAGTTCCGTCATCCCGTCCGTCTCCGAGGCTACAGAGGAGGGAGGAAGAGAGAGGGGGGGATGTTGATTTGGGCGAATTCCCGTCGTTGTCGGACCCCGCCGAGGTTTCATTTTTAGAGCTGGGTTCGGGAGACGTGAAGCGACGGCGCTTTCGGTAGAGGTTATCGCATCCCTGCCGACCGTACCGCTGTATTTTTATGTAAATATATTTTTTGGGGGGTGGGAGAGGTGGGGGAGCCGGGAGGCGGAGGAGGAGGAGGAGGAGGGGGGCCTCGCTCGGAAGGGGCTGCGAGGAGGAGGAAGACTGGATCCTCTAACTACGACGAGGTCGGCCTGACAGCCCAGGCGAAGCCCCAGTGACCGAGATACCACCCCGTGGATCCAGGCTCCAGCGCTCGATGCCCGTGGAGTGAGAGAGGGAGAGGGAGAGGGAGAGAGAGAGGGAGGGAGCCCGCAGCCCCAGCCCGTCTGGCCCTGGCACCGCATCAGCAGCTGTCATCAGGCTCCTACAGATCAACACCTTTGGAGTTGAAGGCTGGTGAAGGCTTGAGCTGGGTTTAAAGGAGGCACCGTTCAGACCTAATCGAGCTTACACCGGCTTGACGAGGCTGCGGGGCGGCCAAAACAAAAAAGCAAAGCCACGGATTGCTCGTTTGACAAGTTGTGATCATGGGCAACGCTCCCACGGCCAGAAAGGGCAGCGAGATGGAAAGCGGTGGGTACCTTCGCCGGTGCACATCCCCTCTCTCCCCCAGCACCAGCACCTGCTCGGCTACACAGCCCCATGACACACAACCAGGGGACGCTGTGATGCGGCAGGCTGTGCTCGCTTTTTACATAACTAGCCATACACTGTTAATTAGGGGCCTATCCCTGTTTCCCACTTCCAACCACACGTCCCTGCTGCAAGTGAATGAGCTCAGTGTGGTGAGGTGAGATGCGGGTGCTTGCAGTAATGTTCCCGTGGCTAACTGTCCGGGTTTTGGACGTCTTTACCTTGAGTTTAGAGGACGCTGAACATTTGTGTAAGTTCTGTCCCTAACAGTCTAGGCCTGTTGCTCTACTCCTTTTGGAAAGACGTGATACTGAATATGTGTGTGTAGGTGGGCTGAGTGTAATGCACATGGGGACTGTGCTATTCAGTGAACATATAAAAGTAAGCAAGCCGATCTTTAAGTGAGAAGAATGAAGGCTACTGGACTTCTGTTGAAGACAAATGGCTTCTTTAGTTCTGACTTTGCCACTGGAGTCCCTTGGGTTTTTAAAACCCTTGGAGGCACCTTGGGTCATTGGCTGGATAACAGAGTTGTTCAGGTAGCTGAGCAGTGTATTCCCTGCCTTTGGCCTATGTGAGCTGGAGATGGGCACAAGCAGACCCAGAGACAACAGTCTGTACGAAGCGGGCGATATGGATGGATTGAGTTGTTAACGTCACACGAGCCAAAGTGTGGTTCCTTGGGGTTATTGTCCCCACTAAGAGTAGGTAGGTCACGAGGCTCATTAATCCTGGGCGCTCCCATATCAAAATCAGAACTGAAGAAGCCTTTTGGATGAGGGGCAAAACATCTCTCAAGAGTCCAACAGAAGTCCAGTTGCCTTTGTGTGACAGCTGTATCATATATCATGCAGTCACAGCAGGCACCAACGCATCCACATGTGCTCTTGGTGAGTGAACAGCCATGTGGATAGGGCCCTGGTGTCCTGCTCAGTGGTGTGTTGTTGCTTGTTACGGGTGTTACTAGTACCTGAAACACACTCATGGAGGAAACAAGAAAGTTTGAATCCTGGTCAGACGGAGGGCACTTTTGTGTCGAGTTTGCATGTTCTAAAGGCCCACATGTTAAAAATCATGCAATTTTAGATTGATTTGAGACTCTAAAGTTGCCTGTGGATGTGACAGTGAATGTCACTGTTACAGACTAGTAACCTGTCCAGGGTATATTCCCTGCCTTCACCCTATGTGAATGGGTAAGGTAATGGATGGACAGATGATTACTTATTTGTTATTCCTGTATTATTATTATTATTGGATTATCAATATTATCATTAACAAATATTACTATTGATTATTGGATGATAATAATAATAAAGCATATCTATCTATCTATCTATCTATCTATCTATCTATCTATCTATCTATCTATCTATCTGTCTGTCTGTCTGTCTGTCTGTCTGTCTGTCTGTCTGTCTGTCTGTCTGTCTGTCTGTCTGTCTATCTATCTATCTATCTATCTATCTATCTATCTATCTATCTATCTATCTATCTATCTATCTATCTATCTATCTATCTATCTATCTATTGTGCTTTTGACTCCTGACAGCAGAGAGAGTGTAGTGCATTTCCAAAATGTTGGTGAGCTCACAAAAGACAGATTGCAAGTCAGAACATTTGATGCAACAAGAGCCAAGATATTTAAAAAAAAATATGTCCTTGTATGATTTGTAATTCCACACGTGAACGGAAAAAATACAGGAAAAATTAATTAATAGCCACATCTTTCAAACTGTGCACTCTGCAAATGTGTTAAACCTTGGGATGATGGTTTAGAACCACAGAAAGTACACACTTTACGACTGCACCACTAGTGCTCTCTGTAACAAACAAGCATCTATCTATGCATCAAAGCAGAGGCTTGCTCCAAAAGCATTATTATGAGGTAGAATGAAAGGGTCAGCACAATCCTTCAATGACTTTATCACTTTATGATAAGATGGTATGTGTTGCCTATCTCAAGCACACTTGGGATGAAGGCAGGGCCCCTCACATGACACAGACATGATTCCCTCTGTCACTCATATTTGGAGGCATTTTTGTGTTTCCAATTGACCTAAACAATGTGTTGGACTGTGAGAGGAAAATGGAGTGCCTGGAAAAAATCCAGACGCACTCAGGGAGAACATGCAAACTCCACACAGAACTCAGCACTCGATGTGAACCCTTCTCCATGTGTGAGACTAGAGGGCTGTTTACCAACATGTCCCTGCAACGGATGATCCATGTCTTCTTATTTTGTCACATATACCTTGTGTTAAAGTTGATTCCAGGCAATGTAGCCAATACAGGACTTCCAACATAAACACACCCACTGAAGCTTATTGTGTTTTTTTTCCCCTCTACAGTTAAGGAATTCCTTGCTAAAGCCAAAGATGACTTTCTCAAGAAGTGGGATAACCCTGCACAGGTACATCATCACTGCATGCATATGTGAAGAGTCTATGTGTACTGGAGACAAAAGTGCTACATTTGTTGCTCGTATTGTCCGTATAATGGCAAATTGTGGATTTAATGCATAGCATTGTGTTTGCACTTCACTATGAAAATTGTGTTTATAAATTACACAGAATTTTATTTATTGTGTACGCTATGCTGTAGTCCCCTCCATCGAATGCCACCCTTCATGGTGGAAGGGTTTCAGTACCCCAGTGGTCTACTGTGAGCTGTGTCTGGGGCAATGTGCAGTTGCAGTTTGGGAATGATATATTGTGTATTAAAAGTGGTATATAGTAGTATGAGATGACTGTAGGGTATATTTTACATATGAGTATGAAACAGGGCTTTGTTTCATGTATGCTGATCGGTGTAGCTAGAGCACAGTTTACGCGTCGTCCACTGTCAGTGCATGGTCATATTTTCCATCCCTCGCTTCCTCTGTTACAAAAATATACAAATGCGAGCACTAGAAAATGAAAATTCACTGTCCGTATTCCAGCCCTCAACACCCTTTTCTTTTCTTTTTTCCTGAAAAATGAATAAATAAATAAATCAACTCACCCTCTTTGTTTTGCCTGCTCAGAACACTGCTTGCCTGGAGCAGTTTGAGAGGTTGAAAACCCTGGGCACGGGCTCATTTGGCCGTGTGATGCTGGTGAGGCACAGAGAAACGGGACAACATTATGCCATGAAGATCCTCAACAAGCAGAAGGTCAGTCTGGGTCACGGGTTGAGGCGGTGGGGGGGTGGGGGGGTGGCACGCCAGGGGTGGAAGGTGTTTGTCATTTAAGGACAGGGGCCTACAGGACAGCCACAGAAAATACTGAGGCGTGACACATGTATAAATTGTACTCACAAGGGTCCAACATGTGCTCACAAACCACTTAAAATCAGAATGCGTTGCTCGAATGTTCCTTTCAGGCAGACAGGTGAACCGGTCAATAAGAGTGAGGTTGGTATAAGTCTTCATGTCAACAAAGGAACGTAACACGGATGTCTGCTGAACTCGATATTTCTGTGTGAGACCCCTATGATGTTATTCAGGCAGAGACTTGGCACCTCCTCTGAGTTTCACAAGAATAAACCCCTTTAACCATTTAGTGTAAATATGTCTCCACCCATATGTTCATTTTAGATAGCCGGGAATCAAATGTTAAGAGTCACTACATCTAGCCCCCAGGTGCAGGAGTGGATAAGAGAAGTGGTGAGGCTCATATTATTGGAGCCGCACCTACTTGCATTTCTGGGTCTAAAAAAAAGTACAACTGCACAATATAGAACAGTGTCCCGCAGTGTTTGTGTTGAGTGGAACCAAAAAAAAACAAGTTTTATTTCCCTATGACCCTTCACAGAGCCACTATGTCACCTGATGCCAGGTTCACCCTAACATTATATTTTGATGATACAATAGAAAACTGTAGAAAACTTTTGCTCTCCTCTGACCTTCTTCTTCTTGACTCTTAGGTGGTGAAACTCAAGCAGATAGAACACACCTTGAATGAGAAAAGGATTCTTCAGGCTGTCAGCTTTCCTTTTCTGGTGCGGTTAGAGTACTCGTTCAAGGTTAGTAGGTGTGTGTGTGTGTGTGTGTGTGTGTGTGTGTGTGTGTGTGTGTGTGTGTGTGTATTGATATTGAGTGACTATTTAGATTTAATTCAATCATCTCATCAATCTGCCAACAATAACACGGTGCTGTTTCTCGACTTGGCACAAACTATTTCTTTGTAGCGCAACTTAATTTTCACAGACTCGGTGGATAAATCTTTCTGTTTGACCCAACCCAACTTTTTTGTCGTAAATGTGAGGAAACTGTTTTTCCTACTTAGTTCCCAGGAATGCTGCGGGGAATGTGCCGGAGCCTGACTCCTGGCACTCAAAGCTGGACAGGTCTCCTGTCCACCACGGGGCACGCACACCATTCACACTCGCCCCTAGAGGCTTTAGAGACTCCTGCTCTGTGAGGCAACAGTGATATTGACAGAGCCACTGTGGCAAAATGACCACATTATATCACAATGAAATGTTTGCCCAGCTTGGTCTGAGATTGCAGCCTTATTCACGGAATCAAACATCATCATAGTCTTTCTCATATCAGATAGTAGTTTTGTGTGCCACATAACACAGATATAGTTTGTAGTTATGTGCAACAGAAGTGTGTGTCATCTCAGCACAGACCTCTGCCATGTTTTCAGTATTCCTGATACTGTCTGTCACTTCCACAATCTCACCCCCCCCTCCCCATTCTTTTCGATCATCATTCGCAATCCGCCCTTGTTAAGGGATGTCGCCTGCATATGCAGAGTGAAATGATCTTTGTCTGTTACGTGTGCACTGACTCTACCGGCCCCTGGCTTTGTCATTGGCTGTTTGTACTTGTACAGACTAACCCCGCTAATGGCCATACTCCAACTGAAGACTTATTCGGGCTAAGCTCTTTAGATGCACCTTGGATGCCAGGGATTGAATATCCTTGATGCCTTCAATAAACCTATTACCAGAATATTCCTGTCCATGTGCCTTGTTGTGCACACAGACAGAGGACTCGGCAACGCAACGCACGCACGCTCCCTCAGCTTTGTTGCGAGTTCACTCCGTGTTGCACAAAGCTGGTGATATGTAGGTCGTCTGACGAGCGTGACGTGAGTGCAGAAAAGACGGAGCTACACACATGGCTTCAGGTGGCACCTCCAAAAGAAGGCGCGACATCCTGCTTACTGCCACTTGTAACAGGTGAAAGGAGGACCCTGTCATGGCTGAGTCGCAATCAAGCAAGTTTGTCAGATGCACGGTAGAATGTCACTGCATTGTGAAACTGTCATCTGCAAATTAGCTTTTCCCCCCCCAACGGTTGCATTTTGTTGTTCTCTTCATCTTGCGCAGCATCTGTGTCTTTGTGTAAGCAGGGTTTTGTGTCTGTGTGTGTGTGTGTGTTTGTGGAAGGCACTAACGGCTCCTCTTGTCTCCCCTC
This sequence comes from Karalla daura, assembly GCA_029224185.1. Taxonomy (NCBI): domain Eukaryota; kingdom Metazoa; phylum Chordata; class Actinopteri; order Chaetodontiformes; family Leiognathidae; genus Karalla; species Karalla daura. The sequence goes on from CM055189.1 coordinate 20,604,500, forward strand.
CTTCCCCAGGACAACACTAACCTCTACATGGTGATGGAGTATGTACCGGGGGGAGAAATGTTCTCCCATCTACGAAGAATCGGCAGATTTAGGTTAGTGTCCGTGCGCAGCGGAGTGTCGGTGGCATTTGCCATCAGAAGCATTTAACAAGCATGCGGAGGTAAGCGGTGAGGCCGCGTTCTTCCCGAGACCCCCGTTCATCTCCGTCCCCGTGTCTGTGTGCATGCGTGTGTACAGTGAGCCCCACGCTCGGTTCTACGCTGCTCAGATCGTCCTGACCTTCGAGTACCTGCACGCTTTGGACCTGATCTACAGAGACCTGAAACCCGAAAACCTGCTCATCGACCAACAGGGCTACATACAGGTACGTGGGTGGCACGTGACATTCAGTTGGCCAAACCGTGCCAGCCTCTACTCTTGATGTGTCCCACGCAGGTGGAGCTATGGCTGCATCAGTGAAAAATGTGCAACACTGACACGTCCGAATTCTTGGTTTATTCTTGGATTGTTTCAGGATCAATTCATTGGCCTTTTCATTTCGTCAATCACATGGTACAAGAACACCCCAAAAATGCGTAAATAAGTAAATAAATAAATGTGGTTAATCTCTGTGCCCAAGATGATGAGTTACTTTTCCATTTTGCGATAATGACAGACAAACATGTGAGTCAAAGTCTCACATAAGAGAATCTGAACATACCGAATAATAAGACATTTCCTCTTCACGTAGCTACCGTTTTGCCCACCACAGCATCACATTTATTCTGTTTTCATTTATCTATTCATCACTCGTGTGAGGCACGTGTGAGGCAGTACTATCTCGTGTGTTTGGACATTCCAGGGTCAACTCATACCTCATGTGAAACAAAAGAACTCAGCTCTCGACTCGGTTCCTTTTCTGCTTGTAACATCGGGGCTATGTTTTCCAGCGCAGCTTTCCACACACGGTTGCATCCCCACAATCAATGACATGTGCCCAGACATCTTGTCATACTTGAAATTGAGCGGTACTCCTCGTGTTTGGCACATTTGGCTGTCCTATTTGTTTCTTTCCTGCCGCCCTAGTTCAGGATGAACCTCCACATCCACAGATAGTGCATGTCGAAGGCTACTTGTGACATTATGTGCTCACACGTATCTGAAGTTCCCGGATGATGCTGGCAGAGTCAGAGCTGTTAGTGGTGCACATTCTGCTGCCCTCTATTAGTGACTGCTGCAACAACAGCGCTCCACGGATCCCAGCTCGTCCCAGCTTCTTCTGTTACACTGGGAAGCAAATGATGCACATTTTGTTTTATTCAGTAAAATCGATCCATTGAATAAGAATATGGCCGTTATTTCTTCGGATGTAAGCGTGTGTGTGTGTATATATATATATATACATAATTGACATCACTCTGCATGACAATTAGGGGTCTATCATATCTCAGTAACTGGAGCTAATGGTGAAAAGCGAGCTGATGGCATATTTAGCATCAGCAACCAAAATGTGCTTAAAACAGGGTGTCAAAACAGTATCTCAGGCATCGCATTGTATGTTCCCAAGTGCTGTCATTGTTTCCTTTCAATGCTCATGCAGGCACCCTGCCTGCTCATCTCTCAATTGTTCATCCTCTTGCACGCACACCATTCCTCATCCTCTCTCCGCTCCTCTCAGGTGACAGATTTTGGCTTTGCCAAACGTGTAAAGGGCCGGACCTGGACACTGTGCGGCACTCCAGAATATCTTGCTCCAGAGATTATTCTCAGCAAGGTGAGCCCCCGTCGTTGCTCCGCATATGCCTGGCGAAAAGCCGGCCACGTCTCCTCTCCAACAAGAAGGCTGCATGGAAACCAAAAGCTATTGAGACACTCCTGTTGCACTGACCACTGTCGGGCAGAACTGTAACAGGTGACATCAGGGGTGAAACTAGGCCAATCAGCGCCCATCGGCAACACCTCCTCTTATCGCTCTGAAAAACTGCGCCCAAGACCTGAACCAGGAGGAACATGACCTGAGCCCTACCGACATTAATGAGCCGTGTAGGGGGTCAGCCCTGAAGACGCTGGTTACATCTCTGTGTGCCGATCCATCTTCCCGCAGCGTTTGATGCCACACATTTGCCACCTTGTTATGTGGGTCTCGCTGGTCTGGCGCTGATCTGGAGGAAACAGGGTTGTCAGGTTGGGCCTCAGAACAGAAAACTTTGTTAAAAGACACGTAGCAACACAGGGCTCTGTACTGGGCTGCGGGCCACTCCGAAGGAGCACGCCGTCATAATAAGTAGGAAAACACGATATAAATCATCCACACTGTTATGTAGGTCACATCCATTTCTTTGCCCTATAAGCAATTCACGGTAGAAAAATGCTGCATCTTGCACTTGGATGGTACGTAGACGATGGGGCAAATACCTTTGGAAGCCAGCTGTTCCATTGAGCTGCCTCCCGCTCATCGTGCCCATGCCATGAGTACAGAATGAGGAAAATAAGAGGGTGGAGCACACACACAGGAGAAAATGCAAGACCCTGGACTTTGCTGCATATACATTGCAGTGATGAAATGTACACAGAGTAAAAATGATAAATGATGTCTTTTCAGCAAGTCTAAGTGAAGCAATAACAAAGTAATCTGTCAGCTGCATCTTCTGATGAGTAACTGCCTTTAAGTCACGTTCTCTCTCATCCTGCCAGGGGTATAACAAGGCGGTAGACTGGTGGGCGCTGGGCGTGCTCGTCTACGAGATGGCAGCAGGTTACCCGCCCTTTTTTGCTGACCAGCCCATTCAGATCTATGAAAAGATCGTATCAGGGAAGGTGAGTCTGACTCTCTGCGATCGCCTTTTGGGTGCTACATTTGATGTCTGTGTCCATCCAATGGTGCCGTCGGCTCCACGGCACACTCCTCGTCTCCAGTGCCGTCTCTTTTCAGCTGCCTCGCTGCAGAGGAGTTTTTTCAGCTTAGTTCACGTTCTCAGTTGCATTTTTCACACGAAATAAAACGCTGGACCAACTCCTCAGAGGCCTTTTCAATTTTCAGCCATGCATTTTGGATAGCAGCTTTGGATGTTGTCACCTTCAGTTGTTTCCATAAGCATGTTTTATTTCTCACAGTATTGCTTGAATTCCATCCATCCCAATGAGGTGCTTACGTGTCTGGAAACGCGTTCTGATGGTTTTGTCCCATGGCACAGACACAGCACACAGGTGCACATGGATCTGTGACGCATACAGAAGCGTGGTCTATGGGGCATTTCCTGTTCTTCAGCTGTAAGTTGTATCACTTCTTCAGGCCACCACATACCGGTCCACAAGGTGTCTTGAAGTTACAGGTAGCGATGCCCTGGGGCTAGCAGGATAAAATCTGGATCTTACATTTGTCTATAACTGGTGTTCCTGCAACAAGCTGGAGGTGTTCCCTTTCATTGTCTGCAGATTTATTTGTGTAGCCAGGCGTGCATATGGACAAGCAACTGGCCCACACCTTTGCATTGCCAGACTACACAGCTCTTTCATGGCTCCTCTGGTCTCCTCTCTTAGGTGCGTTTCCCATCTCACTTCAGTTCAGACCTGAAAGACCTCCTGAGGAACCTGTTACAGGTAAAGGACATTTGTCCCAGCCAGTTTGATGTTAAGGTCCCATTTCCTTTAGCATCCTGACTCGATCCTGATGTAAAAAGTGAGGAACTTGGACGGTTCTTGTCCTCAGGTGGATCTCACAAAACGTTACGGGAATCTCAAGAACGGGGTCAACGACATAAAGGGACACAAGTGGTTTGCGACTACTGACTGGATTGCAATCTACCAGAAAAAGGTAACATGTGCATGCGTGTGTGCTGATGTGTGCACGAGTGTGCGCATGCGTAGCCTGTGGATGTGTGATGTCCACCTCTTAACTGGCACTTTAACGTGTCCTCAGGTTGAAGCTCCCTTTGTACCCAAGTTCAAAGGACCAGGCGACACCAGCAACTTTGACGACTACGAGGAGGAGGAGATCCGGGTCTCCTTCACAGAGAAATGTGCCAAGGAGTTTGCAGAGTTCTAGATGAAGAGAACAAGAGGGAGGAAGAATGAAAGAAGTAGGGAGAGTCAAAGGTAGGCTGGTCAAGTGGGAGACATAAGGAGAGAGATCTGTCTCCTGTCCAATCACAAGCACCAGCTCCAAAAAAAAAAGGAGGAAAATTTGGATAGAGCAGGGGAAAAAGAGCAAGGAGACTGATAACCAGCAGTGTTGCCTTTTCTGTTGAGTTTTTGTTGTCTTTTATTTATTATTCTGTCTTATTTATGGATCCCTTTATAATGAACATGTGCTTCAGATTCATGGTGTTGGGGGACCCCCACTTACTTAGAGTTGCCTCTACACATTTCCACCCAAGATCTTCCCTGCTCCTTTATTGGTTCATTCATCATGTAGTCATTTCTGGGCCACATCATAGAGAGATCGATCGGTCTGTGCTGATCCACTGCAGTCTGCTGGCCCTCACACAAGGCCCATAAGCACTTAAGTTGAGATCCTGGCCTGTGCAAATATCTGAAACTAAAACTGTTAACCGGGAAACTTCCCGATGAGCAGGAGGGGCAGTAAATGAGGAGAACATCTGAATGGATCACACACATGTGCACTTCAGGTCAGTGACTTTTGTGTTTTGCATTCATCGCTGTCCTATAATAGTTAAACCATAACTGTTTCATACTGTGGACAGACTTTGAGTTGCTGGCATGATTGGCCAAAAGGGAAAAAGGTGCATTGTGTACTCAAACAAATTTGGATCAGAGACAGTTGATACCTCTGGGGAGGAAAGTCAGTTAAGTTTACTGTAACTCCATGCAAACTCCATCCAAACTTTGTTCTGTCATAGTCCAATGTGCATATCTCCAGCACTCAAATTTTAAGCGTCACTTGATACTACTCCAGTGATAGCATGTCACGCTAACTAACAAGGACATCTGGACGAGGGAATGGAGCAATCTCAGTTTGAATGGCATCATGAAGGACCACCATAACATGATGGTATCTCAGGTTTGAACATATCTCTTAGTGAACACTTTATCAGCGTAAAATTTTAGGGTCAGCAGGTAAGAATAGGTGCTTGCTTAGATATGGGAATTTAAAATTGTGGTCAGCTCACAGAGGAACACAAGGGAACATAGAGACTTCTGTTTGCTACTTTGCAAAAGATGTGGTTGCGTTGACTTGACAAGCCCTTATTGTCTCTTGTTTGAGGGGAAATGACTTGTCATATACATTCGATACTTGGACTCAACCATTTGGCATTTGACAACTGCAACTAAAGGAGACCCTCTGAAGCAGATCCCCCCCCAGACCTCCCCTGGCTGTGGTCATCAGGGTGCCTTGGCCAGTCATCGGAGATGGTCAGGAAAGTGTGTTTCACAGTGGAAACGTGTGTCTGTGGTCCTGTACCGCAGCACAGAGCTCTCTCCTCTTATCATTTGCAAAGCTGGACCACACTCCATGACAATCTGACAGCTCAGTTCCCGTCTCTGGCGTTTACATGAGTTGTCTTTGATAGTTTTCCACTGGTGTGATGAAATGCCACGCAGTTTAAAGGTTTGGGAAAGAAAGAGCAGCGCGAGGATGGCGCCGAGACAAAAACGAACTCGGTGTCGAACACAGTCTGCCTGCATAGTACACGACACATTGTCAGCTGTCATTCTAAAATGTGGACATGTCTTTAATGAGTCGTTCTCTCAGAGTACCATGTCACAGTCATAGCAGTCTTAGGCATTGATAGTGTTGCCCTACCAGCAAGTTAATTTCCAGGAGACAGTTACAGAATCATGTTTAGTGCCCACATAGTGCATGATACTGGCTAACAGGGGTCCGCGTTCCTCTGCATCACTGAAATGACCTCCCATCACCGTGTGGTAACATGATTCATAGAAAAAGAAGCACAGGCTCAGATGAATGAACTTAAGATCTTGCCAGGAATTCACTCGCAGACAGCGTGCAAGAGACGCGCAGCAGAATCCTCTGTAGAGAGCCACATCTTGCGGGGCCCACGCTCGTCGGCCTGAACGCACTCACATCACATGAAAGAGGACTGACTGGTGCCCCGGCCAGCCTTTCTGTTGTGTCAAATGCTCTGGAGTGACATATCACATTACGTTTGCATGAAGTTTGGGTTCAGTGACACTGAATGAGAGAGGTGGGGTGACATGAGGTGTTTGTTTGGTTTGGAGTCGGCCTCTGTTTTGTTTTATTCTATTCTTGCCTATTAAAGAAAGAGGTCTCACACAATGACTTTGACCAAAAGGGTACAACCCCTGCTCTTATTTTTCTTCTTTTCATGCTAGTTCTCAGATTTCATTTGGGTACAAGAAACATTTCTTTGATGTGTAGTAATAATCACATTGGCAATGTGATTATGAATAACGGTGGCAAGACCTGTAGGAATCAGCTGGCTTATTGGTTATTATGGACTAATTTCAAGTCTATTATTATGATTATTATTATTATGACATTATTGTAAACAACTTGATGAGACTTCACATTCGCTGTATTTCCTCCATGTCAAATTTAATGTTGACTATATCATCATGGACAAAATGTTTAAAGTTATAATAGAATATTATTCTGTGTCTCCTCGATGTTTTTTGCAGTGATACAACTTCCTCTCGATGCAGGCACAATGCTGGTACATACTGTCGCACTTTTTAGGGAAACGAGACCCCAGTGTAAACCATGTTAACCCTCGTCTCTCACGCAGAAACACACACAGACACACACACGCGCGCACACTGCAAAGGGAAGCGTCTTGAAGTCATGGGAGCAGTGACATAAAAACACCAAGTGTAATATTTTGCAACATGAGTATCATTCCAATAAAGTTTTACTTGTAAAATTCTCCCTGGATGCGCGTGTGGTTCAAGTGAATCTGCAGGTGAAGAGGGATGATTGAAAAGCGTTGACGCCCAGAGCTGAGGCATCCAGTGGAGATGGTGGAACCGGAGACTGCATGGACATCGATTTAAAATTAAAAAAAGGAGTCAAATGAAGAATAAAGTCGTCGGGTTGATGCCATAAGACCTGAGCGGTGACGCTGACGGGTCTGTTGGCCTGCCTCATTCATAGCTTCACTTAATTTGGTAGAAATAGCTATATCCAACCAAAATGCCTGAAACGTCTGTAAGATACAAACAAAAGAAGAAACCTTGCAACATATAGCGTTACATGAGAAATAGACGTGATTCTGCAGGGAGGATACAGGCGCAGACAAAGGGTGGGTGGTAAACGATGATGGGAGAGGCGCTACGTCGACTTTAATCAGTCTAGTAGCTTTATTTTGGTACTTTCGCGAAGCCTCGCCGTTCGCGAAATGCATTTGAAATGCGTGAAGAAACTCTCCCCGGTGCACACAGCCCGGCGGCACAGCGCCGCGTCGCTTCCCAAAAAGCTCCCCGCTCCCCTGGAGAATGTCCTGGTTGAAATGTGTCGTCGCCCAGGGGTCACTGATTCAGCGCTGGAGCCCACATCCACCCATCTGTTGACCGCACGGTCTGCGGGCGCAACGTCGCGCACGGCGTCTCGAAACAAAGAGCATCGCTCCGGCGCGCTGACGATTCCACCTTAAATGCCATCCGTGTCTGTCTGTGGCGGAGACCCGGACGCCATCTTCGGTCCACCTTAAGCGCACAATGTGGCCGAGGAGGGGAGCAGCCGGGCTTCCGTCCTAGTCCCGCAGCCGGGGGTTCGCACTCCGGCTCCCCGGCTCCGACCGACGCGCAGCGTCACTTGGGGAAGAGACCCGCAAAAAAAAGGAGGAGGAGAGGATGTCAGAGCCCAATAAGTACCGAGAGTGGATCCTGGAGACCATCGACTCCCTCCGCTCCAGGAAAGCCCGTCCGGACCTGGAGAGGATCTGTCGAATGGTCCGCAGGAGACACGGGTCAGACCCGGACCGAACCAGGACAGAACTGGAGAAACTGATAGAAGAGCAGACGGTGCTCAAAGTTAGCTACAAGGGCTCCATCTCGTACCGGAACGCGGCGAAGGTGCAGAGGAAAAGCCGAAAGAAGAGTGAGTTCAGACCGGAGCCGGAGAACAACAATAACAACAGCAACACCGGGGACAGCGCACTCAGCCTCACCGACCTGGAGGACGGAGGAGAAGAGGCGGAGGCGGAGGAGGAGGACCGGCAGCCCCGCACCGCAAACCCCGCTGCGGGAAGCGCCAACGGCGGCGCGACAGTCGCGGAGAGAGCGGGTGCACCCGGGGAGACGCGGTCGGAGCCGCGCGGAGACGCAGCGATCCCGGCGGGCACGCACGACACAAGTTGCGTGGGGAGGCAGCCCAGGCAGAGGCAGACGGAGCTGCCCCGAAATAAACTTGGCGACGGAGGCCACATGAAGCCGCTGGGGCTGAAGGAGATCCTGGGCTACCTGAGCAGCCAGGAGCGGCTGTCCGAGGAGAAGCTGACCCGGGGCAAAGTCAAGGTGGTGATGGAGAGAGAGGTGGCGGGGGGCAGGCTGCGCAGGACCCGCTGCGGGAACATCACCCTTCCCCTGAGGAGGAGGAAGAGGAGGGCAGAGGAGGAGGAGGAGGAGGTGGACGAGCAGCCTCAGCGCCAGCCCGACGGATTTGTGAGGAGCGCACTGCAGGACACACACGCGCAGGGAAAGGTGGGAGCCGACAACTTAATATTTCCCACACGTCCTGGTTTTTGTCAGAGCGGCGGGCTGCTTGATGAATAAATAAGCATTCCCTCGTGTTTTGCCGTCGCTCGGACGTGATGCGTGAAAGTGTTGTTCACACACGCGGAGGGCGGGATGCGAGTGTCTGCGGTGCCTTCCGTCCGCAGCGAATGTGTGTGTCGTGTGTGAGCGCGCGTGCGTGCTTGCGTGAGTGTGTGTGGGCGCGCGCGTGTATGCGTGTCGACTCCCTGCACGAAAGGTGCGGTATGGGTGCAGGACCAGACAGCTCCCGAGTGTACACACACACACACACACACCCTCCGTCTCTCTGCATGCATTTCAGTCGAGCATGTCTGCAACTTCATTTACATTTACCTTTAGTCATATTGCATCCAAAGGGATTTAGCAACAAGGGACGCACAGACAGACCGAGCCTGAGTGGAGTTTGCATGTTGTCAACGTGTCTACGTGTGGGCTTTTCTCTGGGTAGCTACTCCTCCCACAGTCCAAAAGATATTGCAGGATGCATGTTAAGATTTGGTCACTCCAAAATGTGTGAGAGTGAGACTGAACGGCGACCTGTTCAGTGGGTGGTTCCCTGCCCTCGCCCCGTATGGGTGCTCCACAAAGAAGATTGAACTTGGGCACAAACGGAAATAAAAAATATGGTGTTTAGATGGTCTGATATGTCCTACTCTGGATTTCCCAGTGTTCTGGCTGGAGTTATACAGGATCTTCGGACAATCGCTGAAGAGACCGCGGTGTAAGAGCAAATACTGTTCTACATTCTTCAGCAAGAGGTGCGAGTGTAAGCGGCACAATAAAGCACAGTAATAGGCTGTGCAAGTAATAGGCGGTGCTGCCGCTCATGCGGCGGCGTGCCGCTTTGCCGCTTTGCCGCTCTGCCGCGCCCGCTCGAAGAGCGGCAGCCGGACACCCCCTGTCGCTCCTGAGCTCTCCACAGTGTTTTGCAGTGTCCGTCAGTTTCGTGTTCCTCTCCCCTGCCCCGCGCTGCATAAAATCCTTTTTTATCATTCGTGACATTTTGCACTAATGCTTGCTACCGCTTTCTTTGTTGATGTGTGCTTTTATGGTGCTTTGCGTTGGAACTTGGGCTTGTGCAGCACGGTCCCCAGGTGGGAGGTGCAGATCCATCACGATGTGAAAGTGCAAATCAAACCCAAACCTGAGTGAGAACTTAAATCCAACACAACCGGTGGTGATTCATCACGATTTTGTTCATCTTTACTTTTTGTCACTGCAGCCTACATCCCTGTCTGTCCAAGAAAATGAGCCAGTGGAAACAGTCATTAAGGAAGAGGTACGGGAAGAGAACAGGGAAGAGGAGGGATCGAGGAGCTCGGAGGAGGAAGGAGAATTGTCCCCTGTAGCTATGACAACCAAAACAGAGCTCATTGAGAAAGATGTTGAGATGCAGACAGCATCAAAGCAGGACAGCCCCCCTCTGCAGCAGCAAGGTACCAAAGGTGTGTGTGCGCGTGTGCATGCGCACGCACTCTCCAATCATCACTATTTAGCAGTGTGGATCATTACCACTGTTCTGACTACTCTTTTTGCACCTATTTTTCCACCTTCAAAACCTTTATTTTAGCCTATAATGTCCCTTTCTTCCAACTATTTCTGATGTGAAACATCACTTGTTTTGGCCATGTTTCAGCTCCAAAAAACACTTTAGTGTGTCAGTGTCAATGTGAGCAAAATACATCCTGGTTTGCCCTGTAAGGAAGACAAACAATGTAAGCATAACTCCAACCCCATTGTCTGTATATGCATTTAAAATGACTTATGTAACACTATATTCCTATATTATTATTCTGCTACTTTGATTATACAGCACACATTTTTACTAAATAATAGGCAGTTGAAAAATGTCCCCCACAACTATCGCAAACTTCTTGTTAGCACTGTGGATGGCAATGTAAATCTGTGCATTCTGAACTTGACACCATCAACATGTCTCAGGTAAGTCTGGGTACGGTAACAAGATTTGATAGTTTTTCCTTGTTGTCTCCAGGGACATCCAGGCTTGACATCACCTTGAAGTGTTGTCCATCGGTTCAGGGAGCTGCTCAGTCACAGCGTCACAGTGCTCCCTCAGAAGGGCTGAGCGCTGTCAGCCTGCATCAGCTGCATCTAGAGGGACAGGTGAGGGTAAATGTGCAACCACCCTGTTTTAGCTGGCACATTGGTATTTCTCAAACTTTATAACAGCAAATGTAACATGCCGCCATTAAACACAATGCACTTCACCTGGGTTCTTTTTTTGTCGTCTTACTATATTATCACCTCTACTGTATGGAATCTACTCAGACACAACACTGAGTGACTTCTGCACAAGGAAATGAGACCCACGTACATGCAAATCTGATCTGCATGTACGCAAGTCAAACATCCACGTGCGCATGTATAGAGAGCTTACATTTATCAATTGCAGTTTTTTCATTCATTCAGCACTGTTTACCTCCAACGTTGTGACTGCTAGATCGATAACACTGTGTGAAAACCCTCCATTGTTTTCCGTAGCCTCTTCAAAGCGATCGTATTTCTGCATCCTGTATACTGCATCTCTGCTCCCTGTACTGTAGCTACATTGTACTTATATACTAACAAGACCCGTTCTAACGGTTGAATTTGGTTTAGCTGCAAAACTTTCATGTTCTTGTTCATGTTCATGCAGGCACCTTGTCACATCTGACATCTGAGGGCCATCATTAGGGTTTTAAATATTGACACCCAGGACTTTTCTGCGTCCCGGGTAGCGGGTATAGAGCTGGTCAAGTGCATATCATGGACCAATTTGTTTCCGTGCTTCCGGCTCTGAGGGAGGTGGGAGTTGAACACCAACCTGACCAGGTCCTCAGTGAGACTCTCTCAGCAGAGCAACACTACTAAGCCTCTCTGATCAGTTTGGCATGGTCCCTTACCACCTGAACTAGTCAACACCAGGTGGGTGATCACTTCACAGCTCAGTTCCTCGCTTCACCCACCATGCATGTCAATGCAGATCAGCTGATATTACTACAAAGTCACTCACTGATCTACCACCAAGGGTGTCCTTCACCAAGTTCACCAAGTGGATGCCCTTATGCTCAAACATGGTTATGGACACAATGTGATTACCACAGAGGTCCAACAACTGAAAACTAGTAGGGATCTGACTGACCAGACCCCCCCCCCCCCCCCCCCCCCCCCCCCGCCCCCCAGGTCATGCTGTCTTCACACAACCGAGCATTTAACCCCGCAGTAACAAACGTAGTAGATATTGTCTGGATACCATGGTCATTTCTTTTACGTCTTCGTTATGCAGTGTGACAGAACCAACCACAACTCTTCAGGCCTTAACAGTGAGTTCTGCTTCCTGATAATCACAAAATATTTATGTATTTCCATTTTGGTGTTGCTTTTTATTGTAAGTCGTTTTTTTCTCGAGGCTTAGAGACTAAAATCGAGGTCGGTGTGTCTTCCTGCTTACTCACACCCACTGCCTCCCCGAGAGACTCCGCCATATCTGAGGAGAGAGGGATAAATGAAGGAGTTAGCGATGGAGGGTGAGTACAGCAGAGATACGGGAGACTCCAAACAGGCCACACAAATTTCACTGCGTTTGAAGGAAGCTATGCACATCAAAAAGTAAATATTCATTGCAATAAATGTCTATCCGTCCATTTTTGATTATGTCTGAAAGACAGAAGTCAAAAGAGGCTTCTGGGGCTCAGTGAGTCTGAACCAAGTGTCAAGTGGAAATGAAAAATTAAATATAAAAACGCAAGAATTTATGGACACGTTTATTTGGACAAAATTACACATAGCACAATATATAGCTGTGCACAGCAATAAAATGGCCCTCTTCAATGACATGATTGTAATATTTATTCTGCCTTACTCATCCATTTTTATTTTTCTTTCCCTCACAACACACATGCATAGACATGCACGGAGCTTTTGAGATATTGTCAAAAAGAAGTTGAATGTGTTTGACCGGGGCAACGGAAATAGCTAGAAGGTTTATTCCAAACCACTGTTATCTTCTCCTAATATTCTCATTTTGTCTTCCTGCTCCAGCAGTAAAACCTTGTCATTTAGCTGTGGGAGGGAACCAGAGTATTAGAATCACGGTTGTAACTATGAGCTGTAAACAAATCTCTGTAGGTTCATCACTACCACCAAACCTTTTCATATTGACAGTGCTTTCACATTGTCATGTAATGGATTATTTTTACACAAATGTTGGCGATAACCAGTGAGATAAAGTGAAACAAAGTGAGTCCATTCGACATGAACCAGGACATAAATATCTGATTTGATTTGCAAGCAATGATTGTAGGTTCCATTTATTCTTGAATAAAAACATGGAATAACATTTCATTACATTTCCATAACATTAATTATTTATTCTAAATAAGTAGAGCTTATTTATCAAAAGTGAGCGCCCATTATTCAATTCTCAATAAATCCATAAATTAACAGAACACAAGGAAATTACCTTCCTATAGCATTTACAGCAGTTTTCTTTTTTTTTGTAATGAGCAGATGGGCTGACATCCCTCTTCCTCATTTCTTTAGGTTTCTGAAGTCTGAGGGTGCTGCTGGGAGCCCGGTGGACTGGACAGTATCTGACGTGGTCAGTTATTTCACAGCAGCAGGTTTCCCTGAGCAGGCCATGGCCTTCGGGACCCAGGTGAGCCTGTAGTCTTCTTCAGTAACCACCAGAGGCCACCATAGACAGGACTATTGGCCGTACCGTAACCTCCTCCGTTTGTAACTTACATGTACCGACCCAAATTGCTTTACTCTCTTCATTAGGAAATCGATGGCAAGTCTCTTCTCCTCATGCAGCGTAATGATGTTCTGACGGGTCTGTCAATCAGACTTGGCCCCGCACTCAAGATCTATGAGCGTCACATAAAGGTTCTGCAGAAAACACACTTTGAGGAAGAAGATTGCTAACAACAAACATGACATCCACGTAGAGAGACTGTCTGTATCTGCGTGTAGCTCAAGAAACCATATTAAGATGTATGCATGAGAAGCAATACACCTCAGTTTTCACGTCTCTCTCACACACACACACACACACACACACACACACACACACACACACACACACACACACACACACACACACACACACACAGGCACATACACACACACACACACACACCTCTGTTTGGCTTTCTCCTGGCTACAGCTGAGGAAAATGAGACCTGATTTCTTGGACTTCATTTGTTTTCTGCCAAACAAAGCAGTAAATGTTGGAGTAAGAAAGAATGATGAAAGGTTAGAAAAAAAGTCATGCAATTTATCCTTTTTGCTTTACAGCAATCAAGCACTTTGTTGACTTCTTGAATCCACTGTTAAAGAAGATTTGTTTGTTTTTAGCAGTTACTGTGTTCTGACCTTTATGCACATTATAAAACGGGGTGTGTTTAAAGCTTCTTTTCGAAGGGGATTTCTTGGGTGTGTGTTGTGCTGTAAAAGCAATGTATGTGTGTGGAGGACTGACAGATTACATTGATTTAAACAGAAACAAATGAGAAGTTTGCCAGGTTAGATACATTGTAAAGAGAAAAAGAGCATTCATTACAGTGAGACAAATAATTGCTGTTCAAAGCTGATAACTCTCGACTCTCACTATTTAAGTGGTGGTCGAGCCAAGTAAGACTGCAAGTTTGATTTTCAGTGTTTCAGATGCAAATTTACAACACAGCTTGTGTTCTTCACAACCTCATTAGAGGCCAGCTACACAAAACTAGACGTCCACTTCTTTACAATCTTGTCGGGCTGTGCCTGCAAGGACTTTGTTGTGGTGTCTGTAAAGGAGGCTGCAGTTTGGACTAAAAGGAAAAAAAAACACTTGATCCACTGTGTTCCACTTGTTGGAGTGGAGCACAAGCATTTTTGCCCAATTCAAATAGTTTCAGGCCAGAGAGGATGTGGCTTCTTAAGGTAACAGGACATCTGCAGAGAGATGGGATAATATGTCCTCACTGCTGTATATTTCCCTTAAAACAGTTTTCTCTTCTTATTGCTTGCTCTTCTCTTCTTATTCTTATTGCATCATTAGCATATAGCAAATAATAGTGTTTTGGTGCCGCCAGTCGTGATTAGTGCCATGGAAAGGGTGCAGCCTGTTTCAGATTGGTTGGACTGGCTTGTTTTAGACTCATCTGTGCGCTGAATTCAGAGCAGCACAAAGCCATGGACTGCTCTAAATGACCACTGTGAAACTGGCCTCTCAAAAGTCTCAAAACACTTTCACTCTCTGAACTAAAATTAGCAAAACTACCAATCTTCAACCAGTGATGATTTAGTGTAAATATGTTGAAAATAAGCCCATTTGATACATTGGCCTCCATGTGTAAACTATTGATGAACCACGGCCTATTTGAAAGATGTTAATGCAGGGTAAAGCTGAGTCAATCATACCACCAGCATTTTTTAACTATTTGTACCAGTCAACCTGAAGAAAACAAAACGTGATGATATTGTCCCACGTATCATTCCAGCTTTGGCATCACCTCCATATTATTGCTAAATAAGTTCATTTTTCTGATTATGCGTTTGATGTCTGTGTTTTTAGCATGTTGGTTGCATTCTGTAAATGTTTTGAGTCTGCTCTCCTCATACGGATCAATCAATCAACAATGTGTGCGTTCAAACCTCTGCTACCTCTCTCCCCTCATTTTCCCTTGTTTTTTTTTTGTCTCTTTGTTAGCACTTCGACAACACATTTTCAGAGTTTTGCACTTGGTTGAAGTTGAACAAAGGACAGCTTATGTCCATATTCTCACCACAGAGGCATACAGTGCGTCTATGCCTGTGATGCCAGTCTTGTGTGTTTGTTAAAATTTTGGTAATAAAAGTTGCCTTTAAAACACCAAAATGTGTCCGATTTGTGTGTGTGTGTGTGTGTGTACATACATATGCTGTGTCTAAATGTGTGTTTGTGCTGGACACAGACCTGCATAATGTGTGTGTGAGGGAGGGAAGCCAACGAGTGCTACACCAGCAGCTGCCTTCAGTCAGAACAGGGAGCTGGAGCAGGAGAGACCATGCTGCCTGTCACAGAGGAAAACACTTTTATAACTGGGACAGACGACAGACGTGCAAGTCTCGTTCCTTTTGAAAATAGGCTCTATGTAGAATTAATTTTCACACGTAAATATACTATAACTTTAAGTCAGGAACAGTTCTTTACAACTGGCTGGGAACTTGTCCCAGCAAGGGGAGGAGGAGATATCATTCTATATCGGTCCTGGGACACCCTCCAAGGTAAGTGCTTCTGTGTGTATGTGTGTGTGCGTGTTTATGAGTGTGTGTATGAGTGTGTGTGGGTCTACACGATGGGGTTACAAATACGACGGGGCTCCAGACAGGCATAATTATATCCCCACTGATCAACAAACAGGCTGCAGCTCCCAAAAACATGGAGGGTCATGGAAACGGAGGAAAAGGACAAGACTGAGACTGAAACCTCTTCAGAGACGGGCAGATGAGGCAGAGCTGAAAACCTTTGGCACTGAGCACAACAGAAATAACAGGCCTTAAGAGATCAGCTCCTGAATACACCACAGTGAGCGGGCAGAGTCCAAGTGGAAGGACCAGACTTTAGTGTGAAAAAGTGAGAACATCTGAAATCGGACGGAACAAAAGACAGCAGTCATGCCAGGTCCAGGCGGAGCAGAGTGAGTGGAACAGCTGCATGTGTATGTGTGTGTGGACTGGGATGTGGGTGGGTGTGTGCACCCTCATGTATATATTCAATAGTATGTCAACGCTTAAGTCATGTATAGTACATTTGTCTCTGAAAACTTGCAACTTGCAGTTTCTGAACCACAGTATGTACGCAAGATATTTAGATTAAACTCAGAACTATTGATGAGGTATTGACATATGTTGCAGCCTCATTGTTGCTATGTGCAGAGCCAAAGGGATTCTAAATACAGCTCAGCGTCACATGAGGAAATTAGAGACACAAGTGCAGAGGCTGCATGCAAGAGAGTCATAATGTGTCTCTTGTTGAAAAGCCCAAAGGGAGAAGATTTCTCCACCGCTATCTTGAAGCAGAAGCACAGACCCAACAGACTCATTGTGGATGAAGCTCTCAATGAGGACAGCAGCATTGTCAGCCTGTCACAGGTGTGTGTGAGGCGTAACCATAGAAACTGGCATGTGTGTGTGTGCGTGTTTCCTCCAATACTGGTGAGTGTCTGTGTGTGTTTCCATTAGAATAAGACGGAGGAGCTGCAGCTCTTTCGGGGAGACACCGTGGTGTTAAGAGGGAGGAAGCGTCGCCAAACTGTGTGCATCGTCCTGACCGATGACACCTGTGGAGATGACCGAATCCGCATGAACCGTGTGACACGCAACAACCTGCGTGTCCGCCTCGGTGATGTCGTCAGGTAGATGCCCCAGCTGTGTCCAAGGGTCACAGCGGGAATCGTGTCCTGTACTTAAGTAAAACCAGATTGTTGAAAAGGTTTAGTGCAGGCAAAAGTACAACTGTGCACGATGGAGAAAGTAACAGTCAGTGCTTTGTCATGATGTCTGAGGTTTTTGGTGTAATATTGCTATTTTTTCTGTAATACTGCTCGCTGTTGAGTTTTTTAATCTACTTAGATCTTGTGATGTCTGCAGTGTTGCTCTCCTGTGAGTAACTGTGAGTTTTCTAGTCGTTAGTATTTTTCATAGATTTACCAGATGAATAAGGAAGAATTTACATGCCTTGTGTTTAATCCCTCGTAGTCAGTTAAGCGTTAAAGTCGTTTGAATAGGAAGATATATGGTTATAAGAAGTCTTCTCAATATATTAGACAGGTGTACTAGAGTAAAAAGGGCAGTATTATCAGTTAGATCCTCTGCTGACATCTGTGTTATCACAGCATTCATGCCTGTCCTGATGTCAAGTATGGCAAAAAGGTCCATATCCTCCCCATAGATGACACCATCCAGGGCCTGACAGGAAACCTCTTTGAGGTTTTTCTGAAGCCGTATTTTCTGGAGGCATACCGGCCCGTACATAAAGGTACTGCTGCACCCATGCCACAGATTAGGCCTCGGTAAAACGGCCACCACGTGGCTACAAAGTGTACGCACTTAAATCGGTTGTAAAAAATGTGTTGCCAGATGACATCTTCATGGTGAGGGGGAGCATGAGGGCGGTGGAGTTCAAAGTGATGGACACAGACCCCAGCCCTCACTGCATTGTCGCCCCAGACACCGTCATCTACTGTGAGGGAGAGCCGATCAAGAGAGAGGTGTGTGTGTGACAGATAATAAAGGTTCAGGGCAGCATCA
This sequence comes from Karalla daura, assembly GCA_029224185.1. Taxonomy (NCBI): domain Eukaryota; kingdom Metazoa; phylum Chordata; class Actinopteri; order Chaetodontiformes; family Leiognathidae; genus Karalla; species Karalla daura. The sequence continues at coordinate 20,622,449 of CM055189.1, forward strand.
GACCATATTTTTGGGAGATATCAGGGAGAAGTTTGTTTCATATCTAAACTACTGATTAAAGTAGTGCATAACCACATAACCACGTACTTACCATGTACGTACTTTCAACTGCACTACACTGATCAGAAGGCTCAAGGATTTTGAGAATGGACCAAGTAATGTACTTATTAATGGTACAAAGAGATCAGATGTACGCAGAACCATGGCCACCACGTGTTTCCCAAGGGATTCTAGCAGATGTGACTCTTATACATTTCCTTGTGAAAGGATGAGGAGGAGAGTCTCAATGACATTGGCTATGATGACATTGGAGGCTGTCGCAAGCAGCTGGCCCAGATCAAAGAGATGGTGGAGCTTCCCCTCAGACACCCTGGTCTCTTCAAGGCAATAGGAGTCAAGGTGCTGCACAAACACACACAAACTGTGATCACATACACGTGGACCTGTGCTTTCTTTTTTGTTTGTAACATGGGGTATTTTTCCTCTCGTCACTGGTAGCCCCCTAGAGGGATTCTGCTGTATGGCCCTGCGGGTACAGGCAAGACCCTGGTGGCTCGGGCTGTAGCCAACGAAACAGGCGCCTTCTTCTTCCTGATCAATGGTAAATCTTTTTCTCCTTCTTTAGAAAATCAGCTGGCTCTGCTTGTATGAAAGCGAAAAAACATAATTTGTTTCATAGAAAATGTAACGAACACGATTACTCTCTGAAGGTCCTGAGATTATGAGCAAACTAGCGGGAGAGTCGGAGAGCAATCTAAGAAAGGCATTTGAGGAGGCAGAGAAAAATGCCCCAGCCATCATCTTTATTGATGAGCTGGATGCCATCGCTCCCAAGAGAGAGAAGGTAAACAATGAAGAGCAAATACAAAATATTCAAAAATACTGTTTCTCCTCCATACTGTCAATGTAACTTTGTGTGTGTGTGTAGACCCACGGTGAAGTGGAGCGGCGTATAGTCTCCCAGCTACTGACTCTCATGGATGGTCTGAAGCAAAGAGCTCATGTGGTTGTCATGGCAGCAACAAACCGACCAAACAGTGTGGATGCTGCTCTGAGACGCTTTGGTCAGGACAGACACACTAACACACACACACAAACACACACGCACACACATATGCATTTTGGTATTTTAATGGGAACTTTTAGAGCGCACGATTGATGATGTTGGACTCTCTCTCTTCAGGCAGGTTTGACCGGGAGATTGACATTGGAATCCCTGATTCGACCGGTCGACTGGAGATCTTGCAGATTCACACCAAAAACATGAAACTGGCTGATGATGTTGATCTGGAGAGGGTGAGAGAGCAGCTTAGGCCAAGATGTTAGTGTAAAAGCACTACTGAATACTACAAGGTATTGGGAGAGAAACAGATTTGTAAACCTTTGACTCCTAAAATAGCAAAAACTGGTTGAACATCTCTGAGTTTTATATTTATTCTCACGTCACAGGACAGAAACATTACCTATGGCATTCTATCTATTGCTGTTATATAGTTTGTGGTTGAGCTGATTTTGTTTCCTTATTCCTGAGACAAAACTTTCAATTAGAATCTTTGCAAAGTGGCCGTAACAGTAAGACCTATGGAAACTAAAATAAGTTACTTTCAGCCCCCACTCTCTGTTACAATTAAAGGACAGAATACCTTTGCTGCTACCAACTTCACTGCCATCAGCTTGTGTCTTTGCCTATTGCTGCTGAGGAAAAAACCTCACACTCCATCCTAGATTGCCACAGAGACCCACGGTCATGTTGGCGCTGACTTGGCGGCTCTTTGCTCTGAGGCGGCGCTGCAAACCATCCGCAAGAAGATGACGCTCATAGACCTGGAGGATGAGTCCATCGATGCCGACCTGCTCAACTCGCTGGCAGTCACCATGGACGACTTCCAAGTAAATACACATCCACAGTGCTGGGGGGTTTGTGTCTGTGTCGTCCCGTGTCTTTGGGGATTTTCTCCAGGCACTCCGGCACTCCGGTTTAGACCAGAGCTCCCAGCACTGCACACACATGCATGATGTGTCAGTTCACTGATGCCATTGTGTCTTCCCTCAGTGGGCGCTGAGTCAGAGCAACCCCTCAGCTCTGAGAGAGACAGTGGCAGAGGTACCTCAGGTGAGCTGGGAGGACATCGGTGGACTGGACGAGGTCAAGAGAGAACTGCAAGAGCTTGTCCAGGTACAAGAACCACTCACACACACACAAATGCATTTCAATTCTGATCTAATTAAAAAAGGGAATTGAAATTCAACAGACGGGTTTGATTTGTAGGTATACAATTAGTATAGTATGAACAACTTATAAACAATAATTATATCGGCAACAAATGTTTTTCTCCTCAGTATCCTGTCGAGTATCCGGACAAGTTCCTTAAGTTTGGTATGACTCCATCTCGTGGTGTGCTGTTCTATGGGCCCCCAGGCTGTGGGAAAACCCTCCTGGCTAAAGCCATTGCTAACGAGTGCCAGGCAAACTTTGTCTCGATCAAGGGACCGGAGATGCTCACCATGTGGTTCGGAGAATCAGAGGCCAACGTCAGAGACGTGTTTGACAAGGTAAGAGCAGTGACAGGAAAGACTGGATGGACACCAGCATCTCCCAGGTTTCACACGTCCCTCCCCTCCGCCTGCAGGCCAGACAGGCCGCTCCTTGCATCCTGTTTTTTGATGAGCTAGACTCCATCGCAAAATCCAGAGGAGGCGGAGCTGGGGATGCAGGTGGAGCAGCTGACAGAGTCATCAACCAGATACTCACAGAGATGGATGGCATGTCCGACAAAAAGAATGTTTTCATTATTGGTGCCACCAACAGGTAAACTTGTTGTTTTGTGAGCACGGTTTGCCAGGTCAGAACCATGGCGGTGAGCACTGATTTTTCTCTCTGTTCACCTTTTTTTCACACCAGACCAGACATCATAGATGCCGCTATCTTACGGCCGGGCCGTTTAGACCAGCTCATCTACATCCCCCTCCCAGACAAAGCATCTCGCAGAGCCATCCTAAACGCCAACCTGCGCAAGTCCCCAGTCGCACGAGTAAGTGGTTTACTCACCCACTGGCAAAGAGAGCTGGTTCTCTGTAGGTCCTCTTCCCCACATTTACACAGTGAGACGCTCAATGTCTTCACTCATCTTTAACCAATAACGGAACCAGTTGAATATGTTCACATCTAAGTGTCTGTCATATTGGCCCTCTTACTCTTCCCTGTAGGATGTGGATCTGGAATACCTGTCTGGCATCACAGAGGGTTTCTCCGGAGCTGACCTGACAGAGATCTGCCAGCGGGCTTGTAAGCTGGCCATCCGCGAGGCCATCCAGGCCGAGATTCAGGCTGAGCGACAGAGGCAGAGCAGACCGGGCGTCCCCATGGTCAGACAGCCACCGCTGCACTACACAGCTACTTATTTACACCATGCACAACTGTGTTCATCAGGAGACTCACAACTGGGTCACTCTGACTCTTTCTGTCCTTAACACGCACCTCAACTTACTCCCTAATGTACTGTTCTAATTTAAACATTTTAAGCAAAGTCTGTCCTTTGAAGGTCTGTGTATAAGTGAACTTGTGTTTAACAAAATGTCCTCAATCCCGGGGGCAAGTTTACATACAAACACACACACACACACACACACACACACACACACACACACACACACACACACACACACACACATCTCAGTACGCTCCACTCCTCAAAATAGTGCCAGGCTGTGTGTGCTTGGTACAGACAGAGATTGTGGAAGATTAAAGAGTTCCCTAAAGGGCGGCTGTATGTTTTGTAACTTTCAGCCTTTGGACTGGGAACACACAAACACACACACGCAGACACATGAATTCCTCTTGATGTTTCTTTAATGTTCTCTTAATGCTCAATGTCTGCAGGATGAGGACTTTGATCCAGTCCCTGAGATTAGGAAGGACCACTTTGAAGAGGCAATGAGATTTGCTCGTCGGTCAGTCAGTGACAATGACATCCGCAAATATGAAATGTTTGCTCAAACACTGCAGCAAAGCAGAGGCTTCGGAAACTTCAGGTATGCACATTCAAGCACAGCACATGTCGCTAGAGATTGACACATGAACTGATTTCTACAGAAACTTTGAAAGACTGTTTCGTTTTCTCTTCACTCAGGTTCCCCTCAGCTACCGGTAATCGGCCTAGAGGTCAGGGATCAGACTCTGGATCCGGAAGACCAGGCTTGTACAGTGAAGATGGCAATGATGATCTCTATCAATGATAAAAACACATACAGTTGAACAGCTACGCCAGTACTGTGCTTGGCTTCTATGTGGGAAATGAAACCATGAGAGTAACGGGAATGGAAATGGACAAGAACAAAAGGAAAATGTGGTGACATGATGTAATAATGACATAAGGATAATTAAAAGTCATCTTTTGAAACATTTCATTAGTTGGAATCAAACATTTCCATATCTTGATGTCTTGATGCGAAAACATTTCAATGTAAAACACAATGCAAAATCAATATTTGTACTGAGAAAGAACATAAGTATTATACTCCCATCTGGTTGCACTATGTAAATCCTAACCCTAACCCTAACCCTGTGAAACATTAATATATTTTAATGCCTCAGTAATCATTTTGTCAAGATTTTTCTCTGTCTCTATCAACCAAGAATAGAGTTCACAGTGCTGTGAAAAAGAAAACAGCCAGTGTTTATGTCAGTATCAACAATTGTGATTGTAATAAAGACAAGTAAAAGTGTCTGTTGTGAATTTTTTTTGGATAGAATTACACACTATCACATTGTCAGGACAATAAAATGAATGATAATGGTGATCTACCTTGTTGTATCTTGGGGTTACACCAATGATTTATACTATAAAATGGCCTAGCTGACATCTTACTGTTTCTAAACAATGAAAATTAAAAAAATAATAATAACTAATTTAATTTTTGCCTTGGTGTTAAGGTAGAAATAATTCCCCATCACAGTCCAGGAAAACGGTCATGTTTTTGTCAGTTGTACTTTACAGAGTGAGTATAAAACCTTCAAGGCCCAGTAGGGTAGTTGCAGCTACTGCACACAGTTTTTAATGTAGAATTTGCAGAAATCAGTTAATATCATCCTTAATATCATCCATTTTTCCAAAATAAAGCATTTTTCATATTTAAAAAATCTTTCCAAATGATAGCCTATTACATTTTTTTTTTTTTTGCCGTGCTGCCCGTTAGCAAATAGCCTGTTATCAAATAGTAGCAGCCTGCAGCCCAGTGGTTGGGGATCCCTGAGGTAATGGAGGGATGGACATAGCTCTTCTCTGTCTGATGTGTCTGCAGCGTTGTCTTCAAAGAAGTGTCCTCTGTCTTTCAAATAAAGATGTACGGCTTCGTTCGGACCTGTGTGTATCCATGTGTTTGTCTGGTTGTTTGACTTCACCTATGTATAATTCAGAGAATTTTTTCAGAAAACTGCCTAACCACATAACCACCAAACTGTTTTGGTTTCCATTAAGGACGTACCTGGAAGGTTTTGGAACTTGCTGGGAAGGGGTGATAAGAAAGCATGGCTTCCTTGACTCCTCTACCAAACTATCAGTCCTCCCTGTTTGATATGTATATGTCTTCAAAGTAGTGTGCTTTGTTTTTCAGATGGAAATGTACTGTTGAGTTCCACATGGAGCAGAATGCAGTTATGAAATTTTTAACTGGCAACACAAAGCAAAAACAAATCACCCCTACAGCCAGCATGGAGTGCAGAGCTCATTGGTGGTTTTGCTCTGCTGTGCATCATTGACCTGCTTTCAACATACTCTTAATTGTTTTATTGGTTTTATTGCTTGTTCTTGGTCTCATGTTCTTTTATACTTAACACAGGATGCACAGAAATTCGTGTCAACAGTGGTTGCACTTAAACAAAAGTGCTTTATAAAGTTATCATTATTCTCTGTTGCTGCCCACAGGCTCTGTAAAAATGTAATCTTGTCCCGCCTTCAATCAAATTTAAATCTGTTTTTTATATTTATTTAGTCATACCTTGTTCTTATTCTTATATATTTTTCAGTGTTTCTGAATCAAATCAAACAACTCGATCTGACCTGTGGTTTCACCAGCGGAACCTTTGTTATCCAGCACCGGGGGGGGGGGGTAGGTGTTTCCTCACGTACCACTCCGCTGTTTATTTCCGCAGAGAGCGGAAGTTCGTGCAGGGGCTTGTGGAGGTGACCGAATGGCCGTATGGTGAATTGTCGATAAACTAAAAGGAAAATAAGAACGATCACTTCCAGCTACTAGCGCACTGAAATCGTCGGCACCATGGGAGCCCACCTGGTCAGACGGTACATCACCGAGACAGAAACCGAGCCGGACCCGGAGAAGAAATTCGAGTTCGACCCTAATTTCGGGTTCGGCGAGAGGAAAGAGAGAGGTCTGTCAGCTCTCAACTACACAGCCGCGCGAACCGCCGCACGACACCGTTTGTTAATGATAGTTGTGATTTCACTTGAAATACATATTAGTCGTGTTTGCCCTGCCCTTAGCATTAGCCGAGCTAGCTTCGTGCTAATGGCTGCTCTGCACGGTTGTCAGCCGTGCCCGGTACCTGAAGTCACTGTTGCACTACCTTCCATTACTGAAGACAATAATATATTGCACTCAGCACATAACACAGACACTTAGGAGAGTTGACATTGCGTGAAGTGTATAACCAGATGTGCCCAAAGCAGGACGTGCAAACGGGTGCCAATATAATGTAGTACAAGTAGGAACATGGAATATACATTTATATGATAGAAAGTTCCAGCGTATAAGTAAGATAAAAGCAAAGGGGTAGCAGATCAAAGCGTAGTGTATACAATGCTGTTTAATTAAAATTTATGCGAGACGAAATATATACACTACGCAGTAACCAAGTAACACAACATATAATGTGATCAGTGACTATATATTTGATTCTTGCATAAGATTGTGGGTATTTGCGAATGTATTGTATGTGTGTGATCTATCTAGCTCCCTATAAGTGTTGTTAATTGGAAAGCCATGGGTACCCCTGAACATGTATTTTCAGTATTTGTATTATCCAAATTATATCATGTCCAAATAGTGTGATCTCGACATTTTATAACATGTTCAGAATGGAGTATCTAGATTAACAATTATAGATAGATAGATAGATAGATAGATAGATAGATAGATAGATAGATAGATAGATAGAAAGAACACATCAAACAATCAAAATCAAGGTTGCAGAAAATAGCCATGAGGGATAGCAAATTATTAGCGCAAATGTGTTTGTTCCAGTTCCGTCCATGTGCAGAGGCAGAGTGCACAGAACCTTATATTAAATGAATAAGAATAGAGCAGTGATAGCATAACTTTATATCACATATATTCAGGAAATCTGCTCACTGTTGAAGGTGTTTCTGCAGCACTGATGTTAATGTCATGATTCTACTTCAAAGTGGTCTTCTTACATTTACAATTCACTTTGATTTCTTAAAGCCTTGAGAGTTGGTTTGTTAAACATGTTCATATGAATAATGTAGATTATAGATGACAAAAAAATACCCAGTACTGCTATCCTGGACAGTACGTGCATGCTGTATTCTACCATTCCTTAACAAAACAACAATTCACAATATGAACCCTTCTATCCCTTTGCCAGAGATGGTCGCGACTCAGGAGCAGATGAACTTGGCCCAGCTGCCTTTGGAACAGAGAGACTACTGTGCCCATTACCTTCTGAAACTCATGAAGTGCAAGCGGGACAACTGGCCCAACTTCCTGGCCTGCAAGCACGAGAGACACGACTGGGATTACTGTGAACACCAGGAGTAAGTGTAGAGAGCTGTAGACTGTAGACCAGGGGTGTCAAACTCATTCCACAAAGGGCCGTGTGGCTGCAGGTTTTTGTTCCAACCAAGCAGCAACACACCTGACTTGACTCTTTCAATGAACTGACCTCAACCTTCAGACAGCTGATTGGTCAGACTGTGACCTCTTGATTGGTTGGAACAAAAACCTGCAGCCACACGGCCCTTTGTGGAATGAGTTTGACACCCCTGCTGTAGACTATGTAGGCTTTTAAAAGCCTGGTGCTCTGTCATGTCCCCCTCAGTGGTTTCTTTGCATATGCATCATTAGTTATGTGTTGAGGGTTGCCTGAGCTGTAAGTAAAAGGACAATGTTAAACACACTTGATGTTAATTGATGCTTTGATCTTGCCATTATTGCTTCCTCTCCATTGAGTTATATTTAGTGGCCTGTGCCAGTGTAATAACACTTCTTAAATCAAGGAAAACGACCACCAGACGCCTTCATAGAAGGAGATCTCAGATCTTTGCTGGGGAGAAGTGTAAAACCTACCGATGAACCAGTCCCTATATTGTGAAAATAATAATTGTGCCCCCTCCTATTCTGGATAGCCTGGAAGAAAGCTCCGTTTGAGATACAATACACTTTAGACCAACGCTGATAAACACAATCGACCTATGTGATTCTACAATAAAGTGGCTGTCCTTTGGTCCAGCCTGCACATTGATGTAGAGAATAAAAACCATCAACCGTCAATGACCGCTTTCAGGATGAACTGGGCTCATGCAGTGAGGGCAGTAGTCGTCGTAAGGGTTGATGTAATATCCACATAGAAATAAAGTTAAAAAAAAAGTTAAACTAATGAGAGGGTTGTTTCATTCATAGCCATTTTGTTGCTCTTGTGGGGGAACATTGGAAGCATTGGCTAGGAAGTTCACACAGTGATTGACCCTAACCTCTTTATGGTTTCTGTATCATATAATCAAAGTTGACTTGAATGCCCTGAATTGCAAGTTTCCAAATCTTTGTGTGAAGTAAGCAAGTATTGAGTTTTTTTTTTTTCTTTCGGGAAATGAGAACTCAGCCAAGCAAAAATCCCACATTGGTTTGCATTTTAATCTTCATCAAAATGTGACCTTTTACTGCACATCCACTTTAAAAACTAACAGAGGATCATTTTTCTCTCTGCAGCTATGTGATGCGGATGAAGGAGTATGAAAGGGAGAGGAGGCTCCAGCTGAGGAAGAAGAGAATTGAGGCTCAGGCCGAAGCTGCATGATCAGTATGCGTCCTCGATGCGTCGTCTTCTCTGTATATACATGCTGTTGTCAACAATAAACAATATTGTTTAAGCTCGACAACTCTCAATCTTAAGTCCTTTGAATGATCTGAAAATTAGTTTGGGATATTGAGTTGATGGAGATACTTTGAACATATTTGAACCCTTAGGCTACAGTCAGTGCTAAATTGGGACCATTCGACCCAACTGCCGTCAAACAGTCTCCTTATTCCTCTTAGAAATTCAGCCATGGTGACACTTTTTACCTTTGGGATCAGTCTGAAAAGCAATGTTGACATTTCTAATGGCAAAGTCCCGTAGGTGTGGCCATGGCAACGGCTACATATTTAGACAAGATTTCAACACACACGTTCACGTTAAAACCACAAGATGATCACAAAGTTCATGTGATAACTGCGCAGCCACATTTTGGTTTACCTTTTTTTAATAAATTACTTCAGACATCAACAAAATTAAATGCCGTCATGGTTTCAACTTGAGAATGGGTATCAAAATGGGGAGTTTTGTTGAACATCAGCAGATGCAGAGTCCGCTCATCGGTACTGCTAGGTGACGTTGTTAACCATCTGAGGAGTGTTCCTACTGGTACATTCAGCAGCTTTTACAGTGGCACCTGCTCTGGGAACTCAACAAACAAGACCAAAACCAATCAGAATGTGTTTGCCCATGGGCAATAAAAAAATAGAGTAAGTGTAGTGTGTTACATTTTCACTCAACACGACAGGAATTGCAGATAAGAAGGGAAAGAGGGGAGCAAGGAAAAGGGAACACAAGTTAGGATCTTTCAGTCCAGTGCAGATTTTGGAGGATGAAAGGGGGGAAAAGGGGAGGGATCCCTCTCAGTGGAGTTGGAGAGCGTGGGGTCTACTTGACTCCTACAATGACCAGGTGAGGGAGCGGGCGGTTGGTCTTCTACAGGACGAAGGGCAGGATGGGAGAGCGGAGGGGAGGGTAGTCGCGGAACTCCTTCAGGTAGCTGCGGTGCTTGCCCTTGGCCCACACGGTCATCTGGATGAAACCCACCAGGGTGAAGAAGGCTACGGGCAGACACTGGGTCATCAGGGTGAAGCCCAGCCAGGAGCCCAGCTGCAGGAGGAAGATGAGGGCGGTTACACACAAACTCAAACCACCAGAGGGCGGCAGATTCAACTTAAACTGTGTTGAGCGAGAGCAAAGAGGTACGGAGCAATGTGATCAGATGGAACACAGTGGGTGAGTGGTTAAAGCTGGTTTGATCCCCAGACCAAGGGCTGTCTGGGGTTTGCATGATCTCCCCCATGGACTTTTTTTCTTCACAGTCTAAAAACAGGCATGTCTATCAGTGACTTGCCCTCACCTGTGGTTGTATAAGTTAAGTTAATAAATGGTGTTTGTGTGCCTTGCGATGGACTGGCAATGTGTCCAAGGTGCGTTCCCTAACTTTGGGTGATGTATGCTGGAGACACACTCCAGAAAACGCCCTGTAACACTTTAAGGGTGCAAAGCAGCTAAGATGCTGAATAGATGGATGATGAGATGGGTTTACAGCTTCCACTAGTGCAATTAATGTCTGCCAACTCTTGGTTTCTGTCTGCTAAGTGTATTGTCATGAGATGAAGAACCAGCCATCAAATGACTAGTAAAGCACATTACCTCATAGGTGTAGTTGGGACAGGAGACCAGCAGGAAGATCCAGGTGAAGGGGTTCTTGGTTGGATAGGGAATCTTCCTGGTCTTGGAGCCTGGTTTCACAAAAAAGAAATGTCAAAGAAAACCCTTTTACTCTGCCCTACTTTTCATGTTTGGCCCATCTCTAAGAATAAACATGGACTACATCTAAAATTGATTTGAAATGCCACCATAGACAAATTTTCTCAGCGGTCTCCATTAACCGTTTCACTTCACATGAGAGGCTGCTGTCTGTGGCCTTTTTTCTGCTCTTCTTGCTGGCTTCTGGCAGATAGATCCTGACTGGATGAAAGTCATGTCACCTACCTCAGCACAGGAATTTATTTTCAAAATTAATTTTGAGAAAAGCATTGATTGCTGCTTTGTAAGAGATCTGTATTTACTGGTATGTGGAAATACGCGCCATCAGGGGCTTCAGTCACAAAACCCAAATACTGACACTGCTGGTTGGCAGTGGCTCAAAATCTGTGTGTGTGTGTGTGTGTGTGTAATGAAATGTGTACCTGGTGGACGGAGGTTCCGAAGAGCAACGTGAATGGAAAAGTTGCCAATCTGACAGAACTAAGAACAAAAGAGACAAGTAATTAAGTACCGAGTGTGAGTACATATGCATGTCCACAGAGCATAAGATGGTTCCTGAAAGAGAGAAAGGTTCTTGTGCTTTTTTTAATTACATATGTCAAGGAAGTGAAATGCACCATAACGTAAAGGGCAGTAAGTTAGAAGACTGAAGGTCTTACCAAGAATATGATGAGGGCCAGTCTGATCTGTTGCTCCCCATAGACTGCAACAGCACACAAATTGACGCGAGTTAACAATGAGAGGAAGCTCCGGTCGCTGGTGTGTGCCAGTGCTGAGCGTGTGCGCGCCATACTCACTAGGTGGCGTGTACAACGGGTGGTTGATGTAGTAGGCCATCCACGCTGCAAAGCCCCAGTAGTACGTACAGTTCTGAAACGAGAGTGCAGCGGAGACGGGGCACATTAGAGGCTGCTCATGCGGCAACGTGACACCTGTTGCACACACACGAGTGAGCAGGACACGCGGCTCACCTTAAAGATATTGCGTAGCGGCATTGTTCCGTGAGAAAAGCGATGGACGAACAGTGTCTCCAGCAGCCTCTTGACGTAGTGGAACGAGTGACACATGCAGGCGAGGCTGGGAAAAGCAAAGACATAGTCATGGTCAACTTTGGGAAATTTCTACCTTTATGCAAGAGATTCTAATAAACTGACAACTGTGCAATTTAACACAGATTCTTTGTTTGTATTCACATTGTGTTTGAGACACTCACTGTACGACCCAGTGTTTACTGGTGGTGAAGTCATATTTGGATGCATAGATGAAGGGGACCCTGAAGTAGAACATCAGATAGATGACCAGGGGGCCGGTGTACTCTGTCAGAAACACCTGAGAGGGAAAAAGAAAAAGTGGGACAGGAGAAGTCAGAGCCCTGCACTATGACAGCGAGGCCTCTGTGCGGCACTCTATGCTGTACTCACTGTGACCCAGCTGATCTGGGCTCCCAGGTCTCTGAAGTAGAAGGTCGCTGTGGTTCCTACAGGAAGATTCTGCAGAACATCCTCATCCTTCAGCGATTTGCCCTCTGAGACACACACACACACGTTTACTGAATGAGTGAGGCGGATAGAAGCAGCACTGCAATCACTTTAAGACCTTTACATCTTCAGATCTTTCTTTATATCCCTGAAGCTGAACATAAAACTGCTCTATCACTGAAATCATTTCATAGACGTCATAGAGTAGGCAAAGCCTGGAGGACAGCAACAGTTTATCAAATCGTAATCATGCAAAGCTTTTACATATGTATATGCTACAACTTTGTTGCTCAAAACAAAATGTAGCTTAAATTCTGTCTAAAGAACCTTATAGTGCCTGAACGTGATGGTTAATGTTTTCTATTAGAATTGGAAAAGACAACAAAAGTATGTGTCATTCAAAAAAAAAAAACAAGTGCAGTTGCCAAACTCTGGCTCACTTACTGGGGTCAAGGCGAATGGACTGTCTGGCTGGGTACCACTGAGGATCTAAAACGGACACAGACACATTCTTCACAAACATCTCAAGACATAAGGTCAGTGTTTCTGCGCGCGCGCTGAAGATTGGCTGGATCCGCGGTCAGATTTATGAGGCTTAAGTCGCCTGCACAGAGATGGCACTCACGGCTCTTGTGGAACATGGACTTGATCTCCCCGATCGTGGCATTTGGCTCGACCTACAAATAACAGCACAATAAATAAGCGCGGGGGCACGTACACACATGCACACAAAGGAACAGATAATAACCCTGTTTTCCGTTCATGACAGCGATTAGTGGTAATTTTAGCTCTGGCTGTGCCCACACACCCCATGGACATACGGCATTCAACAGCTGGTAATGGGGTTTCAAAGAGCCAATACACACACACACACACACACATCGTCACAGCCAAAGTATACGACCTTGTGCAGGGCTGCCAGCTATGGCCCGACTGTCCCCAAATTTAAAATCATGACAACGCTATGGAAACATGGAGCAGCCGAGTCAGGATGCACAGAGTGGTTAAAGCTTGCATCCACTTAGCACTCTTGGTTACGCCATTGTTCTTCATTGGGACAGTTGCTCCTGCTTTCTCCAAACGCTTTCTCCCCCTTGGCTTTTTCATGAAACATTTCTTGAGGCACCCAACTTAGTCGACAGATTTGATACCGATGAGAGGAACAAGAGATGATGCACATGGATTGCAAGGCTTGATTCACAGTGTCTTTAATAAAAGAATTAGAGATTATTATTTACATGATTTTATGCATTTTATGAAGGCATTATTTTAAACTATTACGAATGATCTGGTAGTGATCAGATCAATGCCTTATCAATACCTCTGCAACTACTCGATAATTCTTTTTCCTCCTTATTCTGCCTGTTTATCATGTACATACAGTATAGTCATTTATTGTGTGTGTGTATAGTGCACAGAATTTCTTTCAGTGAACGTGGAACCCCAATAAAGTTCATCAGGGTTTGTTCAATTCCTCCGGCTACAGTTGGTCGGCTCTGGGAGCTCCATCTGAGGTCGACTGTGAGGCTCCGAGGCTGCGACTGACTTGGCCCAGGTTCATGTTCTGCTCATGAGACACTGCAAGCCATTTTCAGCAGGGTGACATCACTGAGAAAACACCTCTCTGTGACCCTGGCAGCCCCGCGATATTTTCTCGAGGCTTCATTCAGTGTCGAGATCACACAGTCTGCCCTATAAGCCCTGACCCCGACATGATACGAGACCAGGGTTTTTATTTCCAACTCATCTGAAGCCTACTTTAGGAAAGCAGTCCCCAGGAGAGCTCCCTGTCCGGATCCAGATCTGTGTAACCTACTCTCCAAAATGTGTCGAGATTGCACATGCTATCACTCTGAAAACTGAGATAATCTGACAAGAGCGCGGATAGATCCCCCTACTAGGTGGTCTTGAGAGGCAGCCTCTGAATAGAGGAAACTCCTCCAGCTGACAGGCTAATACCACTGTAAACTCGACTAATGCAACCCTATACACCCACGGACCTCACACCAACAACCCTCTAAACCCTCCTAATGCAGCAGCACCAACGTACAGGTCCGGCACTAAACAAATCAAAGCCGTACAAGCCATGTGCAAATGACGAGACAAGCTCGGTAACACAACAGGCTTAAATGTCCTGACAAAATTAATGTGGCCAACAGGTTAGTGACTCAAACCCATCAGATTACATCACTCTGGCCCAATTTGGCTTATGGTTGTCCAATATCTATATCATATATACATATATATATATATATATATATATATATAGCATGTTTGTTTGACTAAGACCTTATTCTGAGCATGCATTTAATCTATAATATTGAATACAGCTGGTTTCTCATAGCCTTTCATGGCATGTCTCTTCTGTTAGTAGTCTATTACATAACATTTCTTATATGCAAACTCAAAGATGTAACAATGCAAAATAATAGTGGGTTACAGACACACACAAACTTGGTCACAGAAGGAACAAATTTAAAGAGTGTCTTTGCCCCAAAATTATTTTTCTGCATTTATACAATATTACACTATGGTTCACTTCACTACATGAACAATAACATTTTACATTTCTGGAACGGCATGCTTTCTGCATCCCCCTGAAAGCTGTAATGAAGACAGTAAATGACAAGCATTACAGTGGCAGCTGATGCATCTCAAACCTTTAATCTTATTACAGAAAGCTGAGCTTTTCTTGGCGTTATCCCCAGTCTCAAAGCTTCATAATCGATATCATGGATGCCATGGTGCGATTCAACAAATGATACGCTGTGAAAGCGTCGCAAGATCTGATGCCGTCTGGTTATCTGGGGCAGCTGCTCAGGATGTGAAACCTGCGGTGGCACTGAAATGTCCTGTGATGCAACGTGAACTGTGCGTGGTGTGACTCCTACCCAAACTGACCGCAGAGCTGAGGCTGCAGCTCATCAAACGCAGTCGCAATGAAAAGTGAGCTTCAGAGGCTGACTTATTGTCATTTGCATGGCTTTACAAGTGCTTTGTCTACATCCAGCTCCATTTATTACAGTGACTGTGTGTTTCTCATTTGTCGCCCTGCTGCCATACTCCCCTGACTGCCACAGCAGCCAAGCTGCGCTCTCGAAAACACATACACACGCACCGGTATTTTACTGGAGGGAGCAGACATAGTGCACCTGTTGCGTTTAGTAAACAGACCCACATCACATGCTCAGTCACAACTTGCTGTGCATGTACGGTATATGAAAACATGTGCTCTCCAACTCAGTGATGATGGAACGAAATGGTGGAAAGTGTCACAGTCGGATGTAGAGGTAAGAGTGCTCACCTTGTCCAGGAAGCAGAGCTTGTCCTTGGTCTTGGCATCCAGTATCTCCACCTCAAAGAAAACAACAGCCTTTTTAGCCTTTTTCGCAGGTTTGCGTTTGACGGGCGTCTGCACGGGCACCGGGGCGGCCACCGGCGCCGCCGCCCCGTTCACTGCCTTTTTCCCGCCTGTGGCCTCTAGTGCTAGTGTGTCCATGTCCACAGTCCTCCTCCTTCCCCTTGCTGCCCGTCACTCTTTTGTACTCCCTGCCCAAGCTCTGCACCAAACCATTGAGGAGAGGGGCAGAACTCAGCTGTGGAAATAAATCTGTCTCTCCCCTGCTCCTCCCTCCTCTTCCTCTCTGTCATTTTCTCACTCTCCCTCCCACCTCGCCCTCTCTCATTCCTTCACTTCTGGCGTATTGCTTTATTTAACTGCCAGCCGACCCCGGGAGTGTGGACATAAGCCACATGTGTGTGCACAGTTGCATACACAGAAATGCCCGGTATCTCCCAGGCAGACTGTCCACAGTATATCATCTGAGTGGATCTTAAAGGGAAACGTCTAGAACGGAGAGCACGGGATCGATTACAGAGGCGCAGTGACTTGGTTTTGAAATATAACTCCTCCTAAAAAAGGGGACACCTGATGACCCACGACACCTCTCAACCCCGGGATAAGTGGGAAGATGGAGAGGTATTATGACTAACAGCCCCCCGCCCCACCCTCTTTCCCCAGCTTGACCCCCTCCCTTCCACTGGCCGGCTAAATATAAACACCTCCTGCTAACTCTGAATAACAAGCCCACTCCCTGAAGACTCCCCAACCGAACGGCGCTGCCAGATCTCACAGACGCTCACATGGGAAGTCTCCTCCTGCCACTGCGGGGTGATAATACCCCAGACTCTGAGGGATTAGTTGGGGCATTCCCCTTGGTGAAGCCCGCCCCCACCCTCTGCTCTCTAATGATGGACAGACGGCCGGGATTCAATTTCAGAATGAATGAACATTACTAGACATTTAGTCACATGGGGTGAGAGTTTCTCTTCATTGTAAAAATGAAATAAAACCACTGAGAAATACTTTATATGGAGGCAACATAAAAGGCAGAACAACTTTCAAGCTATTTGTACATGGCCATCTTCCTTATGTCTGAAACTCCAAATTGTAAATTAATGTATTCAGCTGCTCTGATAATGTACCACTGCAACCTCCCATGTGCCTGAAAATATCTGAACACATGTGGCGGAGACTTTAGACCCCCCCTCCCCATCTTAGTTGTATGTGTGCCAAGCATACCCCGAGCGACTGTACCTCCCCCATCTTCTATATAAAGCCCCTGTCAGGCAGTGACAGCCTGTCCTGCTAACACACAACGCGAGGCAGGGAGAGATGGGCTTTAATTGCATGAGAGGAGACTATGCCTCCCCCCACACACACACCTGAAACTTCTCCTTTGTGCGGACTTCTAATTCCCAGGTGAGAGACCGCTTGTAAAGTCTACAAAGATGAGTAGCCGGTTTGAAACGGGAGTAGATTTTTATGCAGTGCCAGATACTGATCAGCGTGTAAGATCACTGTGATAGAGCGGCAGCTCTCTGGTGCTATCTGCTGTTATCACACGGAAACTGTGAATTAAGTGCCTTAATGAGCCTCGGGGAAAACATTTACACCTTGCAAGGTGATATTATGACCACTTCACCTCGATGTATTTTTCTTTTACAAAAACTTTTTTTTGCGTTTCACGAAAGTGATTCACAAAGTAGAAAATAGAAACAGTGTTTGGTTTATTTAGATATTGATGAGTGGAGTGTGTGTGTGTGTGTTGGGGGGTGGTCTTGAGCTGGTGTCGGTGCTTTATCTCCTGTGTTGTGGTGATTTTCCTTTACTGACGTGATCTATTGCCCCTCTTAGGTTGCATAAGCCACAGGGGTGACTGAGCGGGAGGCAGAGGAGCCACTGGTCGGGTTGGTTTCTGTCGGCCTACTTCAAATCTCATCCAGTGGTTTCGGGCTGGCGCTCATGAAACTTGTTGATGTTTTCTTGTCACAGGGACAAAAATGCTGAATGAAATGAAAAATAATTAAAAAGAAAACACTTTGTGGAGTATCTGAAACAACACATCACAAAGGTATCTTTTCTTTGTGTGTTTTTTTTTCTGTCGTCTTAGTCAGCATTTTTCCATCAACTTAGGGTTTGAGTGATGTTATGATAATGATACAAAATTGCATCCAGCCCACTAAGATCACTGCATGGGCTGAGAGTGTGCATTTGACTGTTCACCTGCATTATTGGGTAATAACAAGATAAGAAAGGCCATGAGTCGTTCCAGCCAGAGATGGCGTTGGTGCCTCCTATTATCCTGCACACAGAGCTACATGTTTGGCTTGTGGAGACGTCCATCTTTTAACGAAGATCAAACAAGTGCACAAGGCCATTATCATTATGCATAACAGCGGCTATACTTCAGTTTTTAGATATATATTAACCGATTTGGGTCGTTCATTTCCGAGCAAATCCCCAGTCTTAGCAGGCAGCCTGTGACAGGCGGAGCTGCAGCAGCATGCGAACCACACAGTCCCACAAAAAGCTCCACATTTGTGTGTTCGAGCAGAGTTTACTCGCAGCAAATCTCTGAGAAAGCCATACGTTAACTAATTAAAGTAGTTTTGTCTCCATAAAATGCCCCATTGACGGTTTTGAGTTTCATAGACACCACTCACCTCGTAGTGCTTCATCTTGGCAGCTGGCTCTTCTTCCTTAATATCCTCGATGAGTAACAGGAGCTGCCTCCAATCAGGGCAGTGGTTTGCACCTGCTCAGGCCACTAGGGGCGGGCCCAGCGGCCTGCTTCTGGCCAATCATAACCGGCGACATTCAGACGATCCCACCCACCTTATCATTGATGTAGCCAATAGGATTGGAGTAGACTTAGAGGTTGTGGCCACATTAACGTAATCTCGAGCGGATATGGGATGCATGCGCAATTGCGTGATAACAGCCTTCGTAATTATAGATTAGAGATGGGCAGAGACACATTTAGTGAAATGTATATTTTTCAACCTATTTGAAAGGTGACCCCATGTTAGATATGTCTGACGTGGACATGATACACTCATCTCTTGAGAGACATGGCCTGAAAGGGTCTGAGACTTGAGCAACCCAAGAGAACCACAAAGCAACCTTGCCGTCATATTGCTAGTGGGAAAAATTAGATTTGGCAGGGGATTGATAGATCAACCATCAAAAGTCTAGTCAGAGGGGATTGAGACTGTCACTCATATCCTCAATTTCAAAGTTATTTTTGTCCATGTGGAGTGACTCGGGATTTATTCACTGTTAAACTTAGATAACTTCTTATTGTGTGTTGAAATTGAACTGAAAATTGATCATTATTTCCTATAAAGTTATTTACAACTTTGACACTAGCTGGATGTTTCCCTCAAAGAGAAAAAGACATACACCAGCATTGTAGTCTTTCTGACGGTCCTAACATCCAGAAAATGATAGAGGAATATCGCCGAACAGCATGGTTGTATCAGATTAGATTGTACATTAATGATCCCACCAACGGGGAAATTTACTTGAAATATTGTATGATCCAGAATTCCATTAATGACATCACATCACGCATACTACTAAATAACAAATGAAACGCCCACTAAGTTAAACTTCAGGGAACCTGAAAAACTCATTAATGTCATTGTATTTGTACTTTTAGGGAGCATGAGCAAACTGAGATGTTTGTTCTATTGTTAAGGGAAATCCAGCAGCTGATGTGTGGTGGTAATCGGTAGAAAGTCAGTTTTTGTTACTCATCTTGTGAATAGTTAAAACCCAAATCTTGTACAAACTTCTTTTGTATACTTGTACTGCATTTAATTTCAATCCAGTGCGTTTGAATATTCACATATCTGTGTTAATGTTTTTTTTTACCTTGTTTTTCTCTGTGCCATCTTAGGTCACTAATATGTGATGTAAAACGTGCAAAAGTAGGACTAGAAACACTGCATTTTTCAAAATGAATATAGTTTCACTTAAAAGTATCCTGCTGTGATATGGGTGGATCTCTGTGGGGCTATTCACACTTGCAGTGATATTTAAAAGGTGCCCTACCTGAAAAGCAGGTTTCCCTTTACATGACACAGACAAGTGGGATAGTCACTATTACACAAGTTACCATGAACTTTACTCTGCTACTACAGAGTCTGAAAGTCTGAAAAGCTATATGTGATAGTTACACACATCTGTTATGCCCATATACTTAAATACAATATAATACAATATTGTGATTGCTTCAGCACTATATTCTTCTGAGCAAATTACTATACACCATTTATCTCTCCATCTATCAAAAATGTAAGGCATGTGCTGCTCCTGAGGACAGAGACGGGATGTTATTTTTTTTTATCTGAAATAATTTATTGGCAAAACATTTATCTTGGTGGCCCATTCCCGTCACAGAAATGTGCTCTACATATACAGTGCACCAGTGCACAGGGGATTTAGTGGTATTAAATCTGGGCCACACCCAAGCACAGGGACGGGGCACTTTTCTCAAGGGTGCACAAGGCTTCCCCTGCACGTCGGTACTGTTATTTTGTTGTGATTATTATAAGAGGAAGAAGATGAGGAGGAGTAGGGGGAATGGTAGTAGTTGAAGTGATACAAAGAGGAGTATTATCAGTGGTATTATTAGTAATAGTCGTATTTTAACACTGTAGCATTTTAATAATATCCACGAAGGCATCTAAATGTGTCCATGGAACCGTTGTGTGGTCTAAATTAATAAACCTCATGGTACGAAGCTCTCGGTACTCATCGCTCTCATTGTGGTGTTACGGGTGGGAAGCCAAGCATGGCACGTTCACGATGGGCGGCAACATTTTCCGAGTGTAATTGAACGCACCGCAACCTCACGTCACACTGGGATGGTCCTCCTCGCCGTTCCCAACGGTTGAGATTATTCTGGCTGGTTATGGAAAACTCTAGAAGTTTCTGCATGGTTTAAAAGGGAAAAACTCTGTAGAGGAGCCCCCTGAGTAGAGCCAGAAGTCCAGCTGAGGACCTGCTACTGGAACAACGCAATAGACGGCCTTAGGAAACGTCTCGTGAGCGGCCACTTGGATGGTCAAAATGGGAAAAGATTACTACGACATTTTGGGAATTAAGAGAGGAGCGTCGGAGGACGACATCAAGAAAGCGTACCGTAAGCAGGCTCTACGATATCACCCGGACAAGAACAAGTCACCGGGAGCCGAGGAGAAATTTAAAGAAATTGCTGAAGCTTACGACGTTTTGAGCGACCCGAAGAAGAAGGACATATACGACCGATATGGTGAAGAAGGTGAGGAGTAACTTTGTGGTCATTAAACTGTGTGTTCTGTGGGTGCGATTTAGCTTCTCGTCTTCATTCTGTCATTCGGCTAGGACAGGCAAACATATAATGCGTAAAGCAAGGGGGGACACACATACAGATATTTATCCATATATGTGACCCCATATCACATTTATCCCGTGTGTCATGGCGTTCTCAGCTCCCCTCTGCCTTGCCCTTCACTCCCGGCTTGTCTCTGAGCCAGGAGAGGCGAGGCCGACAGCATAAGTCGCAGTACATGTCCCTACAAGAAGAAGTTCATGTCAAACTGGCTATAAATCGCTGTTAAAGCTGCCTGAGCAGAGGAATGTTGTGTTTGCCGACGTCATCGAGGGGGCGGGGCCTCGCACCCGGCGAGGCTGTGCTGGGATGCTTGGAGGGTGCTGTCACTGGACATGGAAACCTGACAGGTGTGCTGGTGTTATAGAAATGCTCTCAAATACTTTAGCGTTATTCTTAGCTGTTTTGCAACCATAGTTACTGAAAAACAGGACGTAATTGTCTTTATGTATATGTGTATATATATATATATATATATATATATATATATATATATATATATATATATATATATATATATATATAATACTTGTTGAAAAGAAGGATTTCATTTGTCGTGAGTTGTAGGTAATGTCCGAAACCATGAGGCAGCAAATACAAAATCAACGTAGTATTCTCTGTGAGGAGTTTCCTAAGGGTAGTGTTTCGGGATCTTACAGAGGAGCTGATGGGAGGTATAGGTCAGGGCCTCGCTGCTGAAACTTTTGTCTCTGTGAGCTGTACCTGAAGATGAGATGACAATATGTATGTTCATCCTCTGATTTCTTTTTTATTATTATTACTTTAGCACAACAAAGGTCCTGGAGCGTTTTTTCATGTTTTGGTTCAGTGGATGTTGCCCAGTTTCTAATGCTTCACCCTGGCCACATGCCTGAACCATCTCTCATTGTGGAGGAGCAGCGGCTCTACTTTGAACCTCTCTGATACTCATTCCAGCCGTCTATATCTGTGAACCCATTCTTTTGGTCACCACCCACAGCTCATGACCATAGCTGAGGGTTGGCATCAAGCCTGGACAGATGAATTGCAAAGGCTTGCAAAATTCCCTTATCAGATTGGTCGATTATTGTTACTTACTTGTCTTTTTTCCCATTTACATGTATTAATGTTTGGGGTGCATGTAAACAGAGAGTTTTGATCTGAAATGAGAAGTGATTCACTCAGTTAATGTTGGCCTTGTGCAAAGGATTTCTTCCATCTTGATGATCAGTTGATCCAACGTTGTTGCCTCTTAGCGAAAACGTCGACTTTTCCTGCTTGAAACAAAGGCCTTTATCAAGTAGGATGTTTTCATCTTCTTCTCGTGTCTGTGTGAGTTTCCTTCAGGTATTCCAAGTGCTGTCCTGGGTGTACAGTATTCCCTGCCTTTGCTTCTTCATGTTGATTCAGCAGCAGACCCCTGCAACACTGTTATGGCATAAAGTGGGTAAGATGATGGATGGATATATTCACTGATTATTTTTGTCTCCCAGGTTTGAAAGGTGGAGGCCCCTCAGGTGGTGGTGGTCCAGGTGCTGGCCCTGGCACCTTCAGCTACACCTTCCAGGGCGACCCTCACGCCATCTTTGAAGAGTTCTTCGGAGGCCGCAACCCCTTCGGACAGTTCTTTGGCGGCCGCAATGGAGGCATGGACGAGGACATGGACACTGATGACCCCTTTGCGCGGTTTGGTATGGGTGGGGGTGGAATGGGTGGCTTCCCTCGCTCCTTCAGCTCTGGGATGGGAGGAATGGGCAGTCACAGCAGTGTTGTGAAGAAACAGCAAGACCCCCCTGTGGTCCACGATCTCCGGGTGAGCATGGAGGAGGTTCTGTCGGGTTGCACAAAGAAGATGAAGATCTCAAGAAAAAGGCTGAACCCCGACGGGCGGTCGCTACGGATAGAAGATAAAATCCTGGAGGTGCAAATTAAGAAGGGGTGGAAGGAGGGCACCAAAATCACATTTCCCCAAGAAGGGGACCAGACTCCCACAAACATTCCAGCTGACGTGGTCTTCGTCTTGAAGGACAAGCCTCATCCTGTCTTCAGACGTGACGGCTCTGACATCATCTACCCAGCCAGGATCTCGCTCAGAGATGTAAGATACTTTATTTTGCTAATTCACGAATCTGTTAACTAAATTCACTACCTTTCAGGGGTCATTTTCCACTCCAATTTGTAATTTAGTCTGTCTGTCTGTCTTTTTTTTTTTTGGAGAGAAAAGATAATGAAATGTTTAGAGACTGGAGATTTTATGTACCTGTTGTCAGAGTCTTGGATATGTAAAAGAAGTAACAATGGTTCCTTGATGTATTATTAGTGTTTGCGCAGTTTTACTTTTCCATCCCAGCTTAGTGTGAGTGGAGGTTTTTGCCTCATCGACCTCTTCTGAAAACTGACGTCTTTAGTCTGATTTTTCTTCTCATGATCTGTCCTCTTCTCTTCCCACAGGCCTTGTGTGGCTGCACAGTCCAAGCACCCACGCTGGAGGGCAAAACAGTGACCGTCTCAACAACAGACATTGTTCAGCCGGGGATGAAACGGCGCATTAGTGGAGAGGGGCTACCTTACCCCAAACGGCCTGATCGTCGGGGTGACCTAATAGTGGAGTATGAGGTCAGATTCCCAGAGAGGCTCAGCCAGAGTGCCCGGGACACCATCGCTCAGGTCCTCCCGCGATCATAAGACTCTCAGGACTTCACAGCTATCACATTTAGCTGCCAACTTCTTTTAACAGTCATAACTTGGACATTCGGGTGGAAGTAGAAATCACACCAACTGTAAACGGGGGTGCACAGTACATAAGTGGTGCGCAGGTACACTACCCTGACTCACTGAAGAAATGACCTGCACCCCTGACTATAAATGAGCGACTTGTGAGGTGGCACTGTCTACCATAGTGTAAAAACTACAGCACTTCACGGGCTTAAATGTAAATATGGCTGGCATTGTTTGAGGTTTGGTTTACGAAAAAGTATATATATTTTGATGAAAATATGTGTATTGTACATGAAATGCTATTCTATTATGCACAGACCTTATGTTGGTGATTGAGGTCCCCTTTAAGAAAGCGATTTTTTTATGAGGTTGTGACATGACTATGTGTATTGAAGATTTTTATTAGTTCAGATGAAATTCTTAAGTGTGTACTGTTGGTGAAAATATGTTTTTGGATGGAGAGATCTACACTTCTAGGATGCAGAGATAAAGATTTTATATTTGTTTGACTGGCTCACATTGCAGCTCCTGCGTTCACCCAAATGAACTTTTGTCATTGTTGTATAGAAAGACGAATAAAGCAACGCAAACTGCTGCTGGAAACACACACCATGAGAATTTATGCCTTTTTTTTCCTGCAGCTGACAGGGAGACTCTGAAACCAAAGGGGCTTTAGACAGTGACCCTGTTCCAATCATAGGAAAGTATTTCTGGAGAAGATTTAGAAGCATCCACAGAAACTTTGGCTGAAGTTCAATAATTAGATTTTTTTATTTTTAATTTTTCCTCTCATCTTGTCCAGTGTATACTTGGGTAAAACCAAAGCACCATTACATAAACGCTTGACCCAGCACTCCTTCATTTGAAAGACAATGCACACTCCTCTTAATACATGCACATATGACAAGTCAAGGAAGCCATCTGAGGCCAGGATAGAGAAATCATCTGATCAGAGGGGGAGCCTCTGACACCACCTACTGTATGCCCCTGATACAATGCTATCTTATATCCTTTCCCAGGAACTGAATAAGCCTCTTGGATAGGATGAGAATAATACTCACAGGTCTTCTGTGCCATTGTTGACACTACCCAGTTGCACCCTAAAGGGATTTCTCCACATTTGACTCAAGCACTAGACACATGGAGTGAACTTACACTGTGTTGTAGAGCCATTCACAAGCCTTCATTTAGATGACTTGAAGGTGTCATTTTAAATTATGTGGTCAAAGGTCAGCCTTACTGGGACACCACCATGTTCTGCAAAAACACCAGATGATTGTTGTTCCGCCATGTGACGAGACTCTATCAGTCCTTTGTCCTCTTCCGTTGTCTGCTAATAGCGTCTCGCTGCGAATTATCCTTGGACTCTTACACGTCTGTGACATACACCAGCAGAGCAGCCATCTGGTTAAAAAAAAAGAAAAAAAAAAGAAACCTCCCTGTCCTTCGATGACATCAGTGGAAAAGTACCCCTGTCGTATCCGTCAATTCTGGATCAGCAGCCAGCTGCTACCTATTAAACCTGAAATCACAGAGCCAGGAGACAGGGAAACTGCTGTGTAATCACTTTAAACATAGCAAACTGTTTTCATGCCTTCAGAGTCATTTGCATGGTTTCGGAACAGACAATAATGCCTCCAGTGTGCTCGTGTTCCCGATATGAGTGTTTGTCCTCTCTGCTAGAGAGTAAACACTCATTATTTTATTTATGAGTTTCAAGCAGTGGAGGCTTCGATCGGTGCAACCCAATGAGCACCTCGACAGGGAGAAGGCTGATGGGCTGGTCAGGATTTGAACCGGGGACCCTTTTGCTGTCTTCAGCAGCTCTATCCACAAATATAGTTCTGTTTTTATTATTATTATCATTATCATTATTATCATCATTATTAATCTATTATTATTAATACAGGCACATGGGCACACACAGGCACACAAACAACACATGCCTGCAGTTAAATGAGGGGAGGGATGAAGTGTTTAAAAGGTCACGGAAAACCCGAGAAAGTGCTACCTTACTCTTGATAATTACAGTAATTATATAATACAATAATATAATTATGTAATATGATTATATGATCATTACAGAGTCATGGGAAGTGTCCATCGAATGTCAATTTTTTGGATATAAAGTATTTGCTTTACTGCAGATGTAAGTAAATGCTTCGACTCACTCTCCACCCGGCAGCAGTCCTCTTAGATGAGTCAATCTAAAGCCGCTCAGTTAAACGATCCTGATTTGCTCACAGAGGTAGGGTTTGAGTGGAAAATGTTGCCTAATGCAACTGCCCCCAGGGCCGCCACTGATACCCGTGACACAGTCAGCAGACAACTTGTTGAGCGTGATGCCCTCCAGCTCCGTGTACTGATGCATAGAGGCAAACAACCGGCCTAAATGTGTGGACAATCAATGTAAACACTGGGCCGTCTATAAAGTATCACAGTGATGAGCTCATTGCTCGGGACGATGTCAGAAGGAGGGCTTGGGAAGCATACAGCATACTGTATATTCTCTGTTCAAACAAATCTAATAACATTGTAATAAGGGAGCCACTGTAAAACAGACCCATTCCTGTTTCCCAAGGACGAAACAGCTGCTGCGATCACTTTCTGCACAATCGCATCTTTGTGGCTTTTCTGGATCTTTAAGCCTCTCATCTTTTATGGCACTGGATCAGATGACTGATTTGAAGCAGAACGCTGCATTTTGCTAACACGCCTGGACTAAATTTCTATTTGACTTGGTTTGTTTTTTTTGCCTGGATCAAGAATGAATATTCTCCATGTTTTAATTTTCTGCTGCTTTTCAGGTGAGTTGCGATGTGCATTCTTTATACATTTCCTGTACTTTTACGTTTATTATTATCTCATGTATTATCTCATATATTATCATCTCATGTTAGCATATATTCAACCTATAATACATTTGTGCAATAAGTGTAATTGTAAGTGTTACAGTGTTTTTGTAGTATGAGGATATTTCAGTATTATAGTACAAGATGATAACACTGAAGCTCTGGCGTATAACAGTGCATCTTTGTTTGGTGCATTATGAATTGAATGACTTGTTTTGAAATGAATTAATTTTTATCAGGACCATTTTATTAACAGTAAATCAACCAATGAGAATGAATGAAAATTAGGTTTACTCCCACTGTCATTCAAAACTGTATTGATTCATGCTGCTATCTTCATGGACGGTACAATTTTATTTTTGTTTTTAATTTGTTACAGGCAATACAGAGACCTTTGACAAAAATAGTGAAACAAGAAAGGGTCTGCCAAAATAAGACAGCCCATAGCAACACTGGATTAGCGCCACTAATTCGCCCTGAACAGAAATAAGATGATCTAAAATTAACAGAATTAGATAGAAGCCAAGACCAGTCATTTACAAAGACAGCACTTTCTTGTCTTCTTATCAAACAATACTGCAATGGAATTGTGAATACTGTACTGTATAAGTAAAGCCTTATATGCTTCTAAAAATATCAATAAAGAACGATCAGACCAACGGAAAAGAAAGGAGACACTGGTAGTGATGACTCATCACCACAGAGGTTCAGTGCATACAGACTCTGAACCTCACTACCCTGCCTACTACGCTCTAAACATCAGACCGCAGAACACACCTATAGACCGGCTGATGAACATTTTGGGAAAGTGCAACAGAGATCCCTCAGTAGTTGTCGGAGACCGAACAGCCTCCCTCAGAGCATTTCGAAAATTGGCCAGGGAAAATTAGAAAATTAAGAAATTAGAAAATGCAAAACCAGACACATCATTCTGCCTCCACGTCCACAATAATTTGCATCTACTCACTCAGTGAGATGAATGAATGAATGCATGTTTCCGGTGAAATGTCAGTATACGCTCTCCTGGTTCTCCCCAAGCTCCAACCCTCCATTACGTCACCCATTGGTTTGTTGAGGCCTGTTTTTTACAGCCAGGAGTCTGGGTCACAGAGGGCCACCATCCTGAGTCTTTTTGAGTCAGGAGAAACCATACTGTATTTGGATGAGAGGGCTGGGGTGGAGAGGAGTGAGTGACGGATCTCACTTTTCACCTCTGCTGTCCTCAACACAGTTATATGCACTATCCACACTGGTTATTGGAGAATAACTCTAATAATTCTTCAGTACTTGTGGGCGTCACCTTCAATCACTCTCGTCATGACATGCCAATCAAACAGATCAAATCAAAAACTCTAATTATTCAATTTAAGCTTTGATATCACTTATATGAAATGCATGGAATGGTATGGAAATATTTTCAAATTCACCACCAGATCACACTCTGGCATAAGAGACTTTAGCTGTTGAAGCCTTTAAGAGGTGTGAAAAAAGAATATTGAGTGAGTATTTCATGATTGAAAATGATGTTTTTTGACTGTGTGTATTAGAGAAAGTCTGTTTTGGAGTCAGTCCTAGCTGTTCTCGTGGCATTGAAAACAGTCACTTCCAGGTTGGCTTCATTTTTCAATCCGGAAGACTACACCCATCCTTTATACAGTGTATGGTTCATGCTCAGTATCCGATTCCTCAGCTGATTCTGGCTCAGGTTCAAACCCCATGAGCCTGAGTGTGAACACAGTCGTTTATGGAAGCTGAGAATGGCTTATTTCACTGCTGTTTTCTCACAACAGTGACTTATTTCATTATCTTGATATAACGGAGTCAGTTTTCCTGTGATCCACAGAACAGAAACTGTTTCCGTGGGATAATGGTCATCTCTGATGATTGTATGCAGTTCAGTTCATCATCCTGATTTCAGACACTACTGTCTGTGTCCCAGCCAGTGAAAAGGAAGATGAATGAGACAATCAAAGCTTTATTTATAAAACAGCCCAGAGTGTATGACACAATAAAAATCAACAACTAAATAATAGCCTTCCATCCCATCACTGCTAGCACAATCCTTTCTGGGGCCTTAAACCTAGCAGACCCTTAAGCCTCCTCCCAGTCAATTCTTTTGAGCTCTGTTGAGATGATTTGGCTTAAGAAACAGACTTGTAGAAAACACTGATGCTCCCATAGTTATTACACTTCCAAAACGTCGCTCTATGGTTTCAACTAGCCCTTCACTTTATTTTGCAGTTGTGTGGGAGGAAGCCACAGCAGTGCTGGAGGTGAACGGCCATGTTGGTGGGGAGGTCTCCATCCACTGCTCTGGTAGCTGGAGCGCCAACAACACCTTTCAACACTACAACATGTACTTCTGCAAGGGAGCCTGTTCCAAGGAAAACACCCTCATTCAGACTGAGAGTAAGATGCAGGCTGTTGCGCAGCATGGACGGTACAGCATGGCGGTCAACAGAGAGGATGGGGACTTCAACGTGACCATAAAGAGGCTGAACAGCAGTGACACAGGGAAGTACCACTGTGGCGTGGGGAAGAGGGTCACTGTGTTGTACCAGGAGATCAACCTCATAGTACTAGATGGTGAGTGTTGGTTTCTATAAATGTTCCTGCCTTGTTAAAATCTTCCCTCTGAATCTGATATTTTGAGACAATGATTGAAGTAATCATAAAACAAATTCACTAAGCTTTTTTGACCACTAGAGGAATTATCATACAATATATTGTGAACCAAATGTGGCATATCATATAATGCATGCTGTCGGAGGGTTGCGACTTTAATTACTTTGCACTCTGCCCACTTAAGCTTCTTCTGTTCCTCCTGGAGCTCGTCCGTCCACCACCACCGTCAGCTCTATTGTGCAGACAGAAACACTGCTTCCAGGCAGCGATGCATCATTACCAGCAGAGAAGACTGACCAAAAAGCAGCAGCCAAGTTCACAGGTATTTTGCCCAGATCAACAAAGTAAACCTGACTTTAAAACGTTCATGTCTGACACGGCAACTTAAAACTTTATATGGACCTCTACAGTACCTGTACAGTGTCCGACTGCACACCAAGTCCAGTCAGACACTGCTCAAACCGGCAATTTTCATGTCAAAACTGCTGGACATTTTGCATTTGCACAAGATTGTCATTCTCAGTAATGGAGAGGGATTTTGATTCTGTTTAAATTAAATATTTATCAGATCAATTTTTCATATGAAAAGCACAGTACACACAGAACTCAAAGCTGTAGATCTGTATACCCTATGTGTTAAAACACATTGACTGGACAATTTCTGGCATCAATCCAGAGCAATGGAGAGTGTGGAAAAGAGGTGAAGAAAATGTGTAAGCAGGTTGGAACGATTAGAGAAAAGTTTCAGGTATTTGATTGAAGAAGAATCCACAAAAATAAAAGGGAAGGTGTGGAAGACAATGGTGAGAGCAGCAACCTTGTAGGGTATTAGCGACAGTGTCATTGAAGAAAAGACAGGTGGAAGCAGAGGCTAAATGTTGCAGTTCTCTTTGGGAGTGACAAGCACCAGTTAGACGTTTCAGAGATAAAGGGAACCCGCCCAGAGGGAGCATTAAAGTTTCTATCTATCTAACTGAGATGGTTTGAACATACACAGAAGAAGGACCTTGAAAACATCAGTAGGATGATAGTGGGGTTGGAACTGAGAGGCAGGAGGCCTAGAGGAAGACCAAAGAGGAGATTCATGGATGTGTTGAAAGAGACACTAAACTTAATTAGTATGAGAAAAGAGGATGCGGAGGTTAGCGTTGGATCGAGGCATATGATTTGCTGTAGTGAACTCTGATGGGAACATCCAAAAAGAAAAAATGTTCTGCACGTAAAATTAAATTCAGCAGTCCTATTTTCAAATTAATCATGAGTATTACATTCATTTCATGCAAGAATTTAAATCCTAAACATTTTTCCTCATGTGTTTTCACCCTTTAATGTCAGAGTGCCCTGAAGGAAGTCACTTGAGAAAGGAAAGATAAGGAGGAAAAATACATAAATACTGTTGAATTGTAGTAATAAATAATTGCATTATGGCTGTTTTCAAGAGAGTGAGTGAAGCTGAGATGCTATGAGTGTGATGGCAGACAATATTTGGTAGTCACAGTTGTATTAGATTTACTATTTATAGCTGGAAAATCAAATAGGTCTGGTTCTGGTGCTTGCAGATACCACCGTGGTCATCATTGTTTCCGTCAGCCTGGCTCTTCTAGTCTGTGCCATCATACCTCTTATATTCTATGGACATTGCCGGACGAACTCGGGTGAGGAGAAGTGCACACAGGCATGCATTCACACACAGCACTTTAACCTTACAGTTACTATATGCGTGTAACAATATCTCAATGAATCTTTGTTTCAGAAGGTCAGAACAGACCTGAGGCGAGCAAAGGCGAGGTGAGTGACTCTTTTGCAGAACAATAGTTCTCATTCAAATGCTGATCTCTAATGGCTCTAATGAAGTTCATGTAAACGACTTATATTTCTTTACAGCCTGGTTGCTATGAGGAAAACGAATGTGTTGCCTCCACTCTGGATGCAGTGAGGCTGCAGTCCTCAGGATTGAATGCAGATGCTGAGTCCAGTCCTCCAGAGGACCCGCAATATGCTGCTGTCTACCAGGCACTCGATCCCAAAAATCTGGATTGAGCAGTGTTTGTTCTGCTTCTGAGCAGACAGCAACCCCCCCCCCCCCCCCTTCCTCATCTTGCCTCGTGTAAAGCTGCTTGAGTACATATTTTGATGCCTGTGAACAGTGGCCAGTAGGTATGCAAGGGGGATAACATAAGATTTTAAGAAAAACATGCAAAAAATGCAGCCACAATGTATACTTTCATTTTATCTATAAATTTACTGTGCCACAATAAATGTAAACAAATTGATTGATGACCGCTATTTAGCCTTTTCACATTTTTCCATGTGATATGATTGTTCGTACAGCTCGTAAAGGTGGAACATGTACTAAGTACTCCTGAACTGTATTCAGAGCATACTTAATAAAGGAACACATGAAAACATCTGTGTCATGTTTGGGAGAATTTTAAGATGGCCATTTTCATGCAATGAAGCACAAAGTAATGCATCCAGCACATTTCTGATGTTGAAACAAGTGCTTAATGACAATAAAATATAATAATAAGAGTTTTTGCTGCATAAATTTAAAGTCAGTGCTGCATTTAGACCTGCAGCGGAAGCTATTATGTTAAAAGGAAACGTGCCCTTCTCACCTATTGGAAAATGTGGTGCAGATGCCGTTTAAAACACCCATGATGCTTACTTTCACCTCGCATCTCTCGCTCTGGTTTCTGCAAGCAAACGCAACCCAGTACGCCCTTTTCATATAGTTGTTTTTAGACATTGCAGACGTCCAAAAACAACTATGTGAAAAGGTCATACAGGGCAAGCATATGAAACAAAAATAGCACTAGCGAGCACATAACTTAAATGTGTTTGAGCTTTGCATTATCTTATCACTTACAGTACAAGAGCAGTTTACTCCAGAATGAGATGTTTTACTTTCAGTAGCATTTCAATTTGTATGAAGACATTTGGTATCAGGAATCAACTGTCATACCTACATTTTTTGTCTAATGGACAGATTATTTACCACTACTCACAATACAAACTATCAGAAAATGATAAGAAAACTGTAGTAATGAAGGAGAAACACAAACACCAATACCAGCAATATTCCACACATTGTATGAAGTCATGTTTTCTGCATTTTTATGGC
Organism: Karalla daura; assembly: GCA_029224185.1. Lineage (NCBI taxonomy): Eukaryota > Metazoa > Chordata > Actinopteri > Chaetodontiformes > Leiognathidae > Karalla > Karalla daura. The sequence goes on from CM055189.1 coordinate 20,654,767, forward strand.
TTAACACGAATGCATCTCATTCAGGACTTGGACTCATTTAAAAACATCTGAAAAAAAAAGAAAACTGAGATCAATGTTAATGTGAGAATATACTAAGTGTCATGTATCAATAACAGTTCATCATCATCCACAGTTCCTCTGGACTACCTTAAATGCACAGTGTTGCTCTGAAAAACTTTGAAGGCAGGATATGACATTGCCTGAAAGCCTCGACAGATCACACTGAAACTGATTGTATCAGTCACCAATCCTCCCACTTCAAGTCTCTTGTCTCTACAGAGGACACCTACAGTGCATTTCCTCCTCATACAGTATGGCTCAGAAGGCTCACTACAGGTTGTGAGTTTATAGGGAAGCTACTATGCTTGGACTTGGTTGTACAGAGGCACAGAGCGATGATGAAGGTGATAGAGTGTTAAGGTGCTGTGAGGCAATTTTTGTATAGGCTTTTTTTTAAGAAAAGGCAGATGTCAAATCCTTGTGCCAAGCCTCGAAATTCTTTCCAGAATATTACAAATTAGAGACAAATTATTTTATGAATCAGTATGAAGACCATCTCTTTCCTCTGCTGTCTCCTGTATGGTAAGTATGCTATTGACATACATCCGTGACTTCCTTTAAACACATTCATGACTAAGCCTTGTCATATGACTTCATTGTGGCAGCTGTGTGGACGGAGGGATCAAGCATCAGTGTGGTGGGATTCGAGAAGGGAAAGGTTTCATTCCAGTGTTCTCACAAGTTTGCACGGGATAATAACAAGTACTTCTGCAGGCATCACTGTGACAGCAGCCACGATATACTGGCAACTGTGAGACCTGGAAACAGGGTCAGTACAGAAAGGATAACTATGGTGGACTTTGGGAACGGAGTCTTCAATGTGACCCTCAGCAAACTCCAGCTGTCGGACTCAGGGACATACTGGTGTGCAGTGGACAGATTTGGTTTTGACTCATTCAAAACTGTGTACCTAACTGTGATCAAAGGTAGGTGAAAAGGTGCATTACTCTTACCTGGAGAGAGTTTTAATTCACATTGAGTGATGTGACTTTTCTCCCACCCAGCCGTTTCTGTGTGGACTTTGCGTGTTCTCTGTGTGTCTGCTGACTGTAAATTGCCCATAGGTGTGTGTGTGTGTGTGTGTGTGTGTGTGTGTGTGTGTGTGTGTGTGTGTGTGTGTGTGTGTGTGTGTGTGTGTGTGTGTGTGTGTGAATAGTGCCCGCTCTATTCCCTGCCTTCAACCTATATGTGCCCCGAAGATAGGGTCCAGCAAACTGTTGGATACAAAGGGGATAAGATAATGGATGGATGGATAATGAATGGATGTCTATAGAAAAAATAATCTATCCTAGTCCATTTATTATCGCATTCATGATTTTTCTACCAGACAGTATATAAAATGTTACTTACTGGGTCAATTTCCTGCAAAATCTGTCATTTTATTTTTCATCTGTTAGAGGGTGTTTTTACCTTGCTATGTTTAGACTGAGATAAAGCTTTGTGTTACTTCTTGCAGCTGCCACACATGAAATAACAACAGTGATACCCAAATATTCTCCCACATGGACTTATGAGAATATTTCAAATTCTACACTGCAAACAGAAACAAACTTCCCAACAGGTAAGAGGAAAACATCATTCATTTTGTATCCTTGCAAATATGAACCTTATAGATAGATCTTCAAACCTTCAAAGAGTAATTCAGGATCTCACGTTACAGTCTCAAACAGCACTCCACCTAGAGGAGAGCCCAACACCAGCACAGGTGGCTTTATTCTTTTATTGTTTCATGTATAGAGCCTGGGCCTGGATGCCAGCTGGGGACTAACACTTGTGTCTCGTGTCTTCTTGTGCTGTTGGTCAGGCGTTGTCTTGTATGCCACCACCGTGGCAGCTGTCACACTTTGCGTCTTGGCACTGGTAGTGTGTTGCAGGAAATGGAGGCAGCGCGCAAAACCTCAAAAGCAGGTTTGCTCGTGCAGCACAGACGTCGTCACTGCAGATAAAAAAGAGGTATGAAACAGACACTGGTCTCTTCAAGGCACAACAAAATCATCCCCCACAAACATGTGGAGAAGAGTCTTTCCCTCATTGCAGAGGTGTGAAAAAGGTTAATGATTTTACCGTTGTAATTTCTCCAGTCTTGCTGGAGTTCACGAGCCAGGCTTGTGTTCTAACCATTTTTGTGAGAATCAAACTGAAGATATTTCAGCAAGTTCCCACAGTGCTTACTGTAGATGTGTTTCCTCAACACAGAGGCAGCGCAGCTGTTACCACCATATACTAGGCTTTATGCTAAGATATTTGCCAACTTTACACTAAGCAATATGATCACATACACTATAAAAGTAAGCATAAAATGTGTACCTGTTTTACAAAGCGGATACAACACATAAATTAAATTCATTCACACACAGGAACTAACTAACATGTCTCGTTTTTCATAACCTCTTTTCAACAGCCCGACTGTGAGCTTTATGAGGAAGTGTTACCTGTTGGGACCGCTGGTGCTCACTGCCCACAACAAAATTTCCCACCACAGGTGTCAACAGTGATGGGGGAACTTTCTACTTACGAAAACCTCTGCCTTCCCAAGAGTGCTGCAGGCCCCAAATACCCAGCTGCAAATGACCAAGATGAGCTGAACACCAGCGACAGGATCTATGTCCAACCTTTGCCCTATGCAACATCTGACGGCCTGAGTGATGGCTCTGGAGGAACAGATACAAATGAGACTACCGATGAGACAAACAAAACTACAGATTGTCACACAAGCGATGCCTCAGCTCGTCTCTCTAGAACTGATGATGACACAGGAGTAAGAACTAGATCGCTTTGGTTTGGTCTGGATGTATCTGAAGCGTAAAGTCTCTCCATGGTGTGACAGAGCTGCACGGACAGTGAGGGAGAACTGAACTAAATGCTTTATCCTGCCTGTAAATTAAATTAACTTAAACTGTGGAGACCTGCTTGGAATAAGTTTCTAGCAGCTTTACTGGCTTTAATCATCTTTTTATTTTCCTGTAGTTGATAGCGAGTACTCGAAAGTGAATATTGAGAGAGGATGCAAAGGTGCAAAGGTGATGAGTGTCAATCAAGATGTATTTGTATGATACTATAGAGTTACATAATAACTTAACAATTTTGCTTGGAAAGCTTGAGGAATAAAATAAAGGCATGAAAACTACAAAACAATGGGCTGTATTTTGTCAATTGAGGATGCGCTGCTGGTTTTAGTGCAAGTTATTGTGTTTTGTCCTCACATATAAATAGAGACAAATAAAGACAAATGTGTAAGATATGGACATAAGATCAATGAAGTAACAGACAATGTTTCATTTGTCACCAATTCAAACAAATTGAAAGACAATTGCCAAAACACAGACAGGACAAGGAAAAAAGTGATGGCGTGTACTGACAGGACTCACTATAAAGTAGTAACTACAGACACGGGCCACTAGAGGGCAGCACAAGAGGCCAACAGCCTAGCTACAGTGAGATGATAACTGAGTTTGGGCCACTACAGGCCAAAGACTTTCGCCATGTTTGGTCTGCAGTGAACAACATGCCAAATTTTGTGGCTTCATTTGCTAATTCATTATTTTTAAACAATAGATCAGTCATAAAAATGTCTGAGTCAACACTTTGTGCAAATTCCTCTTGGCTGATCATCCATAATCACAACTATAGTCTGAAAGGATTGGAGAGCCGGAGGAGGATAGAGTTGAAGAATGTAGTTGAAGTTCAACCAACATTGTTTTCTTGACAAAATAAAAACACAGAGATTTTAAGATGATCTAATATAGACAGTCACGTACATGCAAAAAACAGCGACACCAGCTTCCACGATTTCACTTTCATAGGCTGAATGATTGGTGTGGATTGTGTTTTCAAGAAAGAGGAAGATGATTCAAACAGATGAAAACTCACAATTGAACACACAGACAGAGTCCAGGTTGCTGCCTTGTCATGCGGCTGCCAAAGAGTCTGAGTACTTGGCCTGTTGCAGGACAGGGAGGGATGGGAGCACCCCAGGTCTCATGGAAAACAACAACGGCTGTCATAATTGCCATACTACAAATCCAAGGTGGGCTGTGAGCTGCATATTTTTACTTTGAAACCTGATGTGATGGACTTGACATGGTTTAAACCTTTAACTCAGACAAGCGGTAGCATGATTCTGCCATTAATGCATGTTTTTTTTTGTTTCTGGATGGCAGTTCTGATCAGTGCCGAACCCACAGCTCTTACCGGTGTGGAGGGTCAGACGCTTGACTTCAGATGTGACTACAAAGATGGCCTGCAGAGCAATGCAAAATTCTTCCAACTCGAGAACCGCCGTAACTTGATACAGACAGACAAACACGATGAGTGGGTGAAGAGCGGACGTTTCTCTCTGTACGACAACACCACCGCGGCCTCTTTCATTGTCAGGTTGGAAAAACTTGTCTCAGCGGACAGTAACACCTACCTGTGTGGCGTGGACATCAGCTCACGGCCTGATGTCACCAGTCCCATTCAGCTTTCCGTTTACAAAGGTACAGTATGTCTTGCTGCACCATGCTACCACAATGTTATTGTGTACAATTCATCCATAAGCATTTATTACAGTCTGGGTTTGGTTGATGTCTCACATGATCCAGCACTCAGGTGACTGAGATCTAAAAATGCCAGGTGGCGCCTGCTCTAAATGAGAAGCGCTCCTTTTCACACCCAAATGTTCCTCTTTTTCAGTTTCTATGAAAATACTACTATATATAGTAGTGTTTCAAGTTGTTACCTATTGGCTGTAACATTTCTATATTGATTGTCCCATCTGCACCTTGCAGTTACTCCAGCACCCAAGTTAGATGACCCAGTGGACAGTAAGTGATGAGTAACTGTTCGTTTGTTGTATGCATGTGAGTGGATCTTCAGCTGGCTAAACTTCACTTGTGTCTTGCAGAGCTCCACCTGCCACTCTACCTGTCAGCGGCGATGTGTGTGGCTGCAATCCTGGGTGTGTGTCTGTTTACGCTGTGTCTTCTGCTGGCCGTTAAACAGCGGCGGACAGGTCCACACCACAACAGAGAGGTTTGTGAAAAAAAAAAAGGGTCTCAAACATTATTGATCACACAGTGACAAATGTGGGCACAGACACTGGCATAGCCTCCAGACGACTTGTAACCTGTGAAGTTAAATAATCCTGGTCAATTTACTTTACTTTAGCCCTCTAAACTGTCTGTCAATCTATCTATCTATCTATCTATCTATCTATCTATCTATCTATCTATCTATCTATCTATCTATCTATCTATCTATCTATCTATCTATCTATCTATCTATCTATCTATCTATCTATCTATCTATCTATCTATCTATCTATCTATCTATCTATCTATCTATCTATCTATCTATCTATCTATCTAACAGATATCATCCGACTACGTGACAATGAAGCCTGGTGTTGAAAGAGAGCCCGAGAGCTGTGTGTGTCCAGACTGCACTGATATTCCAGCCTCAGCTCCTCCACCACCCGATCTCTGTTCCCACTGCACGCCAAAGCATCGAGAGTCCAGCTTCTCCGAATATGTTGACGTGGAGGCATCGGGGCACATTCATCAGTACCAACATCTGGATCTTGACCAGTTAGAGGACCACGTCTATCACAGTCTTCATGGATCTAAAGATGGACATCTGGAAGACTTATTAACTACTGAACATGTTAAAGCTTAATTCTAAGTTACAATTATTGCTTCCATCTTCTTTTCTTTTTCCAGTCAGAATAACAATTTAACTAGTGTCAAATTGTAACAGAAAGTTTGTACCCTCATTGTGTTTTTTTGTGTGTTTTCTTTTCTTTTCTTTTCCTTCTGCCATGTTTCCATGTCTAACCAGTTGGCTTTTATACTGTTATTGTTACAGCGGGAAATGATGGCTGTATTGGTGACTGTACCAAGGGTGTAACAATATAAATAAAGTTGTAATAATCCTAAAAATATTGACGTACTAAAATGTTAATGATCAAGGGCCTTCAGTGAGTCAATAATTCAGTAGTTCAGCCTTTACCATAAAAAGTAGATGATGACACATTCGGGGCAGGACTCCAGCTCGAAGTATTAACAAAGAACTGCAGACAGTGTTGCTTAAACCACACTTCCACTCCACATTCCCGTAAAATAAACCAAATGTCTATATCTGAGGTCATATCTTTGATCATACTGGTCTGTCTGACCTTTAACAAGAGAGCGGATAATGAGAAGGGAAAAAATTGAATATGGTTTTTGTGGTTTTGTTGGATGATTGAGAGAAAGGAAACTGGCCAATCAGAGGAAGTGCAGCAACAACTGTGACAGGTGCCGAGTCAAAAGAGTCAGCCAAAGGAGAATCACATGAGAAAGCACAAAGACGTGGATGAAAGAGAGACAACATTTTTCACCATGAGCAGTACAGAGATGATTTTCTTTCTGTTGGTCTGTTGCCTGAGAGGTAGGTGTACCAGAGGGTATCCTTTAGTTTTTGTTTCCCCTCCTTGACCTACTTGTCTTTAGTTTAGTTTAGTTTACTATAGGTTTTCTGTGGTCAGATTAGTTGAATTTGTCAGAGGACCACTCATGCACTGTTGCCTGTTTTTAGATTAGTGCCACTCTGCAATCAGTCATTGTACAAACCTATAAAAAATGAAAGACACAGCTGGAGGCAATCCTGATAAAGACTTGACATTTGTTCCTCTGTGTGTATTTTTGTGCAGGGTTGCAGAAGACTGAAGCGATGCTGATAGAAGGAGTAGTGGGAGGGACAATCACAATACCATGCAGTCATGTCAACGCTTATAACAATGTCAAATATTTCTGCAAGCAACGGTGTAACAATGAAGACGTACTAATAAAGAGCAGAGACTGGGTGGACAATTCAAATGGCAAATACAACATAAATGATAAAGGAAACAAGTTCAATGTCACCATCTCTCGCCTGACCAAGGAAGACTCAGGCGTTTACAACTGTGCGATAGACAGAGTTGGTTTTGACACATTCAAGGAAGTAACCGTCATAGTCAAGGAAGGTATGTCTGCATTGTACGTGACAAATGCTTCTCAACGCTGTCTGTCGCAATCTGATCCTCTCAGTTTCTCAAATGACAGTCATCATGGGGGTGTGTGTCATCATTCTATCTTTCAGCACCCACAAAGGGCCCCGACCATGACATAGACAACTTTCCGCAATCAACGGTCAAACCAACGTCAAATAAGCCAGTTCAGACAACAGCTTCTCGTAAGCCACTTTCCTGTGTGACAGACACTGACTTGTGGTTTTCACAACAGACAGTCATTCCTGGAGGGAATTATTATGTTAACTGCAATAGGCATGTGAAAATTACATGTCTTTTTTTTACATCTTTCAGGAAACACAGAGGAGGCAGGCCGCCTCTCTACTGATTTTCCACATTCAACGTCAAATGAATCGTCCTCTTCATCCTCTAGTAAGCCATTGTCCTCTATATGGTTCTGTGTGATGGACAAATTCCTGAGAGGTGATGTTGTGTTGTCTGTCTTTCAGAGGAGCTGATATATATTGGGGCAGCTCTCGGAATAATTGTTCTGGCTCTGGTCGTCGTTCTTGTAATATTCTTCAGTCATCGGAAAAGAGACATCACAAAGTCTTCTGGTAGGACTCACTGTGCAGTGATTTTGTAAACCAAAATGGCCCAAAACACCAAGACTCTGTTGAAACAACTGAGCAACACATAGGCCTCAACACAGGTGCACACACAAGCACACCACAGCAAGCAGCCTCCAGCAAGCACTGGCAACCGTTAAAAATACCATAACCACCTTAACCATCCTTTTGTGTCAAAGGATAAGAATCACTACCCTAAGAGTTAACTATGTATAAACATTTTAAATGGGCCTGAACTTGTATATAACAAAACAAGACAACATGCTAACTCCACAGATTAGTTGTTCTTAAAAAAAAAACAAAAAAAACTTAAAATTTCCCAGTTTTGGGATGAATGAAGGCACGTTCTTCTCATTCAGAGAGGTCCATGGTCAGACCAGGATCTTCTTGCTGTGATGAAACAGCCTTTTGGTACCTGAATATAGCCAGTGGAGACACCAGTGGATCACCTCCCTCAAAGCTGTACGCTGCATTTTACACTTGTCACTCAAATAGGTATCTGTGTCTGGGAACATGGTTAAAATAAAACATCAAATCTTACCATTGTGTTCACACCTGATATTTTTTATCTGTTCCTGTTGCCTCTGTGGAGGTGTTTAGACTGTTAGATATGTGAACAATTTTAATGGAGGGTGCTCTGTGAGCTGAGGATGAAATCACAGTTCAGGACATATATTTTTGTACTGTTGCACTGTGTTCATGTGTCATTTGGTAGAGGTATATATGCTCTCCTTCGTGCAATTTTTTTTTTTTTCGGTGGATGTATTGCATGTTGTCCTAGAAGTCAATTGTAATGTCTGACAAAAATCGAAAGTGGTTAAAGCAGGTTTTCTCATAATTTAGCTTTAATTTGCCAGAGATTTTAAACTGTGCTCATGTGTCATCACTTCCCACACAGGAGCAGTCCATGAAATGACTCAACAGGGGGACCACACCATCACATCTCCCTCCACAGACCATGAGGGTCAAGAGACAGATGACAAAACAAGAAATGTTTACTCCAGCATCACGGCTTCATCCAAGTGTCAGACCGGATCAGATTCCCTCCACTACGCCTCCGTCTCCTTCAAGAAACACACGGACTGCAGCACGGACATATCTTGCACACCAGTGGTTATATACTCCTCCGTTCATTCCATATTAGCAGATGAATCATCAGTTTATTGCAACGTCTGAGCTCTGTGCTATAGTTAAAGCAGGTTTGCTTAAACCACAGTCACACGTGCGAACACCCCCACACACACACCCCTCCCCACCACACACACACACACACACACACACAGATGAACTTAAAAAGTTTCATGTGATTTCCTGTCTTGGAGAAACGTGCTGAAGTTCTCTTACAAACCTCTAGACTTCCTCAAGACCAACACCAGAGCTCCAGCAATTGGTCATGAATTAGTTGAAGGATTTATATTGAATCTCATACCGAGTGACATGGGCTGAAAGTTGTTGAGAAGCAAAACAAAAGACTCAATGAAAATTGAAGAGCTGATCAAGAAGAGCAGGCAGGTTTGCTGCCACAGTTACACCGACACACTCTGTGGAACAGCTGAGGAGGGAGACCTGGTTGAGGTCCAGTGCTGATATGACTTTGGGTATGAAACATATCATGAATACTTTTACAAGGGTGATTATACTGGAATGACACCTGTTGCATCCACCAAGGGAAAATTCAAGTCAGAAAATATTTCTTTGGTGATACCAAAGAAAGAGTCCTGAGTGAGACCATCCATAACCATGAGGTGAACGATGGAGGAACCTGCTGGTGTATCATAGATACAAACACTCAATCCTATAACAGAACTTCAGCTCACAGGATACAAAGGAAAGTAATACTCATCTATTTTCTCTCTCTGTCTAGGAGGTTGTGGAGTCTCTCTTAATAGCTTGTTAGCTAGCAAGATTATACAAAAAAACACATCAGTTAAAACAGAACTTTGTGTAAATGCTTTTTAATACAAATTCAATCCTGTAAAAGACTGAAGGATGCTGGGAGACCTCAAAAAAAAGAAGCTGGTAATCCCAAGAGAGATTAAAACAATCATACTTTGGCCAGACATCATCATGTGGTCTGGTGAAGAGGGTCCATTTGTTTTCCTTTCTGGTAGTTTTGTATATTTTGCAGACATAAGGAATTTCTGGGTCATGGTGGTGATATCTCCTTCACTGAATGCTATTCTAAGGCCAGCACCTGCTTCATCTTTGTCCCTGATTGCCTGTTGCCAACCGCTGGTAGCTCCCTAAACTCACAATGTCATATTGTTCTGTTTCAACTTCTTCCCTTGTTGCACCTCGGGCAACTCGCAAACCTCCACAGGCCACCTCCACCTCCTCCACCAAAACTGCTTCCTCTGCAACCGGCTGCAGTCTACACAAATTACGGGTCATTAATACCATGTATAATACGTGTTGTGTGTTTGCAGCTATGTCCTCAGACCACCAGATAAGGCTGGGGAGGCTGTCTGTCACCATCATAGGGTGTCACCAGCAGTTTTTTGTGGAAGGAGGGCTGTTGGCTCCATCTACTAGGGATGCATGGTTTGGCAAGGCGTCGTCAGATGGCTCAGGGACCTGTTTGCAGTGGCTGCCATGAATCCAAGTGGCTCTCTCTGTGACCTTCATGGCTGCCTCTGTGGTTAGAGGCAGATGGGACAGGTACACCTGCTGGCTTTCCAGTTATTTATTCTCTGATCCAGTGTCCTGACTCAAGGCTGTGGAACTGGTGGGTTGTGGATGCAGGCTTTTAGACCGACTCAAGGATATCAGAAAGTCAGTTTCTGGATTTCATTATGGCTCTTGTGTGCATCACAATGATTGGTAGCGCTTTGGTCAAGGGCCAGCCTGTGCAAGATTGTAATATCTATCTGTGGCATCAGCACCAGCTAGATGGTAAAAGCCAGATTGTTTTAGGTTGTAAACCAAATATAATGAGAAATTTTTAGAGCAGCGTTTTCAAACAGTGTGCCACCAAACATTTTTTTGCACTGACCAACATGGGATGATTTCCCTGATAGATTAAACAGTTTCTGAAGTGCCCATTCATCATTTCTTGCCTCTGTCAGCTTATTCTGACATCAGTGTTTGTCTGTGGGATGAGACTTTCTCTCACTGAGTGAGGGTGTTGTGTGTGTCTCTGTAATGTGGAAGAAAATTGCTCATCCTTGTAGCTTAAATTCTGTTTTTTTGTAAAGTAACTTCTCTACATTGGTTAACTGCATGTAAATTCTTACAAGGTGACTTCCTGGAACCAGGCTTTAAAGACTGGTTCCAGTCTAGACTGGTTCTCGACTGGTTCTTGCTCTGTCTCTCTTTACATTTACTTTCACCCTAAAGCAGAGAGCGAGGTGTCAACAGTGGTTTGGTGTGCTTATCTGTGACCTCCTGAGCAACCTCTTCAACCCTTACTAAGGGGGCTTGAGGATTATCTTTCTTCCACATAAGACAAGGCATCTCACTTTGGAAAAGAATATGGTTTATGAGACAAGTCACAAGTAAACTGCACCAGAGGCCCCCAGAGTAATGAGATGGGGGAACAGGTGCAAAGTTTCAAAGATGAAAGCAATGTGCACATGAAACAGAAGAGTTCAAGAATGTATATATAACATGATTATAATGCGTTTATGACAGCTTGTATGACTTGTGTCCATGAAATGACAGACGTTTGTGTTATTGTATAATAGTTGAGTTTGTGATAACATTGTTGTGATTGTTCTGAATTTACCTCTAAGATTAATCAAATGAAACGCTTTAAATAAAGACATTTTATTTAAAAAAACTGAAAGATTCAACCTCATGAACAAGATAAATAGACTTTTCTTGTGGAGCACAAAGAAGAACGTGGTCACTGCTGCCACTCCCAGTACGTAGGTGCACACACACGTGCACTCACACACACACTCATACACATGCACTCACACACACACTCATACACATGCACTCACGCACACACTCATACACATGCACTCACACACACAAGCACAGAGTTCAAATGCGATGGAAACTGAAAATAAGTCATGTCATAAAAGGAAGAGGCTGTAATGGCATAAGGGCACAAGTTTCACACTCTGCTCTCAGAGGAACTCACTCAAGTTTTCTGACAAACCTCAAGACTTCTTCAAGACGCAGCAGTTCCAGTCGTTGCTCTTGAAATTGTTGATGGATTTATATTGAATCTGAGTCTGAGTGAGTGAAGTGGGGCTGAAAAATGAGAAGAAACTGAAACGACTCAGCAGAGGGTATAATGTGAGAGAGAAATCAAGATCAAGATCAGAATGAGCAAAGTGTTTCTTCTCAGCATCTGGATGTTGTTTGGTGAGTCTTTGATAATGCTTCAGATTGAAAACTATCTCTCAACTGTTGTTGTTATTGTACTGCTGAGGATATATTTTGACAGATATTCTGAAAGCAATCAATAATAATCAAACTTCCTCTCCTTGGTTCACAGTCAGAGCACAACAGTCACATCCAGTGATCCGTCAAACAGCTAAGGAGGGAGACCAGGTTGAGATCCAATGCCGATATAACTCTGGGTATGGAACTTATCCTAAATACTTCTACAAGGGTGTTTATGCTAAAAGGACATTAGTTGCTTCCACCAAGGAAAAGTTCAATCAGAAGGGAAAATATCATCTCTTTGATGATACCAATCAAAGAGTACTGCGTGTGACCATCCGTAACCTGGAGGTGAATGATGGAGGGACCTACTGGTGTATCATAGATACATACACATTTGATCCTAGAACAGAAGTTCAACTCACAGTCTGCAAAGGTAAGTCAAACTCATCTCCCCTGGTCTATTTTCTGTCTCTGTCTAGGAGGTTGTGGTTTCTCTCACAATAGTTAGTTAGCAGAGTAACACAAGAAACGCTCCAATAATTAAAACAGAACTTTGTGAAGATGCTTATCATGAGAAACATAAAAACTTGTTACATTTTGGAGCAAATCTTAAACATGTGGTGGGATCAGGATGTTTGTTAAGATGTGCTGTTGTTACCTGTGTGACTAAACAGTGCTGGGCCACTCACAGCAGCTACTGGTTATTAGCTACAAGTTGAGTGATATTTCTGGGTGTTGCCATTGTTTGTGGTTTGGCTCTTGAGGTGTCAGGCAAAGGCAACACTTCCTCCTGATGTGTGAATGCTGCTCAGGTGTCAGAAGACGGATGGGTCGAGGTTGCTTTTCAAGGTACTGGCCCAGAACTGCTCCTGATGTGATGCCATGAGTGAATACATGTGTGGGAGCTCTGGTTGAGCAGGCAGAGCGAGTCGAGAGGTAGAGGTCGGGGAGACTAGAAGAGTAAATGATAAGTCCATTCAAGTCCAGTCCATTTACCATTTAACAAAGCAGACAAGCTACCTTTTTTTAATAAAGCTACTTTGGTTGTTTAATTTTGAGCTGATTTGCACTTGGTGGTGTGATCAGTGTTTCCCCCTCTTTTTTTTGACATATGAAATTCACAGTTTAAAAGGAGCTTTTGCAACTGATCATATTTATTAAATCCTATTTCATCAAAATTTTTGCTCCTGGTTATTTTAATTTAAAAAAACAGACAAAATGAAATCACAGGTCACACCTGGTGCTTAACTTGAACTTTTTGTGCTGGCTTCTTGACAATTAGGTTGATCACTTAGACTATTGATGATGTTTGATTGCCATGTTTTTATTGTTCTCTTTCTTGGTAGTTACATATATGTAGTGCTGTATTGGCCTCGGTGGAAGTATGCACTCCACTGAGTGCTATTCTAGCTACAACTTGTTTCACTCCTCCTTTTTCTTCTACCCTTATTGTAGCTCCTGCACCTCCCAAACCTCCACAGGTCACCTCCTCTAAAACCACACCTGCGTCCTCCACCAGGAGCCAGCAACAGTCTACAATAATTACAGGTCATTGATACCATGTATAATACAATGTGTTGTGTGTTTGCAGCTGTGTAAAGAAATGTGATGATTTTCACAGTTTTCTGGTGGCTCAGAGGGCCAGTGGTGCTACAGTGGAGTCCAAATCTCCTGAAGTCCAATGTGGTGCTTGACATGCACCCTTTTTACAAAAGGCAAATTATTTCACAAATCAGTCATCGTAATAATGTATTCACAGACACTTTGATAAAATTACAGCAAATTTGTTCATCTGCATTCAGTCAATTCATCAAGATGAAGTAAATCTAAACACATGAAAATAACAAGAGGAAAATGGAATATGTCAGAATGAAAAACACATAAAATCCATTTGAAAAAATTCAGCCCAAATCTTGTCTACTCCATTTAGGATTCATGAGTGTGCAGCATATAAATCACATATTTTTATTCATTAAGATGGGGAATGCAGGTGAAATATCCATCACTGTGTTCATTTACACACTGAACTGGACTTTAGCAGGAATTAGCAGCTCTGATGAATTGAAGTGTGACTTGGCTTTCCCTCTGATCTTGCAGCTCTGGCAGAACAGCTGCTGTACGTAGCCCTGGCTGGCTCTGCTGCTACTGTGGTCCTGCTGTTCACTGTGTTGGTGGTTTTGTTGATGCTGTTGAGGAAACACACTCGTGATGAAGGAGGAGGTAAAACACCTTGATTAACCTTGAATGTCTCCATGTACCAATGACGTTCTGAAAGCACGTCTGAGGGACGGGGCTCATAAACGCCTTGTTGTGTGATAATCCCAACAGGTTGTGAGCATGATACAGACCCACACATCAACGCAGGCAGCATGGTGAGCAGTTCCTCTGGACTCCATGTATGTGATTATCTTTGAGTTCATGGATCCTTTCTTCAACGCTGTGTGTGTCCTCCAGCATCCTCTGGATCCTCTGACACGACTGGAGCCAGCACTCAGTGCCTACAACAGTGCTTACACAGTAGTAACCTATCGCAGAGGTCCAGGTGCCCGCACCTCTACTGTCCCAGAGTAGACCTGGATCAGTGAGGACAGTCCACCTGCTCTACTCCACAGTCTGGTGCAAGTCAGAAGGAGGTGTCCAGCACAGGACCCTCATCAGATGGCATGCAGGGTCCCCATGAGGCTATTAGTTTGGTGGTCTGGTCACATGAAAGAATGAGTGTAAATATGTCACATTCAATTTGAGATGGATTATCTGTGTCTACTATTTTAGCTCACTTCCATTTGTTACATGTAGATGTGATTAAACCATTCTTTAATCTAAAAGTATGTGGAAGCTTTATAGAACGGTTACTAGTATGTAAAATCTCTCAAGCTTACATTTTGCTTTAGTTCATTTCAATAGTCGCAGAGTGTGAGGCCATGATGAAGGAAGAGCATATGAAAAATATGCCAAGAGTGGATGAGAAACATTTTCATATCTTAGCAGGACTAAAACAGGCCGGTGTTTTCAGCAGATTTAGTGCCTTGTATCCAGAGCCCACAGTTGTGTCGCGGCACCTTTGTCCTCATCATTTGATGCAGTAATGGATCAGCAAGACAATCGACTCTTATTTCACAGTGACTTCATCTGGCCCGATCTTAGCAGAGATGGAGTATGTGCTGTCACTTGCAGTCTGTAGAACAGCCTCAATGTTGCCTTGCTACTTTTTTACCTTTTAGTATTCAATATTAAATCTGCTTTTCGCATTCTGTCAACATGTTAAGTGTTGGTGTTGAGTTTAGATCCAGCACGGCTACATTCACTTTACCGATCGCTCACTTGAAATTTCCTTTGTTCTGAGACAAATAAAGGTATAATCGAGTCAACTGTCTTGATCCATGTCATATATTTGTCTTCAGGCACTTGCCTTGGTATTGACTAAGTCTTGGGTCTATAAGTGAATAGACCTGATTCTCCAGCCTAAGTGAAATGAATGGAGTCTATTACACGTGCTTCCAAACAGTACTTTTTATTTTTCTCCTTGTTTTTAAGTTACAGTCAAGTGCCAAACTTGGGGCACATGTGATTCACAGCGGTCACTCTCCAGTTCTGTTGCAAAGACTGCATCACACTCCAGCACTTTCTGCCTGTCCTATAGTAAAGCATTAGCACATTAACGTTTATGTCATGAAACACAGGACATGTGCATGTGTTAAGGTTAGAGGTCAGGAGAGAGGTATTTTCCAGTCCATGCAGGTCATACCGCAGCTTTTCTCCTCATGCAACAGGTCAAGTAGATGACAATGTGCATCATTCTGTCAGTGTGAGAACTGCATGACGTGTCAGCTTTCATTGGTCACCTGTCTCACAGCTATCACGACAGCCCTGTACCAGACATTCTCCTCTGGTTCGGTGACTCTTGGGACGGTGAGGCTTCAGGTCCTGTTGGCCACTGTTGTGTGTTTTTCTGTCCCATGGTCCCTCATCAGCAGCAGCAGTCGTAGTAGAGCAACGCTGACCCCTGCAGGAACACTCAGCACATACACACGCTTTAGCTGTGTCCTCTGACCACCAGATGAGGCTGCTGAGGCTGAGTCTTTCACCGTCATGGTGGTCTCCAGCAGTTTTTGTGGAAGGAGGGTCGTTGGCTCCCTCTACTGGGGATGCAGTGACCCAACATGTGATGATTTCCTTGATTAGAACATTTTAACAGATGAAAATAGTTTCTGTGCCCATACATCATTTCTTGGCTCAGGCAGCTTTTGTTTTTCTGACATCAGTGTTTGATTGTCTGTGGGATGAGAGATGCTTTCTCTCACTGAGTGAGTGTGTTGTGTGTGTCTCTGTAATGTGGAAGAAAATTGCTCATCCTTGTAGCTTAAATTCTGTTTGTTTGTAAAGTAACTTCTCTACATTGATTAGCTGCATGTAAATTCTTACAAGGTGACTTCCTGGAACCAGGCTTTAAAGACTGGTTCCAGTCTAGACTGGTTCTCGACTGGTTCTTGCTCTGTCTCTCTTTACATTTACTTTCACCCTAAAGCAGAGAGCGAGGTGTCAACGGTGGTTTGGTGTGCTTATCTGTGACTTCCTGAGCAACCTCTTCAACCCTTACTAAGGGGGCTTGAGGATTATCTTTCTTCCACATAAGACAAGGCATCTCACTTTGGAAAAGAATATGGTTTATGAGACAAGTCACAAGTAAACTGCAACAGAGGCCCCCAGAGTAATGAGATGGGGGAACAGGTGCAAAGTTGCAAGAGCAATGTGCACATGAAACAGAAGAGTTCAAGAATGTATATATAACATGATTATAATGCGTTTATGACAGCTTGTATGACTTGTGTCGATGAAATGACAGAAGTTTGTGTTATTGTATAATAGTTGAGTTTGTGATAACATTGTTGCGATTGTTCTGAATTTACCTCTAAGATGAATCAAATGAAACGCTTTAAATAAAGACATTTTATTTAAAAAAAACTGAAAGATTCAACCTCATGAACAAGATAAATAGACTTTTCTTGTGGAGCACAAAGAGGAACGTGGTCACTGCTGCCACTCCCAGTACGTAGGTGCACACACACATGCACTCACACACACACTCATACACATGCACTCACACACACACTCATACACATGCACTCACACACACACTCATACACATGCACTCACGCACACACTCATACACATGCACTCACACACACAAGCACAGAGTTCAAATGCGATGGAAACTGAAAATAAGTCATGTCATAAAAGGAAGAGGCTGTAATGGCATAAGGGCACAAGTTTCACACTCTGCTCTCAGAGGAACTCACTCAAGTTTTCTGACAAACCTCAAGACTTCTTCAAGACGCAGCAGTTCCAGTCGTTGCTCTTGAAATTGTTGATGGATTTATATTGAATCTGAGTCTGAGTGAGTGAAGTGGGGCTGAAAAATGAGAAGAAACAGAAACGACTCAGCAGAGGCTATAATGTGAGAGAGAAATCAAGATCAAGATCAGAATGAGCAAAGTGTTTCTTCTCAGCATCTGGATGTTGTTTGGTGAGTCTTTGATAATGCTTCAGATTGAAAACTATCTCTCAACTGTTGTTGTTATTGTACTGCTGAGGATATATTTTGACAGATATTCTGAAAGCAATCAATAATAATCAAACTTCCTCTCCTTGGTTCACAGTCAGAGCACAACAGTCACATCCAGTGATCCGTCAAACAGCTAAGGAGGGAGACCAGGTTGAGATCCAATGCCGATATAACTCTGGGTATGGAACTTATCCTAAATACTTCTACAAGGGTGTTTATGCTAAAAGGACATTAGTTGCTTCCACCAAGGAAAAGTTCAATCAGAAGGGAAAATATCATCTCTTTGATGATACCAATCAAAGAGTACTGCGTGTGACCATCCGTAACCTGGAGGTGAATGATGGAGGGACCTACTGGTGTATCATAGATACATACACATTTGATCCTAGAACAGAAGTTCAACTCACAGTCTACAAAGGTAAGTCAAACTCATCTGCCCTGGTCTATTTTCTGTCTCTGTCTAGGAGGTTGTGGATTCTCTCACAATAGTTTGTTAGCAGGGTAACACAAGAAACGCTCCAATAATTAAAACAGAACTTTGTGAAGATGCTTATCATGAGAAACCTAAAAACTTGTTACATTTTGGAGCAAATCTTAAACATGTGGTGGGATCAGGATGTTTGTTAAGATGTGCTGTTGTTACCTGTGTGACTAAACAGTGCTGGGCCACTCACAGCAGCTACTGGTTATTAGCTACAAGTTGAGTGATATTTCTGGGTGTTGCCATTGTTTGTGGTTTGGCTCTTGAGGTGTCAGGCAAAGGCAACACTTCCTCCTGATGTGTGAATGCTGCTCAGGTGTCAGAAGACGGATGGGTCGAGGTTGCTTTTCAAGGTACTGGCCCAGAACTGCTCCTGATGTGATGCCATGAGTGAATACATGTGTGGGAGCTCTGGTTGAGCAGGCAGAGCGAGTCGAGAGGTAGAGGTCAGGGAGACTAGAAGAGTAAATGATAAGTCCATTCAAGTCCAGTCCATTTACCATTTAACAAAGCAGACAAGCTTCTCCTTTTTGACAAATCGACTTTGGTTGTTTAAATTTGAGCTGATTTGTCGTTTGTCCTGTTATCAGTGGGATTTTTTATTACAAATTAAATTCACCATTTAAGATGAAATCGTTTTACTGATCATGAACAAAACAAGCAAAATAAAATCATAGATCACATCTTGTGCTTTACGATTGAATTTTATTCAAACTTTTTAACTTTAGCTTTTGAGCTGGCTACTTGACAATTATATTGATCACTTGGCACATTGATGATGCTTGATTGCCATGTTTTTTTTGCTCTTTTTCCTGGTAGTTACAAACATATATATATATATATATATATATATGTGTGTGTGTGTGTGTGTGTGTGTGTGTGTGTGTGTGTGTGTGTGTGTGTGTGTGTATGGCCTCGGTGGAAGTATGCACTCCACTGAGTGCTATTCTAGCTACAACTTATTTCACTCCTTCCTCTTCCCTTATTGTAGCTCCTGCACCTCCCAAACCTCCACAGGTCACCTCCACCTCCTCTAAAACCACACCTGCGTCCTCCACCAGGAACCAGCAACAGTCTACAATAATTACAGGTCATTGATGCCATCTATATTACAATGTGTTGTGTGTTTGCAGCTGTGTAAAGAAATGTGATGATTTTCACTGTTTTCTGGTGGCTCTTGTCACTCAGCCTCACAGTGGGCCAGTGGTGCTACAGTGGAGTCCAAATCTCCTGAAGTCCAGCGAAACGGTTCACACAACAGTTCAGGTGAGGTGCTTGAATAGATGATCAGTCTTGCAAAGCAAATTTGTGTATACATTCATTCTGCACATTCAGATGAACAAGAAATAGAATATGAAAACATGTATGTTTGAACGAAAATCATTATATGCTTTAACCATTAAACTGAAATGAATGTACATTTTTACAATTTTCTTTTTTACTTATTTATTTAACTTCAGTCAGTTTTAAGATATTGCCTTCATGCATGTGCAGCATAGAGGTTGTACACAATTACCCGGTTAAGTCACTTGTTTTTGTGGCTGTTGTAGGTGATTGGGAGAAAGCGTGAACGTGAAATGCTGGTTTTCAGTATCGATCATTTTGTGCACAATTACAGTATATGTGCATGAACTGAAGTAGGAATTAGCAGCTCTTATGAATTGACTCCACCCTCTGCTTTTGCAGCCCTGGCGGGACAGAAAGTGTTCACCACTGCGGCTGCTGTTGTTGCTGTTGCTGTCCTGCTGCTCTCTGCGTTGGTGGTTTTGTACATGTGGCTCAGGAAACGCATTTATAATACAGGAAGAGGTAAGTCAGCTCTATTTCTTTAAAGTCTATCCAAAGGTGCTCTGAAAACAAATCTGAGGAAGTGGTCCTCTGTTATGCTCTTTGTTCTGGTTGTTGCTCATTAGCTGCTTGTTTCTTAGAAACTGGGTGTGAACATGAGGCGGCCTCGCAGAGCGACACAAGCAGCACGGTGGGAAGTGACTCTGAATTTCATGTACTTGTGTGTGTCCGTTTTGAGCTCATCGTGTCTTTCTACAATGTTGTGTGTGTCCCCCAGCAGCCTCTGGATCCACTGACACAGCCGCAGCAATCAGACTGTGTGTACTCAGTTGTTAACCGTCACAGAGCTCCACGTGCCAGCACCTCTGATCGTCAGCCCGTCCCAGAGCAAGCTCCAAACAACGAGGACATCCACCTGCTCTACTCCACAGTCTGCTTCAATACAGAGAGAGGAAAACAGGCCAAACCCCAAAGAAGATCATCTGCTGAGCCCACCGACGTGTACGCTGCCATCAGACCTCCACATTGAGCCATGTAGTCTGATGTTGTGTTTGTTTTTGCCCAGTCTCTGTAGTACTGCATCACTTACCTTTTACTCTGCAAAGACGTGCTAAAGGAGTGGGGTTACATGTTTGCCCCCCTGAGGGAGCATGTGGGTACTTCCCAAAACATGCAGGTCAACTGGACACTTTTGACAATTGAGTGTGCCTGTGTGTGTCTCATGATGGATTGGGACCTGTCCAGGGTGTATTTCCCACTTTCCAGTATGTTTGGCAAGTTAGCTTGACATGAAATATTAATCTCAATTATTTGTGCTGTTTTACTTTCTGCTGCCGCTTTGATCCAAACAGCCAAAACAAAAACTGTAGATGCCATAAGAAATGTAATAGTTGCTAAAAAAATGTAGTAGTTAATAAACTGAAGAGTTATCTATGTAACATGAATGCATTATGGACAAGGATGGATGGTGGTTGACTTTTCATTGTGCCACTCTGCAGAAATGTGGGTTGAACCATGTCTCATTGCCTATTGTGGAAATATCTACAAATAAAGACAATGTGCAGCTACCTTACAGCTACCTTACCTGCTGTCATGATATCAGCTGGACAATGCCTACTAGCCTAGCTTACTAACCTAACCTTACCTACTACTAAACTAGGCTACTTAACCTTAAAATCATGATATCATGATTCAAAATACTGCATACATTCAAAATATTGAATTTGTTACAGTGGAGCCTCAGGAGCCTCATTTGCCTTCCCCACTTTCACTGTCACACCATATTGAAAAAATAACCATGGCCTTATTTAGAAATGCAAATGTTTTCAAGTTAAGTGCAAGAAAAGAGAAGTTGACACTCTCATGTGTGAGGGAGACCAGATGCGAGAGAGACAGGTGAACAGAGAAATCACAGTTTAACGTAAAACTGGAAATGGGAATGTCACTAAAAGTCATCATCTGCTTTTTAACAGGTATCTACTCTCTCTCAACTTCTCTCTCTTTTTTGGTGGATGACTTTAAGATGTTTTGGCAAATATCTGTTATTGGTGCCAATGTGTGGTGGATTTATTTTCCTTCTTTTTTCCATGACAGTGTGTGTGAATCTATTGACTGTGACAGCGAAGCAAGAGAAACCTGTCATCATCATCTGTGAGTAATAACATTATGATTTGTAGCACCCTAAAAAGAAGCAACATAACAGCTCATGTGAGCTTTTGCCTTTTTGTCAAATGCTCTGGGGGAAATTTGGAGTGGGTTTCAATTATTGTAATCAATGGCACAATGATCTGTCTTTGTATTAATCACATGGGGAGAGAGAGAGTGCAAGTCAAACTGATTAGTTTGTCTGCGAATCAGTGGTTGAGACTGTAACAACTAATTCTCATGTGTTCTCACGTAATCTTAAACTCTCCCAAGTTAAAGATAAAGAATTAATGAGTGTGAGAGTAAATAGTGTGTGTGTGTGTGTGTGTGTGTGTGTGTGTGTGTGTGTGTGTGTGTGTGTGTGTGTATGTACATGTTTCAAGATTTCAACAGAGAAGCATTCATCTATCTTTGTTTTTTGCTTTTTGATTCAGACAGGAATGACACGACAGAAATAGCCAGAAATTATAGCGTTGGAGCTACTGCACAGGTTGAGTGTTTCTATCAAAAGGACCATGAGAGCAATGAGAAATACATATGCAAAGTCGAACGTCCTTCCAATTGCAAAGTGCTAATAAGCACAGGAGGGGAGAACAGACAAGGGAGCAAAGGCAGGTTCTCTATCAGGGATAACAAAAGACTGAAGTACTTCTATGTGTTAATCGAGAATGTGAGCACAGCCGACTCTGGGCTGTACTGGTGTTTCTCTGACAAAAACACATGGTGGAACAAAACTGTGGGTGCGTACACTCAACACTTGTGTCCTGTTGTAACAACCACAGCTTCTTCCCTCTGTGCACATCTCAAATCTTTGGGGGTCTTTTTGTCCTCATTTCAAGGTTCATCTCATTTCATCCCTGATATAATCTCCACATCAGATGCCGATGATGGATCTGGAAATCAAGGTGAACACTTGTTTAGCACTAATTATTGCTCTTAACAAATAGCCACTTCTCATACTCATCTCAAAATACACACACATCTGTGGCACAGTACACAGACTGCATTGCCCCCAAGTGTGTGCGTGAGAATGAATGGTGTGTGTGTGTGTGTGTGTGTGTGTGTGTGTGTGTGTGTGTGTGTGTGTGTGTGTGTGTGTGTGTGTGTGTGTGTGTGTGTGTGTGTGTGTGTGTGTAATCGACTGGCAACCTGCCCACAATGTGGGAAGATAATCTACGGATCTACGGCTGTATGGATGTTCTATGTCTATGAGAGAAACAAAAGCACTCTCCTCTGGTAGAAGTTATGATGGTTGGCTCCTGTCATTATGTTCATCCACACCCACTACACTTGAACTTCTACTTTATTTAAAGCAATATCAGCTGTCAAATCTTTGGCTACGTTTAGCCTCCAAGATATGTCTCCAAGAATATTTACTGGACCAAACAAGGACTATGCACAATGTTTCCCATTGCTAACAATTACAAACATTCTAACAATCAGTGTACAAAAGAGGGAAGAGTGCAGTAATAAAAACCTCATGAAAAATCTTAATCTTTTTAATCTTTTTTCCCCTCATGCAGTACCAACAGAGCTTGATGATGGCCACAAAACTAAGAGTGATAAACCAGAAGGTGGTGAAGATCGTAGGCTCAACACAGGTGCACACACGCCTCCATCACAGTCACATACACTGACATAAGCTCTAATTCAATAAACCCAGGCTAGTGGCATCTGCCCGTTGACGGCCTCCACTTTTTGCTTTGTCTTGTTGCAGTGATATGGGGGGTCGTAGGGTTTGTGGTATTTCTCCTCATACTTGTGATCATACTTCTTGTGTTCAGACACAAACTCTCCAGATTACGAGGTGAGGAGTAAACACTGGTCAAAACACGTTTTACCCCATGGAGACTGATACTTTTTTGTGCATTTACTCTTCATATCCTGACTTGCTGAAATAACGAAGCAGAAACTTTTCCACTGAATTTGAACGCGAGGATATAGAAAAATCTAGTTTCTGTCAGTCCAAACGCTCTCGTTTCAGCGTGCTGTGCTGGAGGAGGACCATCGGACCAAACAAACCAAGGCCACTATGCAGAGGTGTGTTTGAAAGAATGACTCCGGGTTTGTTCTGTGAGTTTGCATATGAGAACAATAGCTGCATCTGTTACACCACCCCTCTCTTTCCTCTCCAGGGAAATCAAGGATATCATCAGTACGAGGAGATCCAGATCCAGATCCAGCAGGCGAGTGCAAGAGACACCGTGCCATCGGTTTATGCCTCCGTCAACCTTCCCACAGATCCACTCCACTACACCAGCGTCGCTTTCCAACGTGAGGCCCAGAATGCCAGAGATAAGAATGGTGATTTGACCACTGAATACTCATCTGTAAACATGGCTTCCCGTCCTGCCCCGGCAGAGTAGAGTCTATATATATATATATATATATCTTTATGTACATTGTGTTACATTGTGTATTGTTGTTACTTTTGGTTTCAGCTGTCCTATAAATAAAACAACATAAATGAGTAAAAAAAAAAAACCTGTTGACACAGGGCCATAAGAGAGACAACAGCGCTCTCCTCTGGTTGAATCTGAACTTGATCGCCTGGTGGTTTGCTCCTGAGAGTGCAGCCCAGATGTTTAACCACCCCCACTATGACTTCCACAAAAGACAACAGATCAGCAGGTTTGGAGGAGATGGAAGAAACAGTATCTTTCCAGGATGATGACAGTTGCTTTGTCTGTCACATACCTGTCCCTTGTCATCCTCCTCATCACTACCAAACAAGGACAGTAGTTTCTGTTTTCCATTACTATTACTCTTACGAGTTTGATATTTATAGAAATATACAAGGGAGGGATGACTTCAGTAATAAAAACCTCTTCTCAACTGATCTTATGACTATGGTTTTATTACAGTGGTGGCTTTTTACTGATGTCATTATATTGCAGGCACAACGAGGGGTCAGGGAGTGTGCCAGTCTGTGAGTGCTGAGAGAGAGTCGAGCCATTTTGTGGGTATTTTTGGATATTTGTGAATGAAGAAATGCCTGCACATTCTTGGATTTCAAGGACATTTTACGGGCTGTGGGAACAAAACATACATCTATATTCATGTATAACCATATACTCATCCCATGAAGAAATTGTAAAAGGGAGATTTGTAGATTTGTATGAAAGTGTTGTGAATCTGAAATATTATCAATCTGAAATATCCTGTCCCATATTCAGGGACAGGATGTGCACTTGATAATTGTGTTTTTATTGGTACATAGTTATCACTTGCGTTCTTTAAGCATTGCTCATGTGTGGAGTTAATGATCAATTCACCGGTCAACCTTCGTAGCAACCCTCACCTTTGGTCATGAGCTGTCGGTAGTGACCTGAAGAAGGAAATCATAAATACAAGTGCCTGAAATTAGTTTTAGAGAGATAGGGGAGAGTGGGCACAGGCCAGCACAGGATGCATCCCGGATGCCTCCCTTCCTCGTGTTGAGACCCTGGGGATGACCAGGGACATGTCGAAGGGATTATATCCTTAACTATCTTGGGAACACCTCAGGATCCTCCCAAAAGAGCCGATGGGAGTATTTGGGTGCATAAACTGCAAAATAAAAAGTAAATGAAAAAGAAGGGGGAAAAAAGCAAAGCCAAACTCCCCTTTTTAAATGTTTATTTTAAACCAATCCTTTCCTGCAAGTTACTGTAAGCATATATGAATGGTTTAACAGTCTTCACCTGTTGCATGAAGAAAATCCCTGTTTTTATTATTATTTTATATATAATATCTGTATCATTACTATCATTACTTCAGATGCTGGTTTATGGTTAGGACCTTACAGGATGACAGATGGAAGACCCAAAGCAGACTTTAGTGACAACATTATCAATGAAAACAGCAACATCCATAACATCATATGGTAATAACATAAAGAGAAACATCAACAACAATAGTAATAACATAAGGAAACGCTGCAAACTAGTACTACAACAAAAAACTATAGCAATGCCTACATCATCAACAGCAACACCAACAACAACTACTTCAGGAGAGTCTCTGCTTTAACTGTCTTCTCCAGCCACTATAAAGCTACGTATTTCTTGCTTCCTCGGGTACAAGGAGGAGAAAACTGATCCAGATTGATGGGTGAGAACCAGGGATCCTGTTCCTTCTTTGTCACAGAGTAACTTTGATGACATGGCTGTGAGCACTGACAGACGTCCCATGTGTCCAATGACAGGACGGCTGTCATGTCCAAGGCGGGGCAACGAGCTCCGGCGGAGGCTGGGAGTCGCCTGACCGGATGATGACAGAAGTTTTCAGTCCAAGGTGGATACTTTGTGTCATGCAATCACCCCAGGAAATAACGTCGGCTGTGCTGTGAGAGCTCCCCTGTGCAAAGGGCCTGGCGCTTGGATGCACTGAGACCAACCACTCGGAGACCCTGCGAATCTGGGAACTTTTGCCTTTTGGAACAGGGAGTCTGGGATAGCGGCGCAATGGGAAACCGGGGGATGGAAGACCTCATTCCCCTCATCAACAAGCTCCAGGACGCGTTCAGCTCCATCGGCCAGACATGCAACCTGGACCTGCCGCAGATCGCGGTGGTCGGCGGCCAGAGCGCAGGGAAGAGCTCCGTGCTGGAGAACTTCGTCGGGAGGTTGTACCGAATACATGTAGATCCATCCGAGAGTGTGTCTGTTACAAACTGTGTCTGGATTCGCCTTTTCCTGCGCTTAAAGTCGCCAACTAAGCACTTGGCTGCGTGCGCGTGTGCTACTGTGTGCGTGTGTGCGTGTGTGTGTGTGCGCGCGCGCGCGCGCGTGCGTGTTGCCTCCCAGATCCTAACGCTTTTTCCCCCTCACCAATGGATTCTTTCCATGTCGGAGCCGAGCTATTCACGACGCATGATTACGCATTTTACGCACGTCAACAGCTGTGAACTGGGCGAGCAGAAAGCACGGCCAGGGGAGCGGGTCGACGAGGGGAGAGCCGTGCGGAGCTCTGGGAGCACCTCGGCATGTTAAAACGCAGAGAGATCCTGAGCAGAAACGCAGAGCCGAGCAGTCCCGACGCTGCGCCCGCTCTGTCAAACATTAACTCGGGTTGTGCCTCCTTGTCGCTCCCATTCTGCAGCTAAATAGGCCTTACATTGCGGAGGTCAGGTCAATGTTTTACTTTGGCACTCCTGACGAGCTGATTATTGTCAGGAGACTTGTACGTGGGTTATGATAATAAAAAAAAATCTGGAGTCGAGCTGAGGCAGCCTGTGCTCACAGAGCTCCCAGTTCACCGGCGGTGCAGAATTTCCCGTCTGTGGTCGATGAATGAGTTTGTGGGAATTGGAATGAGCAGTTGTTTGATGTCAAATAGCTTAACACACACAAACAGCTCCACCCGTGCCACATGTTATCAGGACTCATTCGGTATTCTGATTCACACTCAGAGGACTTCAAATACGAACGTCTACTCATCTACTACTATCTCCATAGTATGAAGTAGTGCATGTGCACATGTTCTTTATCGTTTCTAGTGTTATTTCATGTGTTTCTTCACATTGGTACAAATAAAGGTTTATCCTCAAATACACTAGAAGCATGAAAAGACCGTAGAAGGACATTTCGACCCTAAAAGACCTAATTCAGAGCACATGAAATCACCCTAACGCAAAAATGGGATGATGAAGAGGATGTCGTTGAGGCCTAATTATTCCCACAGGCGCTCACTGTTTTATAGCCAGGCAAAAGTGGCTGGAGAAGGGGCGCTTTACCCTTCTTCATGTCAGAATGATTTCACTTGTTGTCACAGAGATGGGAATGTCGATCAGGCAGCCACATCTCCTCTTTTTTCCTGCTGCCTTTTGTCTCCGGGTCCCAAGCCGTGGCTGCGGGGAGACAGTAGGGGCATTGATGTGTTTGTGCCGGGGTCATCAGTGATGTCACCAGCTGCACTGTCATGTGTATATGACACACTGGGTACCAGATACCCACAGAGGGCCACTAAGCTGCTTTCATGTTTGTTATTTAGCGCGGGGACCATTAGAGCCATTTGCTTAGGCAGTTCACTATTTAGGCACTATCACCTGCTTTCATGACTGATCAATGTAGTTACTGTGTACTATTTAGTCTTACAGAGCAGAGGTGGGTGATGGAGTGGGATTCGAGGTTAACCTGGACAGCCACAAGCTGGTTACTGGGCTAGAAAAACATTCATCAACGTCACATATGTCTCTCTTTGTGTCACCACACTGTCTGTTCTATGTGAAACCTTGTCACATTTAGCCAAGTAGTTGTACAGTTGAGACATACAGCTTCGAGAAATTTGGTGACTGGTGCAGTAGAAGTGACTTAAGTTTAGCTTAATATGCAAATATAGGTTTGTAGAGCAGTTAAACATGTGAAAGAATGTAGAGCAGAGCATTCAAGCAGCTGCGTCTAATAGACTCAAATGGTCAAAAGTCAGAAACCGTTGAGGATTAACAATGTTAGTAATTAATGAATATTACGTTTTTATAAAACAAATTAATGAATGATAACTTCAATGTAATCTAATTGTTTAGTACAGGTGTTCCAGCAAATTTACATTACAACAGTTACAACAAATTTCTCAATTGGTTTTAGAGACCTAAAACCTAAAGATGATTCTCACTGAAACTTGAAACAACTCCTTGACATGTAGCGCAGATTA
This sequence comes from Karalla daura, assembly GCA_029224185.1. Classification (NCBI taxonomy): domain Eukaryota; kingdom Metazoa; phylum Chordata; class Actinopteri; order Chaetodontiformes; family Leiognathidae; genus Karalla; species Karalla daura. The sequence continues at coordinate 20,682,870 of CM055189.1, forward strand.
CATTTTTTGTTGTGAAAACCCCCAAAAAATCAAAACCACGTGTAAAAAACAAATCCCATGATCCATCATCTAAAAGGTGTCATGGGACATTAACTAGGTTAAGGTCATTATTTCATTGATAAGCCGCCTTGTTGGTTGGCGTATTACTCATGTTGCGCTTTCACAAGTGACAGGAAGAGTTGAGGAAAGAGGATGGGAATTACTGTTGTGTAACATCCTGACTGCTCTGTCAGCAGTGGCCACCAGTCACAGGGTGTGTGTGTGTGTGTGTGTCTGTGTGTGTGTGTGTGAGGGAGAGAGAGAGAGATTGTGGTCAAATGTGTAGGTGTGTGTGTGTATGAGTGTGGCCTGCCTACCTTACACCAAAACTCAGTTGAGTTTTTGCTTCTGACCTGGAAAACTCCATACACAGACACACACACACACACACACACACACACACACACACACACACAGACAGACCGACATATTGTCAGAGCCTGGAGGGATGTGTAGTCACTGACCTGGACGTGATCACTGTTCTATTGAACATGGGTTTCCATTCAGATTAATGTCTATGAGGAGAGGAGGCAAGCAGACACGCACGTTCCCTTGTCTGTGCACTATTCATAATGAATGGGGCTGTAAGTCAATCGTTGTTTGGCATCAATAATGCACACTTGTACACAGTCACTGGGACCCAGCTTTACAGCTTGTACTAAGTTTGTGCTTGTGTGAAACATCATTACTCTAGGATTTGGTGAAAAGGTCTTTCTGTTTCATACGCACTCATGGACATTTGACTCACCCTTTATCATGGTCCTTGTGAGTATCTGTGTGTGTATTAAACTTTGTGTCTGTCTCACTCTCAGGGACTTTTTGCCCAGAGGATCTGGCATCGTCACCCGACGTCCCCTCATCCTGCAGCTGGTGAACAATAAAGCAGGCAAGTGCTGATCACCGAAATCCCAGTGGTGCATGCCCTTAAATCCAGGCTTTTGCCTAAGTAGCATAAAGGAGATATAGTGGAGGCACTCATTGATGGATTTTATGGTCAATATGCAGAAAATACTCTGTTTGGGTCTCAGAGCAGCTCACAGAAAGGAAAATGTAGGAGCAGATGCATTTTCTCAGAAACACACCTTGAAACCCATATTATTGTCTGTATATTTCTGGCTGTAAAGGCTTTGCCCAGCTTCTGTTCACCAGCCCGCTCTCTCACCCACCCTCCATGCAGAGTACGCAGAGTTCCTGCACTGCAAGGGACGCAAGTTTGTGGACTTCGATGAGGTCCGCCTGGAGATCGAAGCCGAGACTGATCGCATCACCGGATCCAACAAGGGCATCTCACCCATCCCCATCAACCTCCGCGTCTACTCCCCTCATGGTAAAACACACATACACTTTCACAGGCTGTTGCCGCTGCATTTTCTCCCTCCGTCTGACTGGTTCCCCCTCTTTCCCCCCTGCTTTCCCTCCTCAGTCTTGAACCTGACGCTGATCGACCTGCCCGGGATGACGAAGGTCGCCGTGGGAGACCAGCCCCACGACATCGAGCACCAGATCAGGGACATGCTGCTGCAGTTCATCACCAAGGAGAGCTGCCTGATCCTGGCCGTCACCCCGGCCAACACCGACCTGGCCAACTCCGATGCCCTCAAGATCGCCAAGGAGGTGGACCCTCAGGGTAAGGGACGCTCCTTGTTAGGCCATGTGAAGCTACAGTACACCTCTGCTCTTCATTCTCCTGACGTCAGCGCCTTTGCTCTAATTTTGAACCAGACTAATTGTTCTTTGCTGCGTTTTGATGCCATTATCACTCTTCCTCTGTCTTCCTTCATCTCTGCCTCGGCGCAGGAGCCGGCTCGGCGGAGTGATTAACCGCTACATTATTAAAATACTTCCTGCCAGCGTTAATGTCTTGAGTAAAATTAGCTACTTGATGGAGTGAAATGTAATTATCTCCACCTTTGGCCTTTTTCATTCAGTCTTAACGATGCGATTAACCATTTAATGACTGCACACTGTGCGGACCGCAGGTGTGAGGGAATATTGACACATTAGAATATTGTGATACTCCATGATCCACATTTACTAGTTACTGGTTTACATAGAAAAATTCTGGATGGTAGTTCTGTGTTGCATTTAAGCTTCTTACCGCTCCACCATTTAACTGTCTGCTGCTTCTCTGTATTTTACAGGATAAGATTTGGGAATCCTGCTAATGTGCTTTTCATCTATTTGGAAATGAGACAATTACTTGATTTCTACATATTGCATAAAAATAGTGTTGAATGGTGCTGGGCCTATGTATTTGTTGTTAGTAAACAATTTACACAATTTATTCTCTGTATTTTGAGAACATTTGGAGCGTACTCACTTACTTTTTTAAATAACAAAGGTGGTAATGTGTATAATGCCTTGCTTTTAGTATAGTATAGTACGGTATGCCCTATATCATTTTGCCACCCTTGCCAATACACTACTCTGCACTACCTAGCATCCTCAACCTTATAGGCGTGTTTATGTCAGTAAAAGCAGTGAGTCGCACATGCAGAGGGTTGTAACAGATTAAAAAAATCAAAAAACAAACACTGCCAACAGCTGCCTGGCTAAACAGGGTGACAAAGGGTTCTCTGTAAACACCAGAACACCTGTTCCATATGTGAACATAATCAGAACACCTTTGTTCTCAGGTCTGAGGACCATTGGCGTGATCACAAAGCTGGACCTGATGGACGAGGGGACTGACGCCAGAGACATCCTGGAAAACAAACTCCTGCCGCTGCGCAGAGGTGAGAACACACACACACACACACACACACACACACACACACACACACACACACACACACACACACACACACGCACACACACATATACAAATGCAGACAGCTGTAGCAGAGTGGCATGAGTTCTCTTCCGCTGTGTAATAGATTGGAAATGAAAAACGTCTGGCCTGAAGGTGACTCTATCTTTGATTTGCGATAAACACATTGACAGTGCGTCTCTTTGTGCAGTTCTCATACTATAGACTGTGACGGAACAAGTAAACATCAAGTTATTTCATACTCGGTTCTCAAACTTTGTGCACCCTGTTGCCTCTCTGCTTTTTTTTTCTCCAGTCTGAGCAGAAAGTTAGCAACACATCTGAGGTCCAAAGCGTTGTGTCGTTTGGTTTCATGACCTGCATTCATCTGCAGGGTACATCGGCGTGGTGAACCGCAGTCAGAAGGACATTGATGGGAAGAAGGACATCCGCGCTGCTTTGGCTGCAGAGAGGAAGTTCTTCCTGTCTCACCCGGCATACAGGCACATCGCGGAGCGCATGGGCACGCCGCACCTGCAGAAGACGCTCAATCAGGTGGGACACGCACCCCAGCATAAATGCACACTTATGAGCTCACTTACCCAATTAACACGTCTAGAAGTGTAGGGTATCAAGTGTTTCACATTTCACCTGCACACTTAAGTAGTGAGAGTGAGTGTTTTAGCGTACATGCTGACTCTCATCAGGCTAATTATTATATGTTTTTACACGATGTTTTCCTCCAGCAACTCACTAACCACATCCGAGACACGCTGCCCGGGTTACGCAGTAAGCTGCAGAGCCAGCTGTTGTCCCTGGAGAAGGAGGTGGAGGAGTACAAGAACTTCCGCCCTGACGACCCCACGCGCAAGACCAAGGCCTTGCTCCAGTCAGTGCACACACACACACACACACACACACACACACACACACACACACATACACAGGAGTAAAAGCAGGCACTGGCACTGAAGAGATCAGCTTTGAACAGATTGTGGCTTACCATGTATAATGTACAGGATGGTGCAGCAGTTTGGGGTGGACTTTGAGAAGTGCATCGAGGGCTCCGGGGACCAGGTGGATACCTCCAACCTGTCTGGCGGAGCAAAGATCAACCGCATCTTTCATGAGCGCTTTCCCTTCGAGCTGGTGAAGGTGACCTGAGTTACTTTGTCTATTTTTACAGTGATTATCTCTGCCCTGCGTTTTCTGATGTAGCTTTTCTTGAAAACGTCTGACTCTTTTTCTGCACAAATGCCTTAAGGAGTGTAATATAAAAAGGCCTTTGGGTGCTCTGTGTCTTAGATGGAGTTCGATGAGAAGGAGCTGAGGAAAGAGATCAGTTACGCCATCAAAAACATCCACGGAGTCAGGCAAGTTGGAGCTGCCCTCAAAAAGCCCTTCACATGCAGCAGCTCAGCTGTCTGTCAGCTTCTCCTCTGTTTGTTTGTGTCCACTCTGGTTTATCAAGACCCGCCATCACTCCTTGTCCTCAGGGGTCCACGTTTGTCCTGGTCTTCATGTCTCTGATTAGAGCACTGGCTCTTCTGTCCGCTGTACTTTTTTTTTCTTATCTTCCTGTGTCCCTGTTAGCCTCATGTCTGCCCTCTGTTTTATCTTCCATCACTCCTCTCTCACCCCTTCACTTCCCAGTGTGTCTGTCTCCACCCTCTCCTGCTCCATGTCTCCATGTCTGTCTTGTCTGTATGCCCTTCAGGACAGGCCTGTTCACCCCAGACCTGGCGTTTGAGGCCATAGTGAAAAAGCAGATCATTAAGCTGAAAGAGCCCTGTCTGAAATGCATCGACCTGGTCATCCAGGAGCTCATCAACACAGTCAGGCAGTGCACCAATAAGGTATCACTGCATGGTCTCCTGCCCGGCTGCCTCACCTGTGCAAACACTCCACAGAGACCAACCACGGTCATCTAAAGCAGCCGCATTTTTCTGCATCTCTTTGTCATATTAGATGGCAAATCCATAATTAGATGACTTACTTCAGTCGTTCAGTCCCTCATTGCCATTCTCTTGTACAAACATGAGCAGATACAGTTAAATGTACCGGCTGAGCTGCAGTGCACTGGAGTGGTTGTCTCTGAAAGGCTGTGTGCTCAGGAGCAGACATGTTCCTACAGGCTCAGTGCAAAACAAGCTGCAGGCTTGCTTTAATGCGACCCCTCTAAAACCAGACTCCAGCAGCAGCTCTGTGGCACTGCACACGTCAGCAAGCTCATGCTCTCACAGTGACAGTGTTTCTGTGCTGCTCTTTGTATTCACACTCACCAATCTGTCTATGTTTGGCTTGTATCTGGCCATGAACTCGAGTATTGGATAAGTTTAAATTCTTGTGGTGGTTTTGTGATATTTAAGGTGTCACCAGTCATAGCTGAGACACTGAGCTGTGCTGCTGTGAGCTCCAAAGCGCTGTGCCAAAAAGCTGCAGGCTGACTCCTCCCTGTAGCGAAAACGGAAGAACCTGCACCTTGTTTCTGTTGTGTACATGAAGTAGCACTAACTGAAAACCTGTTTTTTTTTCTTTGTCACACTCCTAAATCTTTCCCCATTGCCTCCCAAACTATTCTATCCAACTTGGACTTTTGTTTTCCCCTTTTCCTCATCCTGACCCACGCTTCACCACCTCCACATTACACCTCCTCCACCCTCCACGACGCCACGCCACAGGACAGGCCTGTTCACCCCAGACCTGGCGTTTGAGGCCATAGTGAAAAAGCAGATCATTAAGCTGAAAGACCCGTGTCTGAAATGTGTCGACCTCGTCGTCACCGAGCTTGTCGCCCTGATCAGGAAGTGCACTGAGAAGGTAAACAGGACGAGCGGAGACAGCGATGAGCGCAGAGCGACGTCAGAGAGAGAATGGAAGAGAGAGAGAGAGCGAGAGAGAGAGAGAGTGAAGGCAGGGGGGATGAAAAAAGAAAGGAGTGACAGAGCAGCACAAGTCGCTCATACCTAATACCTAACTCGTCTGTCGAGTGTTGTCGATCGTTACCCCTCACCCCTGCTTCCATGCTTCCCCCAGCACCCATCCCGCCACCTCACCCTGCAGGCAGATCTAAATGGACCCTTCCCAGCCCACCTGATGTAACTCCCCCGCTCACCCTGCCTCCCTTATCAAATCAGCCCCCTCAACTCACTCCCTCACTTCAAGTAAATCACCCGCCTAGAAAGGGCTGCTCTCACACTGTCCTGTCATGGGAAAGTTCTGCCATATTTTCCCCTGTGACACACCCTCTTCCTCATCATTGACAACAGTAATACCACCCCGCGCTCGCCACCCTCCCCCACAAAATACCACCATCAATCATCTTCCATTTCTGGACTTCAACCTGATCTTTTTCTGCTCTCCTTCCTGCATGATTTGCTTAGACTTGCTGTCAGCTTGAGCCATGCAAATTGTGATTGTAAGTGTTCTCTTGCAACTTCAGTGCTGTCAAAACATCTGGAGAAAAATCTCAAGCTGATACACAAGTCGACAGTGCACGCTCGCCTCCTTGGTCCTTATGTTTTTAACTCTTACTCTGTATATTTATGTGCTGCCGAATGAGGATGCATATTGGCTACAGTGCTGTTTAAGTGTACAGTGGTGTTTGTCCTGTAAATGCAGTACCTGCAGCAATGTGTGCGTGTGTCTGTTGTGCATGTGTATGTATGTGTCTGTAGCTTGGATCGTACCCTCGTCTGAGAGAAGAGACCGAGAGGATCGTCACCACCTACATCAGGGAGAGAGACAGCAAGACCAAAGACCAGGTGCATGAGGCGGAGGTTTTATTTTTCTCACATTTCTGTTCTTTCACTCCTTCTTGTACTCACCTGTGTGATGTTTTCCTCTCAGGTGCTGCTGTTGATTGACATTGAACTGTCCTACATCAACACAAACCATGAGGATTTCATTGGATTTGCCAAGTAAGATTAAACTTCAGCTGACTGCTGATGGAAGTCAACAGAGTTTATTCAAGGCAAAGAGTCCATTTTCTCATCCTCCAGATTTGATGATCTGACACTTTTCTTCACTGTGCTTCATATGGAGCAGATTTTTTTTGTTCTTTTGTACAGACAGCATGCTATCACCTCTCAGACTCAGCTCTGTTTCACTGGAGTGGATGCTTTTAACTAATCACTGATGACATTGTGAATATAGTCAGTATCCTTATTTTTAGCACCCAGAGAGTTTTCAAAGGAAATAATCAAATAAAAGGGAAGAGCACCGTGCCTTTTCTCTGTTGAAACAGTTCAGTTAAGTTGCCAAACAGTGAAACTATTCAAACAGTGTGCCTGTATTTGTTTAACAGTTAGTTTTACTTGCTTTGCCTAAGGCGCCTGTAAAAATCGTCAACAATTACAACTTTTCTGCCTCTGTGACTGTTGGCACAGGGAACCATGAGGGCAGTGAGTTGTCTTACTCCACAGTGTGCTGTAACTCGCCATGGCTCAGTGGACTTATTGTTCGCACGACAGACAGAAATGTAATTGTCAGCTATTATGCGAACATGCAAATGCCTATGCCATATTTTTAAGCAAAAACACTACTGTGTTTGTTGTGAGGACCTGTTGCTTGCTGATTGTAAATACATCATTTTGAACTTGAAGAAACACTGATGTGATTGTGCCTTATGTTATGTGAAAGACGCTGAATGTCTCTGTTGCAGTGCCCAGCAAAGGACTGCGGCCAACGCCACCAAGAAGAGAGTGATGCCCAATCAGGTATCCCATATGTTAAAACAGACACACAGCACTCAAACACGTCCACATATGCAGCATTACGCTTTCTCCTACTTTGTTTCTCACTCGGCCTTAGCCCGTCCCTGCTTTCATTTCATTGTTCCCCTCTGTTATTTCACACTTACATACTCTCGTCTGTGCTCCTCTTGTCTTCTCTCTTCATTTCCCTTTCCTCTGTCTCCTCCTCTCCTCCTCCTCTTTGTATGGCCCAGGGAGAGATTCTTGTAAGTACTCTGCCCCCCCCCCTGCACCTCCACTTGTCGCTTCCTCTTTGGGTGGGTGGGGTCATCGGTCATCCAGGCCAAGTAGCGGAACAACATTTGGTCTCCTCGACGAGGGAGAGGGAAGTGAAATCTGGATAGCGGGGGTGCAAAGATGGCCGACGTTCATTCCAGTGTTTTTCACCTGGTGAAAAGGTTCTGTATCGCGCAGCTCACTGCGTCTCTTTTCCCCTGTCCTAGAGCCTTTACAATGGGTTGCTCTGACATACAAAGAGTGGCTTTTGAGACTAATTTTAAGTCCTATTGATGTCAAAATGGCTGATGGAAAGAGCATCAATCTATCTATCTATCTATCTATCTATCTATCTATCTATCTATCTATCTATCTATCTATCTATCTATCTATCTATCTATCTATCTATCTATCTATCTATCTATCTATCTATCAATAAACTCAACATATAACTTTTACATTTTGATTTAATTCACGTTATACAGCTACACTAAACTCTGGACCTTCCACAGTCTCCGTTCAGTTGAATAGATTATAGGCTGTTATACAGTATAGGTCACAGGTCACAGCCTGGATCACAATATTTTGTCCTGAGTCTGTTATGTAGTAGTGGGTGTCTGAAAAGGATGCCGGTGTGGATCTGTTTTCGCAGGATGTGGGACCAGGACAAACTCTTTTAAGCCTGAGAGAGAGAAATATTTCAGGCATTCAACAGCATGAACAGTTTCAAGATGTGCTTCTGTTTGAGAAAGTCAAAGCAGCTGTGTTGGCATGGCTCACTGATCCTCGCTGGCAGCATGCTGCATACAGCGCTGCCCAACTCAACAGAAACTGAACTTACGTCACAACTCTAGAAGCCCAAAATTTCATTACGACTTCATTACGACGACAACAAGCATGATTATTTGGCATAGTGCAGGTTGTCGCATAAGCTTTTTATGTCTGTGTGAGTGTATGTGTGCGTGTGTGCGTGTGTGTGTGTGTGTGTGTTACCTTTGTCTTCTTGTCCCGTCAGTCTGGCAGAGAGAAGGATGCGGAGAAGGTGACTTTTCCGTCTGAGTCTGACAAAGTTTATTTTTAGCCCCTATGTTTGCTGTGTGTATTCAGTTTATACTGTCTGTTTGTTGATTGTGGTGAAAAGCTGTCTTGCCCTTGCATGACTGTTGTGCTCTTTTTTTTAAAGAGCAAGTTTTCTGGTCTGTCTGATTTTTCCTCACGCTTCCTGAGTGCTGTGTTTGCTTGCTGTTGGTCTGTGCAGCCTAGTCAACTGTTGATGACTCCTCTGTGCAGGTGATCCGCAGAGGCTGGCTCACTATAAACATCAGCATCATGAAGGGAGGATCCAAGGACTACTGGTTTGTCCTCACCGCAGAGTCTCTCTCCTGGTACAAAGATGAGGAGGTAAGGCTGTGCTTCGGACAGAGGTGCCTGCAGACTTAGACTGACTTGGTGTTGTTACAGGAATAACATGCCTTCATTCCTTGTTCTCACATTTTCTTTACATTAAATCACTAAATCAGGAGAAAGAGAAAAAGTACATGCTGCCTCTGGACAACCTGAAGCTGAGAGATGTGGAGAAGGGCTTCATGTCCAGCAAACATGTCTTTGCCATCTTCAATACTGAACAGAGGTGTGGATCTAAGATCTCCCAGGATATCACGGTCCTGATCATGCCGCTGATCTGCACAATATCCTTGGGTTAATGTGTGTGTGTGCTCGTGTGTCTTACAGGAATGTTTATAAGGACCTGCGTCAGATTGAGCTGGCATGTGACACGCAGGAGGATGTAGACAGCTGGAAGGCTTCGTTCCTCAGGGCTGGTGTTTACCCAGAGAAAGACCAGGTTGGCAGTGTATGCACAGGAATGTTTCCACGTGTTAAAATAACATTAGCCGCTGACAGACTGTGTTTAGAAAAGTCTATCTAGTATTCTTTTTAATGTCGCCCATTTGAAGGTCTACAGCACAAGCACACCGTCACATGCTTCACACAGTTTCACTGGTTTCTAATGCAACCTACTTTACAAACATAACTTTGTGTGCTTTAACTGTGATCCAATATCCAGGCCAGAGCAAGACCTTGTTTCAGTCACATACTGAAAGTTTTTGCAGAGATTGCTGTTTCAAAATGTATTCACATGGGTGTGAGTGTGAGAGTGAATATGGTGTCTGTGATGCTCTGACATCCTGTCCAGGCTGTGTTCCCTGGTAGATAGTCACCATCATGCTGAACCGTAATAAACTGAATTAGTAACATGTATTTATTGAGAATTATTTGAGTCTGGAGTCCGGAAAAATGATTTTCCTGACAGTCAAACAGACCACCAGATGTCATCACATTCACATGTTTCATACTGACTGGTACTCTGCAGTCTGTGGCATCACCTTTCCAGCAGACAAATCAGACTCTTCAGTGTGAAACACGCAGATCTGATCAGAGGGTAGTCTGCTGAAATGTCACCCCGAGCAAAAATGACTGTCTCCATCTCCTCCAGGGTGAGAGCGAGGATACGATCAACACCACGGACACGGTGTCCATGGATCCGCAGCTGGAGCGGCAGGTGGAGACCATCCGCAACCTGGTGGACTCGTACATCGGCATCGTCAACAAGTCCATCAGAGACCTCATGCCCAAGACCATCATGCACCTCATGATCAACAATGTGCGTCTGTCTTTTACATTTGTTTGTGTCAGTCGCTCAGACTTAGCTGTACTCCTGTCCTTTCTTCTCTCCCATGTCCTTTAATTTTCCCAACTAATTTTCCTGATTTTGTCGTACGTAAGGCTAAATGACGAGTCCTTTCAGTTTCAGCTCATCTCCTCACGAAGGCCAAGCCTTAAGACTCTCTAAAACTCTATCCTTTCATTTGTTTGATTTTATTCGGCTCCGGTGTTTTCTCACTGCAAATTGCTAAGATTTGGGTGCCACCTGTGCACGTAACAGAGGATGTGCATGGAAAGTGCTGTATAAAGTTTGTTGCTTGTTTGATTGATTTCCTCTCAGGCAAAGGACTTCATCCACTCTGAGCTGCTGGCCTTCCTGTACTCGGCAGGGGACCAGGGCAGCCTGATGGAGGAGTCTGCAGAGCAGGCTCAGAGGAGGGATGAGATGCTGAGGATGTATCACGCTCTGAAGGAGGCCTTGGTCCTCATAGGAGACATCAGCACCACCACTGTTTCTACCCCAGTGCCTCCCCCTGTGGACGACAGCTGGATCCCGGAGCAAAGGTAGCAAAGAGGAGCAAACGCACACACCCACAGTCATAACCAGTCTGCACCTGCCTCTGTGTGTCTGTTAGATGATAAGTAGCGGGTGACGTCCAGTCATTAATATAACACAGTCTGACCAGCAGAGAGCATCGACGTGCTGTACAATCGTGTTTGTGCTGTGAGGCTTCCGCGTGGTAGTCGACGTAAGAGCAGATATTTCACACACAGACATCTGTGCTTCTCCCTCCTCTCTTCCTCCGAGCTAATAAAAGCATAGCATGTTTTTCAGACCTACAGGTTCTGACTCAGGGACCACATGCTGCCGCCACACCTTTGCAGGCATACAAACCGAAAGCGCTGCAGTTTCAGTACCTCCTAAAATAGTTTGAGGGTGCTGCCAGTCAAGTCGATAAAAGACGATAATGAGTCCCTTCTCGTGGACATCATCCTACGGTAATTGTTTTCAGAGCCTTGAAATAAATTAAATCCCGTAAATGGAATTAATGGAGATTTCTTTCCCGTCCAGAGCCTGTTTAGACGTGACTACAATTTAAAAAAAATACTGAAAATAAAAATGTTCGAGCTCCAATTAAACAAAATAACCAATTAAAATAATGCTCGGTGATTGGTTCCAGTCTTTGACAGGCACCTGTGCACCTCAGTTTCTGTTTGGGAGGAAATGTTGCCTTCCTTTGTCGTATGCGGCAACATGTTGGGCACCTTGAACGTTTTGAACTGGAGCGCCTGCTCCTCTCTGTTCGATGGATGATAAATACTGTAGCAAGTGGCATCCTAAGATGATATTGTGTCGTGTCTCTGTCTCAGTTCAGCCGGGGCGTCCCGCCCGGCCCCTGCGGCGGCGGCTCCCAGCCGCCCGCCAGCAGTGAGGGGCCCCACCCCAGGCCCTCCGCAGCCCCTCAACCCCTCCCCGGCGTTCGGAGCTCCCCCTGTGCCGTCTCGGCCCGGCCCCCAAACGGCCTACGCCGCCGGGGACGCCAACTCTGCACCTCTTATCCCCTCCCGGCCGGCCCGCGTGCCTCCATCACTGCCGCCCGGCATTCCCAGGTAAAGTCACGAACACACGCAGGCCGCATCCGGTGCCTTTATCGAGACCTCGTTTCTGGTGGAGGTCGTAGGAACTACCGCGAGTGCTGGTGACGGGTTGCACTGTATGTTCTGGCTTTTGGTGGTTTGGGAAACATTGGCGCATGACTCTCTGACCTTTCCTTGCATGTTTCTCCTCTCCATCCCCCTCCCGTTCTCCCTCCCCCACCTCCTCCTCTCCCTCTCCCTCTCTGTTACTGCAGCAGAAGACCCCCGGCTGCTCCCAACCGACCCACTGTCATTCGTCCTTCAGAGCCCTCCCTGCTTGACTAGAAACACACAGACGCACACATACACAGACATGAAAATGCCTTCACTTCTGTTTACACTTTTATATTCCTCCTGAGTAGAGATAGATTCTTCTTTTTCCAAGTATATTCCTACAACTACAAACTTGTTCCAACCGTAACTGGTAATCTGATGCTGTTTCTGTCTGTTCATATCAGAAGCATTCTGTATGTAATTGTGATTTTATGTGTAGGTAGCTTTTTTTTAACAATGTATATGATGAAATATTCTCCATTCTGTATTATGAAAAGGGATACATTTGATGATTTCATCGACTTAAAGGTTGACTACCAGCAAGTCATCTTGAATTTTCATTTGAAAAGAAATATGTCTTAAAACAAACTTTTTATATAATGGTAAGAAAACACTTTAAGAAGTCATTGAGTTGTAAACTTGCTAACATCTCATCAGTAACCTTACACACTAAGCACCTCAAGTAAGCAGCACTTTTTCATATTATCGTTGTTGGCCCTTTGATATTAGTCTGAATCTGTGTGCCTCAATATTTTTGGCCAAGTAAAAGATTTAACCTCCCACTGAAGCCCATCCTCACTGAAATGTGTGTGTTCAGCCTCAGAAAAGCCATAAAGATAAACAGTGATCAGCCCTCTGTTGTGGAGTAAGCTGGGTGAAGTGTTGGAGTTAATAAAAGAGGAGAGAACACACTGGCTGCTGCATCTTCTTGTTATTAGATGCCCTTTATTTATTCTCTCACACCCTCCTCATTTCCTGTCCCCTATGTCATCCGACCTGAGGTGTGCATGTGCCGGTAAAGGCGGTACTGGTGGGTCATGTGGCCACGACATGTTAGCGAGTCCAGGTCAACACCTGTTGACTACTGCAGTCAAATGCAGACAGATGCTAAGAACGAGGGTGTTTCACTTTTCTATCTGTGGCTAGCATTTCCTTCCGTACCTTCCTGTGTGATGGAGCTCTCAGTTGCCAAGGTAACTAGGGTTTCCAGTGACAACGCACACAGCGCATAGGCTTAAATGTTTTGTGGCTGTCTGGGAATGAACAAAAGGTATGCAGTCACACTCCTCTGGCATGTGCGTTTCCGTGAGTGTGTTTGTGCGTGTCCACGCACCGTCACAGACTGACTGGGACTGTTCTGCTCACCCCCTCCCCTAGGCGACCTCCGCAGGTCCCCTCTCGTCCCAACCACTGGTGAAGGAGGCTCAGACGTCGCGACACTTCACTTGGTCTCAGAGGTTCAAGGTGCACTGCAAGGTTTCCGTGGCTGTTTCCTGCATACACTCCTGAAAGCCTTTGCTTATTTCTAATCAGACACGTGAGCAAGAGAGAGAAGCAGAAATGAATGGCAGAGGTCACAGCCATACGGTGTGCTCAGGGCTGAAGCCTCGAACAGCCTGCAGGCTGGTCTTCCTTCAGTCCACAGTGTGTGTGTGTGTGTGTGCTCAGCAAACAAATGAAACAATGCAAATGTGCTAATAAGCTCTGAATGTTTTTACAGAATTTATTAACAAGTGTTTCTAGTGTTTAACTGTCAATGATCAATGATCACCTCAGAGCATGCTCGCTCTATTCAAACTCAATTCACGTTTATCAAACCTGGGGTTGGCTGTGTCGGCTTGGTTTAGAAAATATGTGCTGAATGAGAATCTCAAGAATATTTCTATTGCTGCAGTTTACTGGAGAATAAACCATTTAACACATTTGCTACTTCTTTTTCTCCCAAGTCACTCACCACACCCCCCCATGACCTGAACTGAACGAATATGTCACTTAACTCTGTATTTGTAATTTAGTCATGACATCAATACTCATAAATTTTCCCACCTAGACACAGGTATTATGTATTATACTTGACTCTAAAAACTGCAGTTAAAAAAAAAAGACAGGAAATGAAAGCCATTAAAAGGCTACAGAAATTAGAGTCATGAACTCAAACCATGGTATTTAACTTGACCTTCGTCATAGAATAATCAGCCACAGCTCGCACGACACGTAATCAAGACGAGCAATAGGAGGGCAATTTGAGGTTTGGACAACCAAGAAAAATTTTGGTGTGAACCAGAGCCTAGACCTTAAAAAGCCAGAAAATGTGGCAAGGCCCAGAAGGCCCACACAGACCTAGAAACGATTTGCAGGAACCATGAGCGGAAAAATTCCCCAAACAAGAACTGAAAGAGTCTCCGCTTCTTTGTGTGAGGTCTGCTCACGAGCTGCGAGACTCCCACAGGAGGCACTACCGTGACTACGGACCCTGCCTGCTCTCTCTCTCCCCATTTGCTCTCTGCTTGTGTCGATAATTCAACATGCCATTAAAACGTACAGGGAATGAAACAGACGGCACACGTTTGTCATGATTGTGTCTCGTTGTGTGTGAAGTCTTTATTTCGCTTACAAAACTCACAGCAAACCATGTCTCCTGTGTGGTAAAAAAAAAAAAAAAAAAAAAAGAAAGCATTTATTATTGTCAATGACACTCCAGAAAAACCTGCGTTTTCATTTGCCCTAGCATGTGCAACACAAGTGTGCTCGAAAAATACAAAATAAAAAACGGCTGGCAGGACTCAAAACGTCACAGTCTCTTGACACAAGCACACGCGAGGAGGAAAAGAAATGTCCGGAGCGATCTCCTAGGAGACGGAACGCGAGGCGGAACGCGCAAGTGACCCCACAGCCGCCGGTGAGAGTCGGAGTGCTTCAACACGTGTCCATCACTCGCCAGAGACAGCGGGAGACACCGAGGGGGGGGACACCGGGGTTAATTTCACCTTTTGCGAAAAAGAAAAATTCCTGACACCTTTCACCACTTTCAGAAACGTAGGACAGCAGTCGAGCGACAGTTGTTGTTCTGTCTTTTCAGGCTGGGCCTTTCCAGTACCTTTCCCCACTGATGATGTCAGGTTTGACATTAAAAGGCACCAGATGAAATGACATAACTTCCTCAATCGCTTCCTCAACTGGTTACCTTTTCGTGGTCGACCGATATTTCCTTATGGCTCAAAATCTGATCTGAAATGAGTTTTTAGGAGTAAAAAAAACTGAGGTTGAGAGACTGCTGGCGATGCGAAGCGAAGTGAAACGTTGAAAAGGTAACCAGCTGAGCTTCTTGGGATGGGTTGCCTTTTATCGGCCATCTCCTCTACGTGCAGACCCTCCGCTTGTCCTCAAACAGCTTCCGGACAGTGTAGACCTGGAGGGGAAAGAAGCACGGACAGGTGTGACGGGCTGACCCAAAACACGTCAGCTATCAGCGGATATCGACTGCGCCAGCGCTGCCATTACCTGGGTCAGGGCAACACACAGCATCACCAGCACGCTGGCACAGGACCAGAAGGAGACCCTCCACAAGTTGTCTTCCAGAAGGTTTCGGTCCCGCGCCTCAAAGGCTCTCAGCACAGTCTGCATCTGCCGGCTGCGCTCCAAACGTCTGTGCAGGGAGTCCATGGACTCCTGAGGAGCAAGGGTTTCGGGATTGAGCATTAACGATGAGAGAAGTGAGAGCTTAAGCTGGAGCAGACATGCTGATTCTGTTTCCCCCGGTGACGCTCACAGGCCCACGGACCTGCGCATGCAATTTCAAACAGCTGCTGTCCAGTCTTTCCCCTCCACACAAACACTGGTTTTATGGTGGGCTGATCGGCCATCTCAGCTCACCTGAAGCTGGCTGTATCCGAGCTGGCTGGGACCCTCCCCAGGCCACAACCACAGATACATGAACACATTACTTGGCCATGCCATAATCCGTTGAGTAATTAACATCTCGTGGGCGCTTTGTAACGGGAGCGTTCTCGAGCTGCTCGGGTGAGCTACGGCACACAAAGGACGCGATCTTTGTCAGGCCTGCAAGTATAGATAATATGATTTGCCTTCCTGGCAAAGCGGACAATGTGTTGCTCAAGCAAGTGAATATCACTGCCCGTCAAAGGTCCTGTGACATGCTCAAGAGTTCTGTCTGACACCAAAACCACTTCCAGGCATGCTTCCAAATTTAGCACCCAAGTCCTAAGAACCTTGAGATGGCCGGAGCAGGTTTTGCGTCATGGCTGACGTTAATCTATGGTTTCCATACTGTCAGCATTCCGGGAGAGGATCGGAACGACAAGTCAAAAAAACACACAAATCAAGCGTTTGCTCTTTTGTCTTTCAAAACTTTCCCACTTCCCCTGCCTCTCCGCGCCCAGAGCCTCAAGGTCCGTTCGCACCATCTGGCGCAAAATGACGAAAGAGAAGTCGCAATGAAAAAGTCACTTTTGACAAGTCACTACTGAGGCGGATTAAAGTGCCTTTCGGGGAGGCTTTCTGACGACTGTGGATTAAAACAATCTCAAAAATATTTTGCTTCATGTGCGTGTTCGTCCTCTCAGTGGATCTGTTAACAAAAAGAAGACAGACTAACACAGCATTGTTCTTTACCCTTTTTTAGGCGACAATTCAGTGTATGAACTAAATCAGAAGTGAAGGCAGACTCTGATCCAGAACAGGCTTGTCTGCGCTCTATTCATGTCCAAGACACGAAAGACACGATACGGGCTGACCTAGTTCATCCATTGTCACTGGCTGAATGGCAGACCGCAGGGTCTATTATGATATCACCCCCAACGTGAACTCTCCACCACTCGCTCCAAAACCCATGAAATGGGCCGAACGCGCATCTCACCCGGATGTCGTCCAGCTTGTACTCCAGCAGGCTGCCGTCGGGCTCGGCGAGCCCCGCCCACTCCTCGTCCCCGCCCGCGTCTCCCCCCTGGCCCTCGATGATGATCTCGAAGAACACCATCTTCTCCGCGAAGCGGCTGAAGCTGTTGTCGAAGCAGATCTCGTAGTCGCCCTCCAGCGTGGGCTCCACCCTGCAACGACAGGCGGCACGGTCAGAGGCGGACAGGCGGCCCCGGCTCTGCGGCGAGACGTGCGCGGCGTGGCACTAACACGTGGACTCCGTCCGAGCGGCGCGACTCCAGGACGAGGCGGACGCCGTCCGGAGAGAGGATGGTGAAGTCCACATCCATGCCGGCACCCGCTATCACCTGTGTGCAAAGACAACAAAAAAAAACCCACATCTGCTGATGTCAACTGTTTTCAGAAGATCACCGGTTCAGCCATTTTCCACAACTACACAGCCACAGCAGAGGTAGAGACAGGAAATGCTGCGTGACTAATGTGGTAAACAGTAGCATCCTGTATACCTAGTGACAAGTGCAGACACATGGCGTGCGTTGTGTAGGGCTGCATCAAGCGATCGCTTTGAGTCAATCTGTCAGATCTCCCCTCAATTGACTGGCAAGTGGTTTTGTCCATCAAAGACATGGGGTGAAAAGTGTTGGTGTGTTTCACAAATATCAGGTTCTGCTCAGGCATCAAAGATGTTCAACTTGCCGGAAACCAGCAAATATACAAATGTGAATGAGAGTCCAATGATTGAGTTCTGAGTAAAGATCGATTTTTCAGGGTATTATTATTTGACTAAGCAGTAGTTATTGCAGCTCAAGGTGCGAGTCACTGTTTGACAAACAGGAAACTCCAAATCAAACATTTACCAGAATGGTAACTCCTGCTTTTCCAGCTGGAAACAATCATTTGCTTGCGTGACTCTCCCACTACACAAACATGATGCTGATTAGTGAACTTGATGTGGTTAACACAGGATGAGATCGGCACCACTTTGAATTGTTAATTGAGATCAGTTGTTAAGCACATGTTCATAAACTCCAATGTTTTTAAGGTGACCCTTGTCATATTTTCACTGATGACCTGCAGCTGTTGCTCTCCAGACCAAATGCACATTGGAGAAGATGCTCTGCAGACCAGAGGATCATCCATCCATCCATCCATCCATCCATCCATCCATCCATCCATCTATCCATCCATCCATCCATCCATCCATCCTTCCACAATATTACCCGCTTTGTACCCAGCAGTGATGACTATCTGCAGTGCACGTGGTGTGAAGGCAGGGAGTACACACTGGGCAGGTCACCGGTCCATCGCTACATTCACACGCACACACTATTCTATCCTACACTCACGCCCGGAGGCAATTTGGAGTCCCCATGAACGGGATTTTACCCAGGCATGGCAGTGCTATGCACAAAGCCACCATGTCACCTAATATAATCATAGATATACATTTTAGGTGCAGCGCTAATTTACAGATGCCATTCTTCTGTCACTGGCTTCATTTCCACGCAAGCAAATCTGTTCACTGAACTCTTCCACACACACACACACACACACACACACACACACACACACACACACACACACACACACACACACACTATGACTGACTGGATGTGAGATTCTGCTCTTGACCTTTAAATAGCTCAAACTCACGCCTGAATGAGTGTCACACAACTGCCAAGTTGTGCTGTTAAGTGTCACTGAACCGCCTTTCTGTGCCAGGACCAGGCCCTCGGGGGACACCCTCCATACCGCAAACAGAGGTTGCCAGCACCTGGAACCACTGGCGAGAGAGTGTGGCCATTCTCACACTGACAAAGTGACCCACTCACAAATTTATCAGCTCATTTCCAGTGCTGTACTTTATCACTGCTGAATGTGTTCTTTCTGTCACGGAGCACGCATGAGTCAAGAGTAGCCCCGCACTCAGGAAGCTCCGTGGAGAATTGTTTTGGACGATTGTGGGATCTTTACGTGGGCGTGAAGTGAGTCTTTTCACATTATTATTAATATCGAGGGTAGTCGTGTTCCTTCCCGGGGTTGATGGAGGCTCCCGATCTAACATAAGCAGATTATGCAAGTGCACGAACAGCATGTCAGTTAACAAATGGTCAGCCGTGTTCCTGCAGCCGTCCACGGATCCGATATGACTGTGAACCACATCTGGATGCTTGTGCCTTGCTGCCAACATACAGTTACCTGATATTCGACCTCCATGGTCCCATTCTTCACGGCTGTCTGGAAGAAACACTCGGCTCTTCCGGCTGGCAGCAGGAACGTAAACTCGCTGTCCAGGCTTTGCCCGAAGCAGCTCACAGACCCCAAGCACCACCCAAACACTACCGCAAGGACAAGCAGGCGTCCGCTGCCTCCCTCTTTCCTCGGCAGAAGGTCCATGGTGAGGATATTCCCAAACACAGGGCTATCTAAGTTCAGCCATCTCCTTCGCATCACCTCTTCCGCGAAAGAACTTTGCAATGTTATGATTGGATGGAGGCCGCAGCGCTGTCGACCAATCAGAGGAGGAAGAGTAGCAATCTCATCCAATCACCGCTCAGCACCAGCCGATTGTATGGGCCATAATACACTCTGCGGCCGTCATAAAGGAAGTAACGTAGATTATAGGTGTAAATGTTATTTACTAGATACCAAGACGAAACAAGGTTTTATTTAATAATGAGTAGATACATGAAATGCATTAACAGATAGATAGATAGATTGAGGATCGGTCACCTCAGGAAAATGTATGCTCTGCGTTATAAAGCAGAGCAAAATGACAAAATATCACTGAAGGACAGCTTGCAGGAGGGCAAATACAAAATATGTTGGATTTACTGTATTTGCATCCCGGGCCATATGAAAGAGGAATCAACAGTTGTGAGAGTAGAGTGTATTAGCTGTATGGTATTTCTTTGGTACTCATGCCCTGCTCCTCATATGAAATAATATTCTTTACTGATTTATATTATCCATGTTTTCTCTTTTCTGTACCAGTCCCAAAAACTTTAAATTGAGTTGTGTAACTACCTGGCAATAAATAAATCTATTTAAGTGAATTTGTAAACACATACAAACTTGATAACAATAATATCACAGTAATGATAAAAAGAAATCAGTACTCTAAATTGTTCCTAGCTAGATAGATAAGCTAGATAAGCTCCAGCAGATGCTTGTAACATCATTAGGTAGAAAATAATGGATGGTTTGTAAAGGGGGTTAGACCCTCTGGATTCTGTGGTTGATTGGGGGCAGGAGTTTGCACTGACAATAAATGGAGCTGAGGCCCAAGCTGTGGAGAGCAACATCGCATCTCTTCCTTTGCCTAGGATTTCTTGTCAAAAGGTCAGCAAAGTCCACATTTTAAAACTTTTTGGGGTTTGGATTTCATCAGATCTGTACTGTACTTGTACATCGATTATATAATCTCACAACTTATACTCAGGATTCATCACCACACTGTGGCCAAGAGCTAGTCTCTCATCTGACATAAAATGTCAGATGAGAGACTAGCTACATCACTAGCTACCTATATGACCTCCATTCAACTGACAGATCACTACATAATGTGACATTTTTAAGTTGGATTGGCCAGATCAGAAACCTTTATCTGTTGTCTCTGAGCCATAGTCTACACTGAACACAATACACATTAGTGAGTGTCCATGTGGCCGTGCGGGGGTGTACCATATGGACACTGTCATGACAAACGGCTTCACTGACTATGACGAGAAAAAAGAAGTTGAAATTATTGAGATTGAGATTCACAATTATACAAGTAAAAGAAGAGGCAGTAATAGACAAACAAATCTGGAAACAACACAGACTAAGGTATTTCACCAGTGGGATGTTGCAAGAGTGACAAAAGCATACTGTGAACAAAATGATGACTCAATACCAATAGAAACTATGCGAAGTAAAAAGGGGAAGAGTAGAGTGAGACCTTAAATAAGATAAAAGCCTCTGTGAAGAAAGGAAAAAGTAAAGAATTAACAGAACAAACATTACTTCATCTGCATGAAGTCAGGCCACTTTCTCCAGTTTTCTTCCCCACATTAGTCTTTATCAGTGGCTCCAAGTTATTCAACACAAATAAGGCAGAAAAATATGTTGCCATGCTGGCAAAAACCCAAGCAACACTGAGGCTGAGTATGAATAAATGTTGGATCGAAGATTTTGATAGTTAGCATTAGTTGATAGTAGCATTGTGTTGCTGTCCAAAAGTATAGACAAACAAATCTGTTGCATAAGCAAGTTTCTGATAAAAGAAGACATCTGTATACACAAACCAAAACTACTGAACGGAACACGAGACACAGAGAGTGAGAAATTGAAGAGAGAGGAAGTGGCAGCTCAGGGGTGATAACTATATACAGTAGTTGTTGGGAGTGTCCCAAGCACCCCCCCACCCCCACCCCCCCCCTCCAACACACACACACACCCACACGCTTTCTTTCTCTCTTTTTGACTCTTCCCCATGTCATCTTCATTTCCTCCTTAGTGATAGCAGACAGCAGTTGAGAAAATACAAGAGAGAGAAGACAGAAAACAGCACGCTGTGGAGAAGGAAGGTCGTCTCTACTTGGAAGGTGATTGATATTGGGTAGGTTAATCCTCTGATTTTTTTCTTGGAAGGTGACATTTGTGAAGTATGCAGTTCTTAATTCTCTGAGACAATGTTCAAAATCTTAAATATTATTTAACAACATTGCTTTTTTTCTGTTTCCCAAAGGAGCTTCACTGGTGACTAAGCTGTTTCTCACTTTCTGTGATGCTTGACTAAGCTGTGACACAAACATCTGGCGTACATTTGAATCAAAGGTAATCTGATCTGAACTGCCTTTAGAAAGAAGTGAGAATATGACGTTACATTTTTATGTAGCGGACTTACCGATACAGTCTTCTCATGTGTGTTTGGGAGGGTATGTTGAAATCACTTTCCCAGAAGCTGATTACACCGCATGTGTCTACCATAGACAGAACTTGTTAGAGTATGCCTCATGTCTCATGTTTCATGTCTCATCTCTTGGGTGTTTCTCTCTGTGTGCCCTCCTCCTGTCTTTAATTTCCTTGCTCCTACCTCCCACTGCCACCCCCAAATCCCCACACACAGCTGAGCTTTGGCTAAGCTGAACTCCAACTCTCAACCTGTTGCTCCAGGTGGACTGTGACCCCCTGTGATGGCTGAGAGTGGGGCTGGAACATGCCCCCAATTGTTTGTGGTGGACAGCCAGGCTAACTTCGTCTGTGAACCCAGTGGGAAGAACTCAAGGTGGACGAGTGTGGGCCAAAAGACTCTTCTCTCACTGACAGGACTCACGATGTTTGGACTTGTTGTGCAGGGATGTTTGATTTACAGCCTTTATAAAAAAACAGAGGTGAGGATCATTGGCTGTGTGTGTGCATGTGTGTGTGTGTGTGTGTGTGTGTGTGTGTGTGTGTGTGTGTGTGTGTGTGTGTGTCTGTGGGTCACCCATCAATTATGCTCTTTTCTTCAATTCCTTTCAGGCTATTTCCATCAACAATTCTCAACCTCCCTACAATCTATCAGACCCCAAAGCACCAAGCATGCAAGTAAGTGTGGTTGAGCCAACCAGATAAAGGAACCTCTTATCTCATCTGATTTTATCTCATCTTATGTATGTTGATCTTAAGCTCCTGTTTTCTTTTTTCTTTCAGGATCACAATACATTGAAACAAGTGGGACCTAAAGGTAGTGAGTTACAACAACAAAGCCACAAATATATGAACTAATAAAACACAAGATGATATGACTACACAACACAACATGATCTAACATAGAATCTAAAATTCACAATGCTGACAATTGCTAAAAGTGCTGAAGTGTTAAAAACATGTGGTCAACTTAACATGGGAAATCTAATGTTTTTTCCTTGATTGGTTGGCCTGCCAACTCATTGCCCTTTGATCTGATCCTGCTTCCTTGCTCAGAGTCCAATGACTTGGAACCAAATCTAGAGCGGGCTCAAAAGAGACCTTTTGCTCATCTGACTGGTAAGAGCTCTCTTAATGTTCCAACAAAACATTATGTATAAAAATCGAGACAAATTCGAACAGACCTCCTACATTTTACTATGCATGCCGCAACTCATTTCCCCCTTCTTTTTCATCTGAACATCAGGCTCAAAAACTCCAGAAGGAGAGGATAATGTGTTGCAGTGGGCAGAAGAAGCCAATACTGGTGAAAGCTTCTTTCACAACATGAACTACAGCAATGGCCGTCTGCTGGTCGAGCAGGAAGGTTACTACTACCTCTACTCCAAAGTGACATTTAATGCTGTTGAGGAATGTTCGCTTATACAACACAAGGTCGTGAGGGACACCAAGGCTTATGGTGAACCTCTAGAACTTATGAGATCAAAAAGGTTAGTCATTGTGTCACTCTTCACTTCCTTCCTGTCAATGCACAAGAGCCATGATATGCATATGCTTGGCTGCAACATCTTTGCATTGTTCCTTGTGCATATTCAATAGTTGAAATCCGTGCTGCTTTCATCTGTGACATGTTTCATGTGTAGTTTCCACTGCGGGACCCAGAGACGTCCATCTTCAAAGTCATCAGATTGGAAGGATCTGCAGAACAGTTTCCTGGCTGGGATCTTCCACCTCAGAAAAGGAGATGAAATTTTCGTCACATTGGAGAGTATCAAGAAGATTCATCCAGGATTTAGAGACAACTCGCTGGGAGCATTTATGATTTATCCCTAGAGGCATCTAGAAATACTTATGAATGTCCTGCAAACTGATGAATTTCATGCATATCTTATTTTATGTCGCTGATGGCTTTGTGCAGTCCAATTATCAGGGAACCACTGGGTGATTTAATTGCACCTTTGGTCTCAGTGTTTATTTATGTCATGTTATAATTATTTTCCGCATATAATATATACATTTATATATACTAGTCTTTCTACAGTATATAATCTAAATAATCATCATTCATCAAAAAATAATTCTTGAAACTTGTAACTAGTATGGAAGCCGAGAGCGGCCAGGTACTTATTCATTTTTTTGGTTAACTACTGTTTTCTCGACTTATCACTCTTCATGCAACAAAATCAGTTATCTCATGATTATGCATTAATTTATTTAAAAGTGGCAGAAGTGGCAGATCAATGAATGAATCAAACAACTGATCGAAACTTCATTTATAAAGAACTTTTCATGCTGAAGGAAGCAGCCTTAACAGCCCAACAGAGGCACGCATACTTTCACATGTGTGACACATAGATAAGGCCAATGAGGAGATCAAAGAGTATCTATTATTGGACAATTCATTGGGATGTACTTCTGTCAAGGGCTGATTAGCCCTTGTCATTTAAAAAGAGAAGATAATCCCAGATGATGACTAAATGAATCATGGGACAACGACAGTACAATAAAAAATAAATATCTGGCCATTCTCGACTTTCATACTTATGAGTAACAAGTAACAAATAGTTGTAACAAGATGAAAAGTATCTGATATTCAGATTTTGTTATATGTGTATTTTTTGTAATAAAATATTTTTTCTTGGCAAATAATGGGAGCCCGCATTCATTCCTGACAAGGTCATAAGATTGATAATCAGAAAAAAAAATCCAAGGCAAAGTGTTGCAGGCACATAAAAACAGTGTGAAGGCACAGGAAATTGTGAAGACCAACGTACCAATGACACCAAGTCAATGAGGAGGAAGGCTGACCTCAGATGCAGCAAAAAAATGTGTTGCTTCCTGCTGTGAAACACAGATAAGCATCTGCACATCGCACTAACAAATACATGCACATACACACACACACTCGCATGCACAAACCCCTTGCAGTGAAGACATTGCACACATAAACACTTAATGTTAATGTCGCCATCCTTGCACTGTTCCAGTGTGTCTGGTGTCCTCATTTGTGAAGACATTTTGTAGGCCAGTTAACACATTAATTTAACAACTAAAAATACCGTTATTTAAATGTAAATACATGTACTGTATTTGCATCTTAAATTTATCATTAGGTCTGGGTGGATGGTGCAGTGGAAAAAGATGATAGGGCCAAAGTATGTTACAGGATCAAGTTGCAGCTTAAAGGTGTCAGTACCAATAAATAATTCTTATGTTACATAACAAATACTGTCAGAACCTGGTCTTTATGCTCTGTAATGTACTGCATTATCCTCTGAAATGTTAAGGGCCGTGCAGTGGTTGGTCCTGTTGTCTCAGTGTGCTTTTCGAGGAACATAAATTAACATACGCAACACACAATGATTTGCAACAATTGATGGTGATGGTGATGGACAATCTCGTCCATCACCAGCCACAGGGTGCAGGTGAAAAGATGGCGTTCATGTTGTGTGTGTGTCTGCGTGTGTGTATAGACTATAGGCCAACATCTAACCTGTAATTTTCTGCATAAATGCTCAGCTGTCTCCTATAAGTAACCTTATCTCCTTACCTCCTGCATTTAAGCTAGTGGTCAATTTGGCTGTTGGCCATGTGTTATGTTCCTTACAGACGTGAAACAAGCCAACATAAAGTCTTAACAGCAAAGAATAGCAGTATAGGTATTTTGAAATGTTACCTCTGCTAACATGACAAATTTGGTTTAATAAAGAAGAAGTCATGATGTCCGTATCAAATGAATGGAAAATGGGTGGGTTTTTCCAAAGACAAGTGGGGCTTTCCAGAGTACACAGTCATTTCCCAAATAAGCAACATTTGTATGGTACGTCCTCACAAAATATGCTTGCTGCTATTGCAGCATCTCTAAGAGTCAATGGGATTAAAGTCAAATAATTCAACTCTGTATTTTCACTGGGGTTTGTAGTTAAAAAACTGTGTTGATATATTTTAACCCAGCATATTTCATTTTGGAAAATGTATGTGAAGACGCAAAGGGTGTACACTGCGTGTGCCCCTGCACACACCACATACACTAAACACACACACACACATGCGGTCTTTTCACTCTCCCTCTCTTTTTCTCTCGCTTTTCGCCTCTTCCTTGTATTATCTTCATTTCCTACTTAGTGGCAGCAGACAGCAGTTGAGCAATCGCAAGATTCGAGAGAAGACAGAAATCGACACACGGTGAGAATAATGAGTTTGTTGTCCTTGAAAGTGACAATTGTGTGCATGTAATAAGAACAAATCATACTTGAAATCTTTCATTTCTGGCTGTCTAAGTTTTTAAGATTGATTATTAACATCGTTTTCCATTCTGTCTCCCAAAGGAGTTTCACAGCTGTAAAACTTAACTGACGTGGGGCAGGAACATCTGGCGTACATATTTATTAAAACGCAATCAGAATTTTAACGACACTTTCTTTTTTTTTTTTTAAATGCAAGTGCACATGCACTATTTATGCCCTTAACTTGTTGAGGCAGCTTTTCCATGTAAATTGGCCATGGTGTGTTGAAATCACTGTTCCCAGAACCGTAGTAGACAGTAGACCACAGTAGACAGAGTTGACAAAATACACAGTAGACAAAATGTTTGAGGTTATGCCTAATGTCTCGTGTTTCATGTCTCATCCATATGTCTGTCTGACTCTGCCCTCTTGTTTGTAATCTCTTTGCATGTTCTCACCTCTCCCCTCACTGCCTGCCATTTGCCCCCCTGTCCTTCTGGTTCTTTTTCCTTCTGACCTCTCACCACAGGTAGACTGTGAACTGCAGCGATGGCTGAAGCGTCTACGGAGACCTGCCCCCTTAAGTCTGCACAGGACATAGAGATTAAAAAGGTCTCCTTGCCCATGAAGAGGAACCCATGCTGGGAGAGTCTGGGCCAAAGGTGTCTGCTTCTGCTGATGGGACTCATCATGTTGGGACTTTTGGTTGAGAGATATTAAATCTACAATCAATTACACAGAATAGAGGTGAGGCTCATTATCAGTGCCAGATGCCATAGAAATCTGACACGTTAGAAATACTCAAAATTGGTTTTACATTTTAATGGACATCATATTCAGACATCTTAGGACATCACGCCTTTGTCTGAATTTGCTCTGTAAGCCTGTACTTTCTTTCTCTTATATCACACCCATAATGAAACTTGTTTAACCAACGTCACATGCTGGAAAAAAGTCAGTCAAGTGATTAGAGGTTGAAGCAGCGGATTAGATGCAGCCACTTCAAATCTGGACCTTGATGTTTTTTGTTTTGTTTTTTTTCTGTGGGAATATTAATCAAAAGAGCATGTCCAACTCATTTGTTTTGGAGATAGACTAGCTAAGCAGACAAGGTCAGCAAAGACGTATGCCGCAAATAACATTTTGAGTGTTTCTTGGCAACAAGGGAGATAAAGCTGACACAAACTGAGAAATGGTAAATATTTCCCATCCACTGATGTTAATCAATTCCTAATGAAGACACATTGTCCATACATTTCCGTTTGTGATATTTTTTTTATTAGATATTGGTGCTCAATCATTTAATTTGTCTTAAATATGAATAAAAATGACAATGGCAATACCATCCAGTGAGAGGGTTATGGTTAGGGTTGCTAATGTCAGAATACTGTTGTGAACATTTTTTGAATACATTGTAAACATTCAGGTTTCATCACTGAGGTGTGAATGCCCCCTTTTCTCATGTTCTACATGTTCTGTACTGCTTATACAGTATACCGTATACAAGTATACAGTATACAAAGTGATGGACAAGTCCTGCCTTAAAACACTGTTGAAATTTTGACATCTTGCTCCCAAACACACACAGATTGTGGAACTCATACACGTGTTAAAACTGCGTTTATCTCCACAGACGTTCCTCTGCAACTCTCACAACCCTGACCAAGACCTGTCCAGTTGGGAAACATCTGGCAATCAGATATGGGTGGGTTAAGGACCAGCCTTTCCCTGAACCTCAAGTTATAATGGACACTTGGTGACTCTTGTGTTATTCTGTTTCAGAATAAAAGTGAAGATGGACCGCAAAACAGTGAGTTATTATCCATAAATATGTAATGGGTGAATTTTTAACTTCTACGACTGAATTTTGACACCACAAAACAACAGGTTGCAATGCATGCTACAGGACCAGTAAAGAGTAAATAGTGTATATAAAATAGCAAAATTTAAGAATTTTAATGTTTCATCACTGATTAGCTTTGCTTTCATGCTCAGAGTCCTTGGAGATGGACTGGAGTTTGACACCTGCCCCACAGATGCCATTAGCCATGATATGCATGCTTGGCTTCAACATCTTTGGATTGTTCCTTGTGCAGGTTTGAAATCCATGCTGCTTTCGTTAGGTGACATCTGTGACATCTTTCATGTGTAGTTTCCACTGCGGGACCCAGAGACATCCATTTTCAAAGTCATCGGATTGGAAGGGTCTGCAGAACAGTTTCCTGGCTGGGATCTTCCACCTCAGAAAAGGAGACGAAATTTTTGTCATATTGGAGAATATCAAGAAGATTCATCCAGGGTTTGCAGACAACTTCATGGGAGCATTTATGATTTATCCTTAGAGGCATCGAGAAATACTTATCAACGTTCTACAAACTGACAACTTCTTGGCTTCAGAGTTACACCTGTTTTTTTTTCTCTTTGCAAGAAAGTTTAATATTTTAGATATAAAATCAATCAATCAATCAATTAGTCAATCAAATTATATATATATGATCTAAACTGTATTGTACTTGAAGAAAGTAAGGTTTATTTAAAGTTGTGGTTCTTATAACAAGTACACTGATATACAGTGCCCTCCATAATTATTGGCACCCCTGGTTGAGATGTGTTAAAAGCCTTAAAATAAATGCAGTGTTTATTGCAGAAGAATACTGTCACACTGAAAATTTTAGCAAAATGTAGCCTTCAACTCAAATGAATTGTAAGAAAATAAAAAAATCCCTGACTAAAAAATAATTATTTTTCATTAAATCACCTGTTCCACAATTATTGGCACCCTTAACAATTCCCAGGAAATAAATATAATTGAAGCATTTCTGTCATTTCTGCAGTAGTTTACAAAGTTTACCAGAGTATGTAGGAACATTTAATTAGTAATTCATCACTTCCTGTTTCCCTGGGGTATAAATATGACGTGACACCGAGGCCATTTCTCTTATCCACTCTTAAACATGGGAAAGACAAAGGAACACAGCATACAAGTGAGGCAGATGTGCGTCGACCTTCACAGGTCAGGCAGAGGCTACAAGAAGATTGCCACTCAACTGCAGCTGCCCATATCCACTGTGAGAGGAATAATTAAGAAGTTCAAAACAACTGGAACAGTGGTAAACAAGCCTGGACGAGGACCCAAGTTTCTTTTGCCACCACGCACAGTGAGGAGGATGGTAAGAGAAATCAAAAGATCTTCAAAGCTCACTGTTACAGAATTACAACAAATGGTAGCATCCTGGGGTCACAAAGTCTCCAAATCAACCATCAGGCGCTGTCTACACGCCAACAAGCTGTTTGGGAGGCATGCACGGAGAAAACCTTTCCTCACTCACAATCATAAACGCAAACGTCTGGAGTTCGCCAAGCGGTATTGGGGCTTCAACTGGGGCCGTGTGCTTTGGTCAGATGAGACCAAGATTGAGCTTTTTGGCAACAAACACTCTAAGTGGGTCTGGCGTGCCACGAAAGATGCGCATGCTGAAAAGCACCTCATACCCACTGTGAAGTATGGGGGTGGGTCAGTGATGCTGTGGGGCTGTTTCGCTTCCAAAGGCCCTGGGAACCTTGTTAGGGTGCATGGCATCATGAATGCTTTGAAATACCAGGACTTTCTGCCCGAAAGCTGAAGATGGGTCGTCACTGGGTCTTTCAGCAAGACAATGACCCTAAACATATGGCCAAATCCAC
Source organism: Karalla daura (assembly GCA_029224185.1). NCBI lineage: Eukaryota > Metazoa > Chordata > Actinopteri > Chaetodontiformes > Leiognathidae > Karalla > Karalla daura. The sequence goes on from CM055189.1 coordinate 20,712,683, forward strand.
ACAGAAATGGTTCACCAGACACAAAATCAAGCTCCTCCCATGGCCATCTCAGTCCCCAGACCTCAACCCCATTGAGAACCTGTGGGGTGAGCTGAAGAGGAGAGTACAGAGGAGAGGACCCAGGTCTCTGGATGATTTAGAGAGATTCTGCAAAGAGGAATGGCTGAAGATCCCTCTTTCTGTCTTTTCCCATCTTGTGAAACATTATAGGAGAAGATTAGGTGCTGTTTTGTTGGCAAAAGGGGGTTGTACAAAATATTAACACCAGGGGTGCTAATAATTGTGACACACATTATTTGATGTCAAATAATTATTTCTTTGTGGGATTTTTTCCCCACTGAATAAATGCACTTGTATTGAAGGTTGGATTTTTCTCTTTTTTTCCATTAAGGTCCCATATTATTTAGAAAAAAAAAAATTATTAGAAGCTAAAAAACACATCTCAACCAGGGGTGCCAATAATTATGGAGGGCACTGTATGTATATTTTGTATGAATAAAATACTCTTTCCTAACAAAATTACGAAAGAGCATTAATTCCTGAGAATATTAAAATACACCTCTATCATAAAAACTGAAAAGTCAAACAGATTAATTCCCTGCTGACACTATTAACTGTGCACAAACACGAAACTGTTTGCAACAAGCCTGAATACTTTCAGCACACCAGCAAACCACAGATGCGATACAGCTGCATATCTATAGATTTGCGGATCTGTATGTGTGTGTGTGCGCGCGTGCGTGTGTGTGTGTGTGTGTGTGTCAACACAGGATGAAGTGGAAAAACACTAAAAGACCTAAGGTGCTGAGGTTAATGTGGCTGACTCAGCTCCTCTCACTTTGCAGCGGAATGTTTTGCAAACGCAGTGTCAAATCGAAAAAAAGATTCAGAACAGACACTGAGCAGACATCGATACGTTTCAAGGACAGCCTGGCAACCAACATTTGGGATGGAAAAAGAAACCAAACGTTAATCAAAGGAAACTGTGGCAAAGACATGAGAACTGTAAGAAGGGACATGTGCCTGTAAAGGCAGAAGGATGGACAGGTACCATCAAGATAAGTCAAGATCTTTGGGTTGTTTCCTGCTCGGAAACACAGATATACATCTGTGCGTCTGACTACCACACACACACATACGCATGCACTGGAGCACACACACACACACACACACACACACACACACACACACACACACACAGGCACATGTACACACACACACATACGCATGCACTGGAGCACACACACATGCACTCAGGGTCTCAGAGATGCACACACCTTGTAAAGTGCACTTAAAAACCTTGTTAAAAACCTTGTTGGAATGTATCAAGTGTCCTACTCTTCATTTTTGTGCTTAATTTTCGTTCTTGTGTTTCAAAAGCCTATTCATACATTCTTTGAACAGCTTTTTTTAAATACATGGCATACTATGCCATGTAACAAGGGGAGTCTAAAAAAATGTGAAAAAAAAAGCTTAGCACAACCAATGCAGTAGCATTACCGAACTGGAAATGGGATGAAAATCTCCCTGGATGAGTCTTTATTTTGTTTGACTCGTGCCCTTGTTGACCCAAATTTGCAAAAGACCAAGAACTTTTAAAGTGCGCTGTAAGTTTTTTTTTTCTTTTGCAAACAATCATTTATGTTCGACTAACTCAATGTTAGTCATAAGACGTTTCTCACTAATTCTCACATTTGAATTAAAATAGATTTTCTGTCATATACAGTAATATCAAAGCACACCTGGCAGCCACTATGTAATATCATGATTTACATTCCTGTTGTTCTATTAAACTGTAAACATTGTGTGCGTTTTTCACACACTGCTCTCGAAATAAAAGAGACTGGTTAAAGAATGGTTAGAAAGCAGATCTAGGTTTGCCACATGTAATGTCCTCATTAAAATCAAAAGCATTTTTTCGCGTTCCACTTTCTGCTTTCATTCTGCCATCTGCATGCTGACGAAATGAAGTCAGTCCCTGTGAATTGTAAAAAAATGTGTGTGTGCATTGTGCTTATGTAACATAGGAAGTGTTATTCTTTTTGTTTGGTGCTGCTCTTATTCTCAGTCACCTTGTATGGTAAATAAACAGGAAGTGATGCACATCCATTTCCCAGCATTGGCTGCGTAATGGCAAGGAACTTTTGTACGTATCAAATGAACATATTCCACTCGCAACGCTCTCGGAGTCTCATTTTTGTGTCACACCACCATCACAGCGGTGTTCACAAATCCATGTTTAATGTGGTTTGCAACAGATATACATTCAATCCAGAGTCATTTGTCCATAGGACTTACGTCTTTTTTTTTTCTAAACAAACACTTTCTCAATTCATGAGCCACGTTTTAAAGATACACATAAAGATACTGTATTGTATATACAGTTTTGGTCTAATTTGATCAAAGAAAGTTTCAACACTTCCAGTCAGAGTTATGCAAAATTGAGAGTATTTGCCATCAATGTCATTAACACGAAAAATGTAGGTCTTACAGATGTCTCTTAAATCACATTTTTGTGAGCCCAGTCATTTATAAAATGAAAACACAATGAACTCACATTTAATCCACTGTCGGCTACTTTTTCTAATAATACGATGTAAGTCGATTGCATTGTATTGCTAATGCAACTGTAGTGACGTCAACATCAAGATGAACATGTACAAAAAAAAACAAACAGCAAAATCATAAATACAGGTCTATAAATAGTCTCCTACCGCTTAATAAATATATCATATACAACATAATATATAAATACATGTATACAGAATGAGGTGAGAGTGTAGGCGTTCCCGTTTGCAGTATGCATTGTCATAAATATGACAAGTGAATGTCTCATTCTTTCAAGTTTGACAAGAAAAAAAGCTTGAAAATGGCACCTGCGTCTGCCTGTTTTTAACTACTTGGCTTGGGAGTCAACTGGTGTTGTCCTCTGATAACAGTCCACAGTTCACAGGCAGATCAGTGCTGCAGCATCCACATCAGTCCACAAGGAACATCCCCAGTGTAGAGTTCTTCAGTGTCCAAGACGTCTGGTTCAGCTCCTTTGAAATGGTCATCTGAGCGGCGAGCTGGTGCTGGTGTATTTGGGTGACCGTCCAGCACCTCTCGCTCACAGATCGTTTACCTGCCTCAAGCTTCACCCCACAGGTGAGCTTGTTACCAATGTGCACAATGAAGTTGCCGTTCTCGCAGGGAACGGATGTGCACTGGAGGTTGAGGTCCAGGAAAATGAAGTAGCTCCCGTCCTGCACAGGCTGCAGATAGCTTCGGTCCTCATTAAAGTTGTAATTTCTTCCCACAGAGGTGCCATTGCCGTACTCGATTTTTGACCACTTGATGGTGGTGTTCCTCAGATTGACTGCAGGTGGAGACAACCACAGTGCAATTTAGGTGACGTCTACATGCAGAGGAAATATAAGCATACCTTACTCTGTCTTTCCTTCTTGTATAAGTATCTTAAATGTAAATCTTCCCACATAATCATAGCAGTTGGTTTTGGTTAGGTTTTTTTTTCGTTTTTTTTTTTTTACATCAGTGCATTTGAAATACAGTCGATGAGCATTTACACTAGACATGCACATTTTCTTTGCGGTAACAATGAATACTCAAGTCTACCTATAGTGTTATTCACTGGGCCATAACTGTGCAAAACGTAATATATATATAGCACATATTAGGATTTAGCTGTAATATTCTGAGATGCTAGATAAAAATATAATTATGATACTGGGCTCTAGCACCAATGCCCTCTACTTTATTTATATCATTTGGGAGATATAATTTTGTGACTCTTTTGCTAAACTTGGGTGTTATGGAGCAAAGAAAAGTAAACTTACGGGAGTGGGCTTCCACACTGGCAAAATTTCCCATCTGTAGACAAAAAGAACAGCAAATGGTTGTGGATTAAAATGTGCCCCGGATATAAGTCAAACCTTGCATTAATATGCACATTTTTGCTCATTTATCAGATGGTTTTATCCAAAGCAAATTAAATATGAGGAAAAAAACTTCATAAAAGAGAGCACAGCGTAACCAGTGTTTGTCCTCGTTCAATCAGACTTCATTTGTGTAGCACTTTCCATACAAGATGGACAGAATTTTATTTTGCAACAGGGGTGTCTGAAGTCCAGCCCAGGGGCCAAACTCGGCCTGCAGCTCACTTCTTTATTTCTGGTCTGCCAGCACCATCAGAAATACACTATTATGATTACACTGGTTTAGAATGTGATTATTCTGACACTGGGCTTAATTCTAGACATGTACGCAGTCCACTACACAGATATTTACTCATTAACTGACCCTGAAACCTAATGACAGCTTATAATTATGGATAATTCTTATCTCGACACTCCAATCTTATAATATTTTCAGAAATAATCAAGAGAACAAGAGAAACTGAGTTGACGGTGGTGGAGACGGGAGACTGAGAGAAAAAAAGAAGCAAATCCTTGAGGTTCCAACCATCTATTTACCTTGTAAACTGGGACTTCTGCTTGCTGCTGTGGCGCTATTTGTCCTTGGGGTCCTTGCGTTGCTTCATGTTTGGACCGCAGCTCCATTATCATCATCATGCCCACGGCTGTCAACGCTGCCACCGCCACGAACAGAGTTATGACGGACACGACGAGAAAGACGTTCAAGCAGGATGTCCCCCGGCGGCCGGTCCTCTGCAAGGACTCAACATCCATGTCTCTGTGTGTAAGTGCAAGTTGCGGAAGTCCAGAGGTGATGTACCTAGTCCACACGGTGGTCTTGTAGTTGTCACGCAGCCTGGGGCGAGTGTCTCTCCTGCGTGGACCATGGTGGCCCTTTTATATTGTTCTCTAAGCCCGCTGACAGTTTCATACAGGGAGGAAAAACGCGGAAGTCATGGATTTCCCTCTCGCCTCCTCACTCACATACACGCCCCCCTCTCTCTGCTGCAACAGGAGGTGAGAAACCCAGACGCGGAGAGTTTCCGCAGTTGTTGCGCAAGTTGTGCTCCAGGGGACAAGCGCGTGCGGTGGAAAGTGAAAGGGAGAGAGACGCGTCTGTCTTACATTCCGACGCTGTGTCTAACAGACTGTCGCCTCTCTCTCTCACCACCCTGAACACACGAACTACGAATGGCTACGGAGATACAGACACCCAGACAGCGTGGTGGGAACTGGAGAAATCCTCAGAAAGGAGTGGGACGAGAAACACACGTGGGCTGATACGGAGTGTGATACGTGTTGGTGTGGGCATCAACATTTCAACTGAGCAGTGCCTGTACCCAAACTCATAAAAAGCAAGTTGTGAAATTAAGTAAAAGATGGTATCATCTCACCGTGTGTGTGTGTGTGTGTGTGTGTGTGTGTGTGAGTGAGAGTGCGGAAGAGAGAGAGAGGCTGCAGGAGGGCCCTCGCTCACACCCTTGACAGCCAATGAGATTGCAGAGGTATCACGGGATGGACGGTGTAATGGCTCGGTGATGTCAGATGAGCAGGAGTTACCAGTAATATGACTGTCGAGAGGAGGGGGAGTGAAAGTCTTGTGGAACAGACGCTGTTCGGTGATGCACAGATGGGAAGTGGCACCTGTCACTTAAAAAATACGTTAGGGTTGAACTGGCAACACAGTCCTAGAAAGGGCTGTAAAGTCATTTTGAAATAAAGTAATAATAAAGGTGAAGTGGCTGTTTTTAATACATGTCATTTATTGGTGTATTGTTACATTCACCTGATGAAACCAGCAGGCGATCGCATGGCAATCAAGGCATCACATTAGTCTCAGTGAATGTGAACAAAGGTGGTTTACTGTAACAAAAACTGACACAGGGTGGTGGAGGACAGGACAAAGAGACTGAGCCAAATAAAGTGTAATTAATATCACTAAAGTAGGCCTGGCTAAACTACAAACAAACAAAATACCTAAATGGCTTGTCTTATACAAAGAGCTTCAGCAAAACAATACAGCAGTGGCACAACCAATAAACCTAGTGTTTTTAGAATGATCAACTACATCAGCTACGTAGTCCCAAACCTACCACCGCATACCACTCAAAACACATCTCAGAGAAAGACAACTAAGCCGAAGAAGCAAAAGCAAGAGCAAAAAGCAAAATATTTTAAAGAACTCTCCATTTTAAAGAATCTCCTCAGTCATGATAGGCCAGCTAGGGATGGAGGGGACCAATGAGCAGCAATTCCCAGGCTTTGACAACCCTGTCTATACTAAAGACGCATGGTAGATCCAAAAATATCATGCAATATCAATACACCCTGTATATATCCATGTATAAACGGAGATACTAGAATGGCAGCTCAAAGAAAACTGACATGTCTGTGATGAAAGCAATTCTCCTCCTAACCCCTAAAAGCATTTGTGTATACCTGCCTCCATTCAGGTAAGTACAGGCACTGCAAGGCAGCAGTTTGGAAAAAGTTTAAGGTGTAATACAGTGCACTCCTGGCACTTCCTCAGTATTCAATTCCTCCTCTTATTCTAGCTCAGACAGATTAGACTGAAAAAGTTGCTGAGCTTTGTTCTTTTGCAGCAGCCATAATGTCACATGGACATTCATGTGAGTGGCAGGCAAGACAGGCAAGCAGAGGACAGCAGATATGGGGTTCATTTACACAACACATGATTTTGAAACAGAAGAATAGATCGATGGGAAACTTTATTGATCTCTTTGGGAGGTTTTCACAGGGAAATTCAGGTCTGAGGAAAGGCACAGAAATAGCATCTGGGGTATTTTGGATGGAAACAATGCTATATTAGCACCAGAGAACAATTCAAAATGTTGCTATTCTTGTCAGAAAATAATAGGCTAATAGGCTTCATGGCATTAATAGGCATTTCTTACATGTTGTTGTCATCCACCGAACATGCAAAGTGCTTTAAGAGACCGGTCAACATTGTGCTCACAGTGTCAAACACTGCAGATCAAACAGATCAATCGGCTGAAAATAATATCAAACAAATGGGTTTTAACTGAAGGGGAGGTGCATGGTTATCAGCACATAGTCACTGCAACCATCCAGAAAAATGACTGATGAAATCACTGACACTAATGTCTGCATTCTTAAATGTCTCTAGGGGTCTCGCTGAAATCAACACAACCCTCAATTGATGATAATAATAATAATAAGAATCACACTGTAGCTTGTATCAGCAAGCTTGCCTGCTCTGATGATCTTGTGAACTACACGATGTACCGCACAACATTGCTGGTGAGGGCAGACAATGATGGTGGTCTCTCAGCTCCTGACAGAGTTGAACTTTCTGGGAAAACACCATTTCCATAACGAGCTTTTCAAAGGAAGTTCAGGAAGTGGTTCACTTGTGAATTGAAATGTAGACAAATTATTGTTTTGAGTCACATGGTTTTATGACTCATTTCTTTGCGCACAAGGCCAAACACAACAAAATTCCAAAGTAGATGTTTGTTACTCTCTGGTGTATGGTCTGTGGAAAGGGGATGCTTATTAGTTTAGTTTTTTTTATAATCTAAACCCCATGGGTAGAGTGATGCTTTGCAGTTTTGGCACTCTTGGTCTTTGCTTTTTATCAGTTTTAGTAGTCTTTATTATTTTTTGTTATCTGCAGATATATGTTTTAAATAATTCGCACGAAATTGCCGTGTGGCAAACTACGCAAACTGGATACACATGCTGTCGGGTTTTGTGTTTGTCAATTCCAAGGCTCATGATGGTGAATATTCATAGCAAGAAGAAAAGTCAGCACTGTCAACTACCGCCAGGCGAAGAGAGAGTTATCTCACTCTTATGTCAAGAGAAGGCACATGGAAGCAAAAGAGTCATTGGGCATTCAATTAATGTAGTTTACCACACATTTCCATACTTATTAACACATTTTGCACAATATTAAAATGCCTCATTTTGCATGACTTTGAATGTTTTTCTTTTTTTTTTAATCTACATGCATTTTCATTAATCCCTATCTTCACCTATGGATGTACTAAAAGGGGAAAAAATGATTATGTGCCCGATAAGAAACGATCCGTGCCTACTAATAACATTGCATCAACCATATGAATGGGTGATAATGGCCTCCTTCTCCTGGGAGGTGCATTCGGGAGCTACGAGCACTTTTTCAGACATCAGCCGCTCGCTTACTGCAAGATTGTCAGAGTTCATTGAGTGACTTTATAACATAGCTATTGCAACAGCCTTATCTGTGGTTCTCTTGAACTTCTTCTTCTTTCCTTCCAAGGAAGTAAAATTTTTCCATTGTCCTTTAAAGAGCCCCCACAAGTCTTATTGTATTGGTTTGATTGTGAACAAATGTTTTATTTGGAATCTAGACTTTTTTTAGATGTAAGACTGAAAGACCTCACTCTGTTTTAAAGTGAAATTAAGCATTATGCTTTTTCGCAGAAAACAAGCAATTTTACACAAATCCGGAACAACATAGTAACCAAAGCCCTCCCATGCATTATATCCAGTGGTGCCACTGGGATTTGCTCTATTCTTATTCATTCCCTTTATTACCTTGTTCATCTGAATATTCCCTGTGTAGTTTATATTATTTTGACTTATGCAGGCTCCAAACTACTTTTGTCTCATTTCCTTCTTTGTACCTTTAATATGGTTAGGTGGGGGCTCTCTTTTGACATTTCTCTCCTGCGCTAGACGGACTGACGTAAGGACCTTTGTTGTTGTTGGTCTGTGATATTACTGTGTGCTGGTGAGTCTGACCCTTCCCATAGAACCGTGCAATTATCATAACATCATGTGGTGGACAGAAGTGCGTTCAGTAATTCATGCTTTCAGGAATGACAAGAGAGAAACTGCAGCGCATATTTAGTCATGTATGATGGGAAAAAGCAGGGACTGTTTGTGTGGGGGTGTGAAGGATGGAGAAGTCACTATGAAAATGGGAAATCAAGCTTTACAGAATGACATACAGTTAGTAGAAGGTCATATGCTCTTGTAGCCCAAAACCCCAGATCCTCTGTTCCCTTATGAAACTAACAACAAGCAAAGGCATGCCCTCAGACACCCACACACCTACACACACGGATTCTCCATATCTGATTATGAAAACCGAGACTTGCCCAGAAACCTATTGCACGAATGTTGTAGTATTGTCCTTGAAGTATTGTGTGTGTGTGTGTGTGTGCGTGTATGTGTGTGTGTGTGTGTGTGTGTGTGTGCGCGGGGGGGGGGGGGGGGGGGGGGGGGGGTAGAGAGAGAGGAATCAGTGCATTTTAGTCTCTCTGAATGGATAACTCACATACAGATGTGTACAAGTAGGTTTTCTGATGTTTTTTCACGTTTGCCCTGGTCACTGTTGCATGCCTTTAGTGGCAGGAAGTGAGTCTGAGCATTAGTCACGCAGTGATGAAATGTGTCATGTGCAGAGAAATCATTTTATTGGGGCTGTGCAATCCAACACAGATAAAACACCAGATGTGATGTTAGTTTAGAAGTGCCATATAAGGCTTTTATTATGATTAGCGGAGCTGCTTTCCATGTCTATTTCTGTTTTTTTCTGTGGTCAGGGTTACGTATGGGTCTTTTTGACAAGAGAAAGAAAAACAAAACAAAAAAAAAACGTCCATCGTGATGTGCTGGGCTTTCTCACAGGGAAGTCATTCTCTGTTTTCACTTCGCTTTCAGAAAAGTACAATCTCTCTCTCTCTCTCTCTCTCTCTCTCTCTCTCTCTCTCTCTCTCTCTCTGTGTGTGTGTGTGTGTGTGTGTGTGTTTCTGTCTTTCTATGTCTGAATTCTCTATACATACAGAAACAGAAATTGCTGACCATCAGCTGATACAACCAAAACCTCTGATGACATTCATTTTTCTGCCCATCAGAGAACCTATCTATTATTATCATTCTTACCACTCCACTTCACTACACTCAGTGCAGGAAGCTTTAAGGAAACTGATGTTACCATTACTGTTATTAACCATTCATCATACACTACAGTTTATATATGCAACTGTATCTGCTGTTATATGCATATACAGGTGCTGAACAAAATCTGATGATTCCTGCCTGGAGTTACTGATTCACATAGTTCAGCTTTACTTCTGTTGTAGGAGTACCTTTCTTGTGTCAGCTGCAGAGTTATGAAATTTAAAGATAAAAAAAAGAAGGTGAAAGGTGAAATTATTGTGGTGACGAAACAATGCTATTACCACCGTCATCGTCTGACGTTACTTATCTGATTCCTAGATAGAAAGGGTGGGTGTGGGGAAAGAGAGAGGGAGACAGAGAGTGAGAGAGAGTGAGAGAGAGAGAGAGAGAGAGAGAGAGAGAGAGAGAGAGAGAGAGAGAGAGAGGGTTTCGCAATCAGGCCTGGAGTTTTTCCGCTTCATCCCGGTGCATAGCTTCAAGGTGACGGGCGTCTCCTGTCGCGAGTCGGGACGAGCGATGACGTGAAAAATGCGCAGAAAAAGAGAAGTTAGTGCTTGAGGAGAGGGTCCTATCTGTCGCCGGGACAGCCGGTACTGCCACTGGCCCCGCTCGCAGGTTTGCTCTGACGCCAACAACTTGTGTGCCTGCTGTCGTCATGTTGGACAAGTGCGCCCCTCAGGGCTCCGACCTCCAGCTCCGTGTGCCGGACAACAGGAGCAGCAGCCCGGGGATGGAGAGCGGCAAGAAGCTCATAGAGATCACCGGACCAGCTCTGTCCAAGAGGAAACTTCTAGTGGGCTTGGATCTGCTCTGCCTCTTCCTCGGTAACTATCCAGATGCACAGCAGGAGCACGCAGGGTGGCTGAGGCACCTGTGCGGGTTCATACGCTACAGCCACACATTAGAGGCTCTGGATCAGATGTGTGCGAGTGGTTATGGTATATTATTTGTTACTTGTCTTGTACGTGCACGGGACTAAACTTGATCAGCTCTACGGGCACAGCAGGGGATTTGAATTTCTCTTGAATTTTTCTTTTCTTTATACTTTCTTTGAATTTCCTGTTCATTGTTTCCAGATCACAGAAACGTTAATAACTTTTGTTTAGCAGTATGGTTGTGGAAAAATCCCTCCTTTTCAATTTTAAAATATAATATCTGGATTGGGGCTGCAACAAACAATATTTTTTGTTGCTGATTAATACGTTCAATTACTTTCTCGAATTAATCAGTTGTTAGGTAAATAAAATTATGCAAAATCAGTGAAATGCTGGTTAACAAAGGCCAACATAAAGTGTTTAAATGCTCTCTTTTGTCCACACCTCAACGGACTGACACAGATAAACACATCCAGAAACTTTCCATATTTATGAACGTTAGATAAGATAAATTTTACTTAATTTCTTCATCATTCCGATTATTTTAGCAGTTACTAAGATAGCCGTTGATTAATGGATTAGTTGTTGCAGCTCTAATCTGGACTGTGTTGGATTTGTACACATCAACAGATCACTGAAAATGTTTCTCTATAACTATGATGGAAGGAGTCTTGATGTTATTTTGTTCATCTGGAAATAGTCTGTGAGGATGTTGTTACAGATAAATCAATAAGGTTTTGCTTGGAGTTTATTCAGTATTCAGTGTAATTTGGTAGGACAAAAAAAGCAAGGCGATACCATCGAGGGAGCATTCATCACTTCGGATGAGTTCATTTTATTTTCCTTTTTCTCATCCTTTTGTAAGTATGGCTGAGTTCCTTTACAAGCAATTATAACTGCAGAGTACACCTGTGAAATATGAGCTTCAAACCAACACCATGTTTTTGTTGAAAAAGATTTGAGAAAAGAGAAGTTTTTCAGCCTCCCCCTCCATAAACGTTTCTCGAGCTCCTCTTCCACCCCGGCTCATGCATGCTCTCGAGCTTTTCCGTGCCTGCTGGTCGTCGCATTGCCCTGGGATTTCTACAGTTTCCATGACAACATCTAGTTCTCAGGGTAGAGCCGGGCCACGGGGAATAGTAATTGGTATAAATAAATAAATGCACGATCCCTCTACGCGCATGTGTGTGTGTGTGTGTGTGTGTGTGTGTGTGTGTGTGTGTGTGTGTGTGTGTGTGTGTTGAATGTTGATTCTCCCTCTGTTGGTCCCTATATGTGGAAGGAGACTGCTTATGTAATACTGCCTAATTGGAAAAAGCTGTACGGAGAGGATTGTGTGTATTGACAGCAGATTGGACATGAGCAGAAGGGACAGCCATACTAGAAGTCTGTCTGTATGTCTCTCAGCCTCTCTCTCTCTTTCCACAGTGTGAGTGCAGGCATGCAAGACAGAGAGAGGGTGAGAGAGGGAGGGAGACAGAGAGAGGAAAGGACATCCAAAGACAAACAGAGACAGTGTGAGGCTGGTCCTGGCTCTTCCCTGATGCAGCATTTGCTCTTTGTTTTGTGGGGTAGAGTTGAACTCAAGTCACAAACAACCCTCGTTTCTCCCATCATCAACAGAAATGAACACACACATACTCACAAAGAAAGCGAGAGTGAGAGAGAGAAAGACCAGCAATTGAAACTGGGTCTCTGTAGAGCTTTAATCTTCTATTCCCAGAGGTTCACATTCCTGATGATTATCAAACTTGATCTCCAGAGTAAAACTCTCGCTATTGTTTTCCCGTAAAACTGTTCTCCATTTGACCTTCCCTCCTTTCCTTAATCACTACATGCCATGTCCTCCTTCATTTTTATTGCAGCATAGCCTTTACATTGCCTCAATGTGTACCTCCTGGATAGTGATAGGGATAATGAGTCAATCATATCTGCACAGGGTGTTGTTTGGACAAGACAAAGAAATATACGTGTACCACCAACATTTGTTCCATAAAAGCATAATTTTTGTTTTTGTAAAATAAGTCTGTTAGTGAGGCTGTGTACTGCACCCATCCAGGATTTAACAAGTTGAAATTTTGCACAGGAAACTGAATTCCACTGAATTTCAGAAGTCCATGACATGTATGTAATCACAAGGGAAAGCCTCAGTGTGGAAACTGAGAAGATATTTGTCATCCCCACAATATAATTCCCACTGATCTTTGTGATCTCTTGATTTTTCCTCAGCCTTCCCTTTTCTCCTCCCATCCATCTATAGTTCCTCATCACAAAGTGTTGTGATATCAAATTGTCTCCCTCCTCCTCCTCCACTACAGCTTCCATCCCATTTTTTGCATGTGAGCTGAAGGCAGTGAGCCCTTACAGGAGAGGCTTTATGTGCGGGGACCCCAGCATCACCTATCCTTACCTGCACCAGGAGGCCATATCAGATGAGTTGCTCATCGCCGGTGGCATCATTATCACCGGGCTCACCGTGAGTCCTCACCACAATCGTCACCTCCTGTCAGGGCATTCAGTCAGGAAGAGGACAATGTGACTTATTTGACCTTTCTGACTGCGTGTCCACCTCCAGATTGCTCTCGGGGAGTGTTACCGGGTTCGTTTCCGAGGCGTCAGCTCCAAGGCCTTTGTCAGGAACCTGTATGTGTCCTGTCTGTACAAGGAGCTCGGCTGTTTCATGTTCGGCTGCTGTGTGGGCCAATCACTGACCAACATGGCCAAGCTGAGCGTGGGACGGCTACGGCCACACTTCCTGTCTGTCTGCGGCGTGACCTACGCATCCCTCAACTGCACACCTGGAACCTATGTGGCAACGGTGAACTGCCGCCAGCCTGACCACCGGCTGGAGGAAGAGGCGAGGTGTGTGTACTGCATGAAATAGTGTGGCGCAAATCTCTCACAAATTTAAAAGTAATTTGTTACCTTACAATTGCATTATCTGAATTGAATGTTGTATTGCACTACTTCTATGTTATTTTTGAGGCCAAAATGCCTGCAGATGATATATGATATAGCAACATATAATTGCAGCTAATTGCAGGCTACATTGAAATTATGCAACTTAGCTCTCTGAAACTGCATTTCTACTGCTGACAGTGGCAGCACATTGTGTCTCCACCACAAGTTTCTCTACTTGTCGTGGTTCAAGAAGCATCTCAGACCGACAGAAATTTCATTTTTGTTGCTTAGTCGTGCCTGTAATCACCTCTGCAGTTTTTTTTCTCCTCACCAGCAGCCATCTGGGTTAGCTTGGTGTTAGCTTGGTGTTAGCATAGCATTGGCCCAAGCCTTTCTACAGGTTGCTATGCCTGATTCCGGAAATTTCACAGTGCTGGTTAACTGAAACACCATTCAATTGTGGGTTAAATACTGCATTACTGAGTCTGTAATTTTATTTGTAATGCATTACCTGACGACATCGTAATGATATTCTCTTAATGTAACTACAAATGTGTTGCATATCGTTCTTTTGTTCTGTATTCTAAATAACTTCTCCAACATTTTAGGAAGTCCTTCTTCTCTGGCCATGCTTCCTTTGCGATGTACACAATGCTCTACTTAGCAGTGAGTATTCCTATCTATCTGTGGGTCTTTCTTTGACAAGTTCTCTCACAAACATGATTTTACTGTCCCCCCAAAACCCAATTACCATATCGATACAAACTGCCGAGAGCCGCTGAAAGAGACATGGAGCAGTCACCAGTCCCGTTAGCAGCAGAAAGCGAGAGAATGAAAGAGGAGAGGGAGAAAGAGGACTGAAGGGAGAAGTGGCACAAACAGAGACAGCTTTGTTCTTCTGTGGGAGGAGTGTGACCTCGCCTCACCGCCTCACTGCTCTTCTCCATTGTGTGTGTGTGTGTGTGTGTGTGTGCAAGCTCCCACATTTTACACTTGTTCATGGTGTTCCCATGTCAGTGCCTGCATATGTACTAGCAGCATATTAGTCTGTGCACCATCTTCTGTTTGTGTAGACGTAGCTTGCTGATTCGTTGCTTCTTTCCATAACTATTCTTGACTATCTTGTGATCGAGCTGCCGTGTGTTTAAACAGTGAAGATGTGCAACACCAGCGAAACACAGACTGCATTTTCTTTGTTTTTACCATGTATCGAGGACATGGACACACAATCTAGAGGAGAGATACTGGTGCATACCAGGAGATGCAATGCATCCTCTGAATCATGGGTGACGGCTGTGAAAACTGCATTCACAGGCATTCATGGGCTTCAGGTTTCTCTTATAGCAGATATGTGGTGAGTTCATTCATCTTCATGCCCACTTTGACCCAGTGGTGTCACGGGGGTCTGCTGGTGCCCATCTCATGTAAGGCAAAAAGCAGGGACTCTAAATTGTATGTGTAAAGTGTATGTGTATGTGTGTGTACCCTGTGATGGACTGGTGACCTGTCCTGGCTAAATGCCCTGCCTCTGTGCTGTGGGTGCTGGGATAGGCTCCAGCAGAACAGTGACACTATTGAGGTACAAAGCGGGCAGGATCATGGATGGATGATTCGCAGAGACTGTTGACTGTACTAAACTATGGTGAACTCTAATTTCAGAATTCTGATATTTTTTGAGGGGTCCATGTTAAATGGTGATCCTGAATTGCTTTTTGTTTGGTTTGTTTTTGTTTTGCTTTTTTCCATGTAGTTTTACCTGCAGGCACGCCTGACGTGGCGTGGGGCCAGGTTGCTGAGGCCAGTGCTGCAGTTCTTCTTGGTTCTTCTGGCGATCTACACAGGTCTGACTCGCATCTCAGACTACAGGCACCATCCATCTGATGTGCTGACAGGCTACGTACAGGGAGCCCTCACTGCTTACTGGGTGGTCAGTACACCTCACCTCCTCGTTTCAGCTGAACCATATGCACCCAGTGTTGACATTTCACAGCTGAGCATGTGTTTCTTTGCTCCCCAGGCCCTCCACATCTCATCCATGTTCAAAAGCTCGACCTCAGACCTGTCTCCACTCGAGAGCCCGGACAGCCCGTTGTCACCCCACCACACCGTCTGCTAGACCTCACTCTCCTGCCTGGACCAACACCACCCGTTTGGATAGATGAGATTTAAAGAATGTGAGACCATTTCCTGTGAAGTCAAACCACATACCTCAGTATTACAGAGACAAGAGAAACAGAGAGAGGGGCTGATACAGAGACAGAGCCTACTTACAAGACACTGTATGTGACTCAAAGAGAAAACTGAGGGAGAGTAAGAGGGAGGCTCCTGTTCTGGCTCGAGGTGGGACGACTGAATGTGGATGCACAACAACCGTTAGCACTCTAAACGTCACCTGTAAATATATACAGAATTTGTACAAGCCGGATAATACTCTCTGAGCACTTTTTAATTTCACTGTAAGTGTTATTAACTGCCACTCCACTAGGACTTGGTACATAGAATGTAATATATTTCATTTGCATACATGTAATATATCCTGTAGATTGTCTTGTCATAAACCCTGTGAATGTTGAAGGAAAGCACAAAAAGCGAGAAAGCAACTCATTTTTTAAATGCCTGTTGTAGATGAGTTAGGATATGTCCGTCCTCCTTTTCGACGTCTGTATTAGTACTTTACTCATTGCAGAATGTCAGTGAGTGTTGACATAGATATAATCCATGTTTTTTTTTGTTCTTTTTTACAATGCTAATGTATTTTGCTAGACCACTCACCAGTCCAAGAGCACACAAATTATTAAAGAAAATGTTTTTTTTAAATGCCTTTCACTGTCCGGTTTGTTATGTCATCCAAATGTTATAACTTAACATAAAATACACACACACACAGGAAAATGTGTGTTTTGTTTACTATATGCACATTGTTTTGGCTCTGAAAACCATTTGGCTCTTTTTCCAAAGTGAGTGTTCCACTGCTGTTCACCAGGTGGCTGCTACAGTAACTTCAAAAACAGCATCTGCTTTACACGGTTGTATGGAAACACTTGCCTTAAAAATGAGGGTTGTAACAGCAATTTGGCTGAGATAAAAAGTTGTGGGCTGTGAGCGCAAAACAATTCAAGGATGTCAAAATGTTAAACTAGCGCTATTGGGAACTGCTCCACTGCATTTGGCACTATGAAAAGCAATCTTCGTGTTGCGATGTCCTTTGTTTATTTGCATATAAATATAAACCAATGGTAAAGATGCATCAGTAAAATATACCTAAGTAAAAAAATGAAAAGCTCTCTATTCTGCTGAACGTCCACTGTTACATAGTATAATTTTAAATATATTTTATATGGAGTTTAAGCACAGACACAGAAATATGTACAAAGTAACCACTATAGCAACACATTTAGATTGAGCTCATTTTAGATAAATTTAAGTATTTAGTGTATTTCTTTAACTGCAAATAGCAAATAACTTTTGTGGAGAAAAAAAAAGAACACTTGTAACTACTTTGTTACAGTCAGTGCAACCTGTGACAGATATATTTCAGTTTTTATATATTTCACCCTCCCACTCCCTGTACATCCACACTCACACAGAAAGACAAAACATTTATTTCACATGTTTACTTGAACTTCAATAGCAATACAAGACAATCAGAACACTTGAGGTCGATATGTACAAGGATCTCGGGGGAGTTGCAGAAAAGTTCTGAGGTTTTATATGATCTCTGGCTCTGGAGTCAAGACTTCTGTTGCTATGACAAACTCCATCAGCGACAGTCAGTGGCAGGTGGAGGCAGGAAGGGGAGGGGGCGGGATTTGGTCTTGATGTGAACATGGGATTGGTCAAGAGTTCAAAATCAGTCAGAGGGGATCTGTGAGGAAGGGCCCCCAGTTGATACTGATAAAATGTTTCACTGTGATACATTAATTATACAAGAATGATGTATATACAGGCGCTCACACACACACACACACACACACACACACACACTCTCATCACACTCTCGTACACCCTCATCCTTACACACTCGCATGCTCATCAAGCTACACGCACACTCATGTATACTCACACGCACACACACACTTCAGCACTTTCCTCCTACAGTATGTAGCCTTGTAAAGCCACTATAAAGTCATGCACATGTTCTTTGAAAGGATTTTTTGGCAACACACAAGTGTTTCTTTGACACACTGTTTGCTTGCTACAGGGAGGGAAAACACCCAGCCGATGAACCAATAGAAACTGAGACGATGGGCAAATCAGTATAAGCACCGATGAGATGGAAAGACACATCGGGGTTTCAGGAGAGAGATCAGAGAGAGAGGAAGAGGAAGGGGAAGAGTTATAAATGGATCACAGTCATAGAAAAGTAACAAAACATGAAAAGGGGGAAGTCTCGTGGTGATCGGGAGATAGAAGCAGGGAGGAGCCATCACTGTCATCATCATAACCTTCATCACCCATCATTACTGTCCTCAACAGTGTCACCATCATCACCGTCGTCAGCGGCATCACCTTCGTCAGTTCCATCAGAGTGATCATCCGTGTTTGTTGTCATCGCCGTCTTCGTTCTCCTGCCTGGTTTCTATGCCCCGATCACCACCGCCCTAGTCACAGACTCGTTACCCGCTGCATCTGTCCGTCCTCTCCCTCGCCGCCGCTGTCTGCTGTGTACACGGCCTCTCCGTTGGACGCCAGCGGCGGCGGCTGGTAGAAGGTCTGCAGGTGATTGGGCCGGGGGCCCAGCGGCGGGCGGCCCAGGCTGTAGGGCAGCTCTAGAGCAGGCCGCTGGGGCGGCCCGCTGGGGCTCACCTCCTCTGGACCCTCCGGGCTGCTGTCAGGGTAGGACAGGGTCGGGGGGGAGGTGCGGGTGTAGAAGCGGGGCGGGGAGCTGCTGCGGCTGTACACTTGGGGCGAGTGGCGGGAGTAGAGGTTGTTTGGAGGTGAGCTGCTGTCTCGTGGGGCGAAGATGTTAGTCGGTGGGGAACTCCGGGGGAAGATGCTGAGCGGCGGTGAGCGGCGCTCTCCCGGGTAGTGCGGGGAGGGGTTGGAATCTCGGGCGTAGATCGGTGAGGAGTCGGGGTCAAGGTCCAGGTCAGGGGTCAGAGGCAGAGTGAAGCTGTCAGAATCCTCTCGCTCGCTGTGATAACGGAGAGATCCTCTTTTCCTCCCATCCAGACCTCCATCCTTGTTGTCAAACAGGAAGGATTCCTCCCTGTCTAAATCCATCCCTCCCCTCCACACATCCAGCGCTCTATCCTTCTGTTTCTCATTCTCTCGTTCAATCCCTGCCCTCCATCCATCTCTGTCCTTCAAAAACAGGGATTCATCCTTTTCTCTCTCCATCCCACCTCGCCATCCTTCCAGTCCGAATTCCTTCTTCTGGGTTATGAAAGTCTCCTCCTGCTCCGTCTCTGCTCCTCCCCTCCACACCTCCATGCGTCCACCTCTTTTCTCCAGCAGATGAGACTCCTCCCGGCCTCTCTCCATCCCTCCTCTCCATTCATCCATCTCGCCGTCTCTCTTCTGAGAGGTGAAAGACTCATCCCGCCCTCGCTCACTTCCTCCACGCCAATCATCCATCATTGCGTCTCTCTTTAACAGAAATGTCTCATCCTTCTCCCTGTCCTGGCCACCTCTCCATGTCTCCACGCCTGCATCCCTCTGCTTCATCAGCAGCGGCTCCTCCAGAGCCTTGTACAGCGGCTCGGACTCCTGTGGAGGAGGCGGAGGAGGTGGCGGGAGGGGTCTGTCCCGGTACCGCTCTCTCTCTCTCTCCCTTTCCCTCTCTCTCTCTCTGTCTCTGTCCGTCTCCACCGTGCTGCGGTGGCGGGACAAGGTACCGGGGGTGCGGCTGAGGGTGGAGTAGGGTCGGGCCTGGACGTCAGGCGGTCGTGCCTGCTGCCTGTCCTGGAGCCCTCTCCTCCCCAGGGTGCCTTGCAACGACCTGTCCCCGTCTTTTAGGAGCTCGCGTGACTCAGACTCTCCAGAGACGCGTGAGTGCGACCAGCCGTCTTGCAAGCGCGGCGTCGTGGCGTGATCTTGCCCTCTCGTGGCGGGGTGCGTCTCTGCGTCCTGTGTGTGGTGCCTCGTGTGCGACCAGCCCTCTTGCGCATTGTGGCGTGTGTTTGGCTGCATGGTGGCAGCCCAGCCCTCCTGCGGAGGCGGAGGCTGCGGGTGGCGAGTCAAAGTGGCAGTGTGGGTGAGTGCCGGCCTGTCGTGGTGATGTGGCCTCGCCAGGCTGCCGTAGCGCTCAGGGGGAACAGGCATGGGCCCCGAGGGCCTCAGGTTGCTCTGCACGAGCTCTGAGATAATCATCTTTTCCAGCGCCGCGGCGTCAGACAGGTTTCGACGCATCCCATTGCCGCCACCCAGATCTGTGGCCCCGTGGGGGGTGAGCAGGGTGGGGGAGATGTCATCCCCTCCCTCCCTCAGAAGGTCCGTGCTGCCCACCACTCCGGCTCGGGACCCGGGCGTGGTTCCCAGCCCGTGCAGGGTGAAGGTGTTGGGGGTGTAGCCTCCATTGAGACACACACTGTCCAGTCCACAGGACTCCTGGCTCTGTGATACACCACCCTCTGTTGGAAGAAAAAGGGAGATATCGATCACCTTGGTTCACATCAAACATCACAGCTTTGCATGAATGAATGTATGAATGAATGCAGGGCTTGGGCTTCCAGTGGCAATTGAGGACGTGGCTTCACTGAGAGGATTTGGATTTTATAAGGATTCTTAGATGAAATGTTCAATTATGTTGCCACATGAGATGTATGTTATGTCATCATGGTTTCTTAATCAGTATTGTGCAGGCTGAGTTGAAGCAATTGATTGAATTGATTGAACTGAAGCACAGTGCACAAGGACGTGGCGCTCAATGATTTGAGTGAGCACAACAAAGGAGAGCTCATACTCGGCTTGTTTCGGAAGGTTCCTACTGCTCCACGATAAGACAGAGAGACAGAGAGGGGGACAGTGTCAAAAAAAAGACAAACATTTCAAGGTCAAAGAGCGAAAAACATAAATATCATGCTGGCATTAAACGAAAACTTTTCAGAAGATTACAGACGGAATAGCAACAGAGAAAAGTAGTACTAGGCAAAAGTCTTAAGCCACTTAACAGTAGCTGAAAAGCAGCATGCTGAGGGTTGCAATCACATGCTGAATTCTGCACTGGCTATGTCATGTTCACACATACTGTATCCACCAAATTTACGATTAATATAATAATATATAATATATAATTATAAATAGTATATATTTATAATTTCTTACTTAAGATTACAAAAATTTGTTTCAACTGTGGCATAAGAGGTTTGCAAAGTCTGTGAGTGCATTCAAGTAAAGGGAACTTAAATGAAACAAATACAAAGTGGGAGAATCCAATTGGGAAGGGTCCGAGACAGATAAAGACACTTAAAATGTACCTGTGGAGGTGAAGGGTTGGTTGTATCCCTGTGTCAGCATTGTGTCATACGGAGAAGCTCCAGCATGAGTTTGCAGCACAGGATTAGTGAGGAAATGATTCCCTAAAGCAGCTGAGGAGAGAGGTAGAACAGAAGCAACATTGCTGAGATTTCTAACATTATATTCTTAAATTTCCCCTCAAGAGGCATTCGAAATGTCTGATTCTACAACTATTTTGCTTTTGCTGCCTCACAGCAGAAAATGTCAGGGCATGACTGTGCATACTTTAGTGCTACCAACACGCATAACGTGTAATAGTTGTAAATAATGTGTCAAAGCCAAATGATGCTACATTCTTGCATAACTCTGCTTTGGAAACAAAACTGTAACGTTTACCCCTGTTGAGAGTCGGAGTGTTGTTCACATCTGCTGCTATGAAGGAAGACTCAGTCTGTCGGCGAACAGTGTCATTCCACATCCTCCTGATACGACTCTGGAAGAGAAATATTCCACACAAGGTCAAAACTGACTCAGGCATAGAGAGACAGAGAGAGAGAGAGACACTGAGGAAGGGTGCGTTGTGACACACCTGTCTGTTGGCTGTAGCTCTTCGACTCTGGCTACTGGTGTAGCGGCTGTTGGAGCGCAGGGCGGCGCCCTTCACTGAGTCCGGAGAATTGGAGGAAGAGATGCAGCATTGAGAGAGACGCAAGCATCTGCCGTAGTCCTTCTGGCCCTGCAGGCAACAGGGCAAAATGCCTCCTTAGTCACAAATGATGACACAGCAAACGGGCTCCTGCTGTTACGTAATGACACGTGAAGACGGAGACAGACCTTCCTGGCCAGGGTGCAGTGCAGGATGGTGATGAGCAGGGCCTGCGCTGTGTTCAGGGAGGAGAAGAGGTACGCCAGGAGCAGAGAGGGAGCAGACAGGAACATCAGGCCAGAAGACCAAGTAACGCTCAGCAGGAAGAGGAGCGTCAGGGAGCCCACGGCCCAGGCCCTGCAGAGACAGGCCAACACACAACGCACATCTTATTTTCATTCTTACAAGAATCCAAACGCCCTTTGCTTTTGGATACACAGTCTTGTTTTTGCCCGTCTTGAGTTCCTGTGCTTCAAATTAATGATGTGTCTACACATCATCACAATGCTGTCGTTCCCAAAATGCAATGTCTGAAAGTAAAAAAATGAAATTAATTAAGCATTTCAATCAACTTTTATTCACTTGCTTTTCCTGAGGCACAGCCAAGCTCGTTGTGTTTTATTCCGATTGCAGTTTGTCCCTTTATCTTTCATTTTTACAGCCCTGGTCAGGTTTGACCTTTATGTACTATACAAAGAATACAAAGACTGTTGCAGAGATTTTTATTTCTGTCTTTGACTACTCGACTTGAAGCTTTTCAAAATGCTGCTGGTTAACAAAATGTTGGAGCTTTACTGAGACAAAAGAAACACACACACACATACACACCTGTCACAAACATTTAAGAGGAGATTTAAACTCTTCTACCAACTGCCTTCATGTATCTTATCTTGATGTTTTTTACTTCTGATTTAATAATCTATTTGTCCACTGTACAAAACTGGAAAAAAACATTGAACTTTTAAAATATTCTCAACATAGAACAAATAAACATTAGTTGAGGGGAGCATTACTATAGTTTTAATGAATCCATTGTCTGCAGAAGGTCCTGCATGGGTGTGGCTAAAACTCCTGAGGCTCAACAAGCTTTATATGAAACCCTCGACAGACCAGCAGGAGATGGGAGCCTTACCTCAAGTTGTCATGTCGACTGGAGTCTGGCTTTAAAGCAGCCGTGCTGTGCATCTTATGTAAGGTCATCACCAAAACCACCAGGTTCAACTGAGGCCAAAAAGAATGAACAGAGATTAATGTCTCTGTTTAACACAGTGCTACGGTGTGTTATTACACAGGATGGACATCAGCTCTCACCGTAATGATAACAGCGACAGGGCCAAGGAAGCTCCAGATGAAATAATTATCAGTCCGCAGCCAACATCTACACATGAGGAGAGATGCAAAGACATCTCAGTATGAATAATGCTGAAACATGAAAATGCACTTATCTGACATTAGTGTCCTCATTTGAAATGATTCAACCTACGCTGTTTTTGAGCCGTAGCCTCTGAAGTCTATAGCTGCCGACACAGCCACCACCAGCCCGGGGATGGAGTAGCCGCACAGGTAGAAATACTTCCTTCTGGAGTTACGGCCCTCGAACACTTCCCGCTGTAGCAGGTACAGCTCCACCCCCTCCAGACACAACCAGCAAAACACAGAGAGCAGCGAGAAGTGCAGCAGGCCGGCAATGATGGAGCACACAACCTGGAAATTTGGATAAGGGAGGAAGTTTTTTTTTTTTTTAATGGCTTCAGTAAGCAAGAGGAATAAACCATCGTATTGAGTTTCGGCTACTACTACTCACTGTGTACTGGGTTTTGTTAGCACCAACAAGGAAGACTAGTTCAGTGATGAGCAGGTTGGCCCACAGGTTGCAGTGGATGGTGCTGTGGTCCGTGTGCCAGGGCGCCCCCTGGCAGCACAAGGTGGTGAGGCAGGTGGCCAGACACACCAGGGCCACAGAGATGCCGACCCAGGAAACCACATAGACAAGAAGCTCCTCCACCCCGACTCCGAACTGACGAGGAGAAGAAGGAGAGAGCGTAGCACAGAGATTAGGGACAGCAAAGAGCGTGTGTCGATGTCCAGTTATTTGTGGTGTGCAGCACTGCTGTGTGTCTGCCTCTGGCTGTGTCTCCGTATGTGTTGCACAACAGCCATTTAAATGAATAAAATTACACCTAACAAAGAAAACAGAACAGAGCCACACTTAATTCAATTTCATAGTGGGACAAAATAGCCCAGAGCGCTCGTCACACTCTCTCTCTGGCTTACAGCCACAGGCCACAATTATCACCCTCAACCCTCCACACCTCTGTGTGTGATTTCTACTTAACAGTTTTTTAGAGTCGAAGAGCTGAATTTGAAGTTTGCTAGTTTATCATACCTTACTATTTTGTAACCAGGACAATGTGTTCACAGCCAACTGATTTCTCTTCTGCATGGCTGCTTTCTTGCTTGTGAATACTGTCCGAATATTAAAAAGAAACAGAAGAATGAAAGAGGGACCTGCTTTTCTGGTGCGTGTTACTTACAGCGGGTTGCTGATATGTCATGAGGACAGCGTAGCTGGACAGGTGGTTACAGGCGCAGGTTGTGTGAGTGTTGTTGGTGTGTAACAGGCGGCAACCCTGTGTAGACCACTTCCCACTCCCCGAAACCCCTGATGCATTCCAGAAAGAGCAATTGGCACCAAAGTGGTTCTCCAGCTGCGGAAGAAAAAAGACCAAACACTTAGGTGCCTCTGAAAGTCTGCGCAATCTAAACCCTCATTCTGAGAGAATCGCATTTCCAAACGGACCTGCAGGTGCCTGAGAGTGAAGATCACAGGTTCGGAGAGGTACACTCTGTTGGATCCTCTGTGCACAGAGGCCGAGATGACATGGGAATTGACGACCAGGCTCCTGCGCCGGGCGTCAGACCCTTGTCCCAGACCCAGACTGAGCCGCAGGGTGGAGTTCTGCGTGGTCAGGAAGGAGCCCAGGTTCTTATAGAGAGTGAGGACCAGCTTCACCTGGCCTGCACAGGAGATAAAGGAGATGGACAAAATGTCCTTTATCATGTTCAATAACAATGTTACTCTTAATATCATGTTTTTGGAGAAAAACTTATAATTCCTCCACAGTCTGTCCCTTGTCCTTTCCTCTCTCCTCTCCCACTGGCTTCACACTATGCAATGCTGAGCTTTGCCAGTACAAAATGCGGATTAGTCCCGGTGTGTGTCACAAACCATTGTTGCTGTACTGCTGCAGAGCCAGCGCTGATATCTGCAGGATGCTGTCGCTGTCGTAGGAGTGAGGGAACGTCAAGTCCTGTATGTCTGCCTCTGTGTTGAGCACATACACCTCCAGATCTGCGCAAAACCCAGGAACAAACACTTTAAAAGCTCAACCAGCCCAGCGAGTCACACAGTGTGCAGAGCGATATGCAGAGAGCAGCCACGTACCAACATTCGGCGCCCTGTCACTGAAACGGCCCTCATAGAGGTTGTTAGCCAATAGAAATGCTCCTTTTTCTACCGCATCTAACAGTAGCGATGCCGAGCGGGACTGGTCAACGCCGCTCATGTCCGCCCAGGACACCAAAGCCTCAGGACCCAACAGGTTATCGACTGTCTGAACAACTGCCTATTGGACAGAGAGACAGGGTGTTTTATTCCTCCTCCTCTTCCTCTTATCTGTTTATCCGTCTGCCTAAGTCCATCTACTTGTCTTACCTGAACATAAGCTCTGCACGTGCGTTCCCTCTTCTGCAGCTGGAGAGAAGAAAAACATCTATTGTTAGAAACATCATCATTGACATTTCCGTTTTCATTTCCAGGAAAGGTCAAGCATGCGTCTGCTCTGATGACAGCTTCGATTTACCTTGTTGTAATTGCGTGCCGCTGACTCTTTATTGGCTGGTCTCAAGGCCTGCAGCTGGGAGTCCAGGATGTCCAATAGCTGCTCAATTAGCCTGACAGACATGCTGACATCACCAGCGTAGATCCGCCCCCTCGTCAGGTTGACCAGCTCCCCAGCAATGTTGGCTGCGTTCTCGCCGCTCTTAATCTGGAGTGAGGCGGGGGCGTTTATAATGTCAAATATTTTGACATTTAAGAGAGAACTGCTTGCTGACTGGCTTTAGGGCATTTGCAGGATGTGTGTGTGTGTGCGTGTGTGTGTGTGTGTGTGTGTGTGTGTGTGTGTGTGTGTGTGTGTGTGTGAGTGTGTGTGCGCGTGTGTTTGTGTGTGTGCGTGTGTGTGTGTGTGTGTGTGTGTGTGTGTGAGACAGAGAGAAAGAGAGAGAGAAAGGGAGAGAAAGTGTGTGTATGACTAACCTTCTGTGCAATTTGGCTGACCCAGGGAGAGGTGCAGTTGGAAAGGTCAGGGCCTCTAGAGCTCCAGCCCACAGGAGACTGCATACACTGATAGGAGGCTATACCTGCGGAGACCCACAGGGTGGCACAGGCAGCCGGCAAGATTAAGGATCTCCGATCATTTTCTGCATTTTCTGCATCATTTTCTGACATTTCTCACAAACAACTTGAAATAATAAAAATGTATTTGGTAACAAAAGTTGAGAAAAATGTATTTGTGTCTGCTGAAATTCTATAAAAATGGATACCGTCTGCCTCGGTTTTGATTTTTTTTTTTTCAATTTAAGATTGGATTAGATGGACTAAATCAATCGCCACGAAATTCACAGTTGGAAAAGCTGGAAAAGCTGGTTTTGCACCCAATGAGGTTGTGTGACTGGAACACAGGATAAAAAAACTTCTTTCACTTTCTCACAGTACATTTTTACACATGCATCAAGCATGAAGCAATAGCAATGGCTTGAAGTCATTATTAATCTAATGTGCAATATTCACATTCCAGTAAAATTTGGTAATTCTCTTAGGTGTAGAGCTTTGCATGCACTGCTTAATTGTTAAATACTGTAAATAAAAACAGAAATGATTCTGTTTTCGTTTGCAAAATATTTTCAAGAAAAATATCAGAAGTGCACCGACACACTGAAATGTTTGCTGAAAATGAAGTCTGAAGTATATGGCACCTCTCCTTGATTTAGCAATACTTTTCCATGTAATCATGATCTCTGTGCTTAAACCATGTCCAAACCATTTGGCATGTAATGCTCTGCAGGCTAATCAACGTTATCTGTAGCGGCTTTTTCTCCGAGGCCAGACTGGAGACAGCTGCACAGCGCGCTGATGAGGACAGGTTCAAAGAGGGGACAAGCGACTACATTTCAAAGCGAAACGAGATATACACGCACACATGCAAGTACCACCCAAACACATACACAAGTAGTGCCACACACATGAGTGGCGTGCTCCCACTCTGCGGACACACACACACACACACACACCTACCCAGAGAGCCTTTGGGGCATGGTCTCTCCACATTCTCTCCCTTCGGTGTGGGAGGCCACTGCACCCCTCGTGCCACCCGGCCCTCACATCCGCCCACCTGCCCAGGGGCGCCGGGTACCAGGGGGACACGCAGAGGTGGACGCGGGGTCAGAGGGACTGTGGCTGTGATTGGCCGCTGATCAAAGGGACCCCGGTTGATGACGCCAATGGGGTGAGAGGCGGACGGCCGCACTGGGGTCAGCGCCACGGTGGCTGTGTAGGAGCGCACGGTCGTCATCAGAGAGGAAAGGGGACCTGGGGGGTGGGAAGCACTGTTGGTCCTCTGGTTTTACCACAAATGCAAGAAGGAAGAAAAAATGCAACCGCTCTCGCTCTACAAACCTTTAGTGGGTGGAGGTGGCGTGAACTGTAGCGGGTACCTCAGCACGTAGTAGTTATTCCACACGTACAGCTGGTTGTCTCTGGGATTGTAGTCTATGGAAGAGATGTACTGATAGGGGTTGGGGAAGGGTATCTGAACAGGCAGCTCCTGCCCTCGGCTGGTGTCGTAGGCGTACACCACCATATCGCTGCCCACTCTGCCCTCCGTCTGCCCCTCGTCGTCCTGGAAGACGGAGCGCACGGCGTAGAGCACGCCGCACGCCATGAAAGCATTGCTCGCCCCACGCTTGTCAAAACCGGTGGACCAGGTGCCCTCGAAGCGCAAGGTGTAGGGATTCACCTGTAAGAGAGGAAACGTTGTGGAAAGATGAGAATGGTCAGCGAGGCCTCCCCTCTGCGTGTGTTGTGTTTTTTCCATTCCTCTCACTGCACCTGGCTGACAACGATGCGTCCGTTATTGGCTTCGGTCGAGTAGATCACCCACAGGCCGTTCTCGTCTACCGCCAGATCGATGTCCGACTTCCCTCCCCAGCGGTAAGGGGAGGTGTCGTGGTAGTTGGCATTGACCACCACCGCTTCGCCGCTCTTGATGCGTGTCCGCAGGTCATACTTGACCAGGTTGCGCGTACGCTCCTTGTTGTAGAACACGGCACCATCGTACACCACAAATCCTGTCCCGTCCACACGGCTAGGCAACCTGAAATTACAGGAAATAATCAGTACGCATACACTTGTTCTTGCACTTGTTGAGATTTGCAACCTTTCTATTTTCTATCATTGAAAATGGTTTTGTTCATTTCACACAGAGGCTTTCTGTTTGTGTTTTTGCCAGTGCTCCTCTCATTGGTTACAAGGGAGAGGCATAGTTTGAAAAACATACTCATACTCATACTTCAGTTCACAAACTAGGGTTCAGCAATATTAGAATCAAGCATGTTGTTTGTTGTTCCTTTGACTTGCTCACTTGTTGCCTCAAAAAGAACTATTATTACGAAACATTAAAATGTCAGCCACAAGATTGTCTCAGAATTTCTCTCAGGGAGAGAAATCAAGTGAATGAATTGCATCCCTTGTGCAAGCATTCACTGTTTAAAGCCAGAGTATTACTGTCTAATAAATGCTACATGTGTCCCTGCTACATGTGAAGTATCCTACTTCAACTTGAACCTGACATTTCAAACCACCTTGTCAGGGGCTTTTCTGGCGCTTTTCAAGGTCTCTTGTTCAGAAAGTAAAAGAATTGACAACCAATTGTTTTCATCACCTTTTTCATTTGTGTCTGTTTCATTACTCACTTGTAGGTGGTGGTGACTCTGTTCTGCTGGTAATCGTCCCAGGAGGCGTATTCATACAGCATCTCTGTCCTGTACGGTGTCCACGGCATGACGTAGAGCCGGTCGCCGGCCTGCAGCGGGTCCTTACACCACGCGCCTGACTGATGCTCCGCCTCCAGGAGGGAGGAGGCTGGCTGGATGCTGAGCAGCGAGCCAGGACACACGAAAACTGGAAGGTGGGATTTAGGGAAGGGTAGACAGCAGGATGCGAGGCAGAAGAGAAAGAGGAAGCGAGGAAATAGAGCGAGGAGGAGAGAGTGGAAGAGAGATGGGGAAAGAGAGAAAAGAGTGGAAATAAAGTGGAAGCAGATGCGGAGAGAAAATGGATCGATGTATGAAAAATGGATTGAATTAGATGCATTGATGCAGCAAGAGGAAAGAAGAGTGAAGAGAAAAAGAGAGGACTTTAAAACACCTGTGCAGATCTTCGGAGGTAAGTAACAGAAAAGACGTAAAAGTGTTGAAACTCACACACTGTTAGTGTGTGTGTGTGTGTGTGTGTGTGTGTGTGTGTGTGTGTGCGTGTGTGTGTGGTGAGTTATACAACAGGGACACTGCAATGAAAGGTGTGTGAGTGTGCTTGTGTGCTTTGTTCATGTATGTTTCTGTGTGTGTGTGTGTGTGTGTGTGTGTGTGTGTATAGGTTAGTGCAAAAAAGAGTGAAGAAGAGTGTGAGGTAGAATCGGGGACGCAGAAGGCGGAGCTAAATTTTGCCTTGAAGTGAATGAGAGGGCAGGTTAGTTTACGCCGAGCACAACGATTGGTCCACCCACATGTCAATAACTGTATGGACACATATGTATACTGTACAGTCTCACACTGGCATGCAAATAGGCATGCACACACACTCACACACATAAGCAGTGCTTGGTAAGCACACATCCAGACGGATATATAATCACACACATTTGGTCTTATTTTTCCTATGAAGATAAATAAGGGGCTCTTCCTATAAGGGAAGAAAAGGGAAAATAAGCATGAAGAGGATGATCGATGACGATGAAGTAGGGAGGATTGGAAAGGAAGAAGGGTAGAAAGGCAGAAAGTAAGGTAGAAAGAAAGGTAGAAAGAAAGAAAGAAAGAAAGAAAGAAAGAAAGAAAGAAAGAAAGAAAGAAAGAAAGAAAGAAAGAAAGAAAGAAAGAAAGAAAGAAAGAAAGAAAGAAAGAAAGAAAGAAAGAAAGAAAGAAAGAAAGAAAGAAAGAAAGAAAGAAAGAAAGAAAGAAAGAAAGAAAGCTGCTTGTGTGTTGAAAGTAAAACAGAGCAGAGAGCAAAGAAGATTGTGGTCATGTTTGTGTGAGCATTGTGTTTTTTCATTGTGTTTTTTTTAAAGAAATAGGAGACAGAGAGATCGACCAGGAAGAGGAGAGGAAGAGGAAGGGAAAGAGCTGGAGTGGAAGAGAGAGAATTAGAGAGGAAGAAGAAAGGCTAGGTGCAGAACCTGGATAAAATTGGATAAAAGGACGGGTTCCGATACAACAGGAGATGGAAAAAAATGGAGGGCAGAAATAATAACTGAATAGGAAATGAAAAAAGGGGGGCAACATCCAGCATGACTACGAGACAACGTCCTGGGTAGGAGGAAGAGAGAAATGGTAGAAGAGAGGAAGAGAGGAGAGAAAAGAGGGGGGTCGGGGGTAAGGAGAGATCAAGATGCTACAATGTATTGTCTTTACCTTTTTGGTCCACTTCTACTCAAGCATAGGAAAAAAAGAGGGAGAGAAAGAAAGAAAAGTCAGAGGGTGAAAGAAGGGAAGAAAAGAGAAGCAAGAAAGCAAGCAAGAGAGGAGAAAAGGAAAGACAGGTCAGAGAGAAGTAAAAGAAAGAAAGAAAGAAAGAAAGAAAGAAAGAAAGAAAGAAAGAAAGAAAGAAAGAAAGAAAGAAAGAAAGAAAGAAAGAAAGAAAGAAAAATTGCACAGATAAAGACTTTGGAACTCATTCTCACCACAAACATTATCGTTCACATAAAAGAAAGAAGAAGCTCTAGAGAGACCCAGCATACTCCCCTCCTCTCCTCTGCCCTCCCTTTGCGTTCCCTTCCCCATCCCACCCCCCCATCCACCCCCCACCCTCACCCCCCCCCCCCCCACCGATCTCTCCTCCCCTCAATCAGGCTCCTGTGGAGAAAAGAGAGCAACTCCTGTGGTGTGAATCTGAAAAAGAATACACACACGCATGCACGCACAAGTGTAGCACCCTCTCTCTCTCTCTCACACACACACACAGATGACATACAGGTTGTAGATGTACTACTGAATGTAAATGCACTACTTCCCTCACTGTACTCTCTCCATCCAACTTTCTTTTTGCAAAAACACACGTAAACAAACACACACACACAGTCCCTGAGAAAAAAAATCTATCCATCAATCTCTCATGGATACAGTTGACATCAGAGGTTATAAGAGCAGAGAAACAACAGACCTTAAACCTAAAATGTAGCTAGACAAAGACAGGTTAAATATCTGTGGTTGTGCATGCACATGCAAATATTTGTGTGCTACTGTAAATTTATGAGTGTGCTTGTGTGTGTTAATTTTGTGTTTTAATACATGGACCCATACTCACTGTAAGGGACGCACTCATACTGGATCTCCAGGTACTTGTAAGTTCCAGGACAGGGGTCAGGGAAGACGTCCACTCCTGCCACCACCACGCACTGCGTCCTGTTATTACACCTGGGTGTGTGATACACAGAGAAAACAAAGGCAGGAAAGAGAGTGATTAACTGACAGGAAAGGGGAAGCAAAGGACACTCCATTTGTCGGCCCTCGCTCTCCCTCTCCCTCTCTCTCTCTCTCTCTCTCTCACTGAATATTGATCAGGTCTTCTAGGAAAACACTGCTGAGTACACAGCTAATGGTGCAGCCCGGCACTCAGACCCAGCTGGAGATTACCGCACTTCACGCACACACAGCTTACAACAGAGGCACGGGCCTGGTCGAGCGTTTCCTCTTACATGAATCCACATATATGTTGCACGGCAGTGTAAACATGCTGTGTGCACAGAACAGTAGACGCTCTCATCGATCGGTTTAGCCGCTTTACAAAATGTTTGCGCACAGCCAAATAGCACAGGAGTGCCGCTACAATCCAAACATTTGGTTTTATACTTTAAACCCCCTGCACAAACACAATCATGCGCATACACACCTCTGGGCCATGATCTTCAGTGCATCTGGGAGGTAGCATTGTGTGTTTTCCATTTGGAAGGGGTCAGCGTCACAGATCTTGTCATCGGTGCGGCCGTAGTTGGCGGTCTCCACCATGACGACATCACTTCCTGGACAGCGCAGCTCTATGGGGTATCCCTCGCATGCCAGCTCCCTGCGCAGCAGGCCAAACGGCATGGCAGCTCGAGACATAGCTGCTTGCGATGGATAGATGGATGGATGGATGAGGCGGAGATGAGGGTGGAGGTTGGGGCGGAAAAAAAGCGCCATTAGGAGCAATTAACATTTCCGCTGTCGTCACAGCGTGGTGAGCTGGCAAATTCAGTTGACAAAAATCACTGTGATGTAGTGTCATTGCGCCTCTCATCTCTTTGCAAGAGGAAGGGAGTAATGTGATCGGTGGCAGTTTGAGTAAAGAGCCACAGTGGAAATCTAGGAAATTAGTATCCGGCTTCACCATGACACTCACGGTGACAGTGCTCAAATGCTGGTACCAAAGACAATTTATCCCCCAAATCTGGGCCGTTCAGTCAAATGCTGCTGTAATATCCCACTGAAAAGCAATAATCCCAGCCACAAGTGATATAAGTATGAACGCCACCAAAGTCCCTTTATACATTTCCAAAGCAAATATGTGGTCCGGAAGGTGATTGAAGGCTACATTTCCATCCATACAGCATGGATAAAAAATATAGCCAAACCTTTTGCTGCACAGGATTTTAGTGTCTTTCACAGACTTGTAATGAAGCCATAGTTTAAGAGCCAACTTGGGGTAAATTAAATCAAAGCCATGTTTAAACACCCGTTCTAAGAGTTTAATTCACAAGACAACATCATCAACACATGCTGCACGGTCACGTAATAATTTTCAAATCAATGTGCTGCTATGTAAACATAATTCTGTGATCTTCTCAAGCCAGCTGTGCAACGTGAAATTGTATTTGATGCAAGCTTAATATACAGTATTCATAACACGCATTTGCCATGTTCACACCTCGCGCGTGATTTCATTTTAATTTAATTCCAACACACACACGCACACACGCACGCACACACGCACACATACAGACACACACAGACCCACACACGCACACACGTGTGACAGTTGGCACTGGAAGTATTCCCAGATGCAAGCAGAGTGTGATTGTCGACATAAATCACACAGCACCTCCACAGTGACACCTACATGAGACGTGATGCGTGGGCACTCGCCGGTATCTTGTGTTTCAAGTCAGTGGGGAGGATAAATCTAATACCACGAGCAGCATGATGTCTGGTAAACATAATCTGACAAGCACAAGACTTTGTTTTCCCTTCTCGCGGCTATGCCACGTCTCCCCGTGTGCACACTCGCCTGAATGCCGTACAAATCCACGTTAACCAGGGTTAGTGGAGAAGATCACGTTACCATTACCTTAATCTGTGTTTTCACATCATCTCGAGCATCGTGAACACATGAAAAGGTGTTTATGTTGTACTGGGATTAAACCCACATTGAAGACCAACACGTCAGTGGGCTCAGTATGCAACTGGTGCTTCGTAACAGCATGTGATGCTGAAAGCTGACTGATTGTTTATCAACTAGAAGCCACAGACGGCCTCCCAAACACTGCCTTTAGATTGCTACCCACTTCAAGTGTGTTGCTCAGCTTTTGTTAATATAGGTCACATTTTTTTGCGCAAGATGACTCTGCACTTTCAGGAACGACTCTCACTTTTCATGACAACTCCGATCGCTTGCAAAACAATGGCGTATTTTTGAACCACACATGCTTTCTGTTGCTGTGTTTCTGCCCTTTAACGATTGCGTTATTCACCCGGCTGATTGCCGATTGTCGCGATCAATGTATGGACATGCTTACCTTGGCTGGAGGGGCCAATGTGAACCAGAGTGAGCGCACACACCCCCAGGAACCACAGTGACACAGCCATGGTCGGGAGGAAGAGTTTGATAGTCACACCAGCAGCTTCGTAAGGAGAGCCTGAGGAGAGAGCAGGAGGAGAAGTGTGAGATTGAGGGAACGCGCCCTTCTCCTGCGTGATGCGTGTCTGTGGGTGTGTGCCAGTGCGCTGGATGGTCCGACACCCACGCTGACAATGAATGAGTGCACATGAGAAAACGCAGCACAGTGGGAGGAGGACAGAACAATACAAAGAGAGAGAGAGAGACAGACGAGTGTGAGAGTGAGGGAAAAAAAGAGATAACAATTGAGCAATCGCTGCAACCAAAAGTCTCTCAATCTGCTGTTACCATGGTGATAGCACGGTGCAGTCGGAGGGAGCGAGAGGGAGAGAGAGCAAGACAGAGCGGGAGAAAGAGAGGAGACAGAGTGATCAAAACAGATATGGTGAGGGTGTGTGTGTTTTGTGAGTGACAGTGCAAACACGTGTACATGTTTTAAGTCCATAATTAGCTCGGAGCAACAGTCGCCACTGACCCATAAAAAGGTCTTAATCTTTCTATCCTCACACACACACACACACACACACACACACACACACACACACACACACACACACACACACACACACACACACATATACACACACTCAGTGAGGCATAGAGCTTAGGCCACTTTTCAGTAATCCTAAATAAATGATGTAGCGGGGAGGATCTTTTCCCCGGCAGGAGTAACAAGGTAAACAGATGACTGCAGGCGCAGGTGATCAGAGGGCGAAGCCGAACCGTTTTTTATTTATTTTATATTTTTTGCATTGGGTTTTTATGAGGGAACATACGGAACGCAGGCAGTCGAGATATGAGAGAACAGCAGCAGTGACTCCTTAATATAGTCTGAACTCTTGGCCCTGGACAGACGGGAGGATGGAGGCTGAACTGCATCAGGCACGGCATCACATTGAAGGTTTTTCCCCTGGTTAGTATTCCAATCTGCCACTGCTGTGTACACACATAGATCAAGCATCATGCCTTCCTTAGTGTGTGTGTGTATGTGTGTGTGTGTGTGTGTCTGTGTGTGTGTGTGTGTGTGTGCATGCAAGTTCGCATTTGTCTGTGTAAATATACAGAACATATGTGTGCTTGCGTGTGTATATTTTAACTTGCCTTTCTGTACGTCTTCTTGTTAGGTAATGATGGCAGACAGATTTAGGTCATCCCTCAACAACTGTCCAACATGCATTCAAAGGCTTGCTCGTACGTGGCCTGCTCATACACACACACACACACACACACACACACACATGCACAGACAGACACACACACACA
The DNA here is from genome assembly GCA_029224185.1 of Karalla daura. NCBI lineage: Eukaryota > Metazoa > Chordata > Actinopteri > Chaetodontiformes > Leiognathidae > Karalla > Karalla daura. The sequence goes on from CM055189.1 coordinate 20,747,819, forward strand.
CAGAAGACAGAAACCTCTGCCTTCTTTAAGTCCACTGAACCAACAAGACCACAACAAAGGCCTTAGGGCCACCATGATGCACACACACACACACACTTAAGTACATAAAAGACACAACAGAGGAGTACTTTTCATCACACATTCACACAGAGGTCTCTTCAGACATGCTTACACATAGACGTACACTCACTTACCTTAGACTTCCCTCACAATAATGATTTACATTCAGGAGGCTTGTGTTACTTTGACATGTCCCCACAACGTGAGTCATACATGTACAAGCACACAGGCACTCACACACACACACACACACACACACACACACACACACACACACACTCATACACAATACGTCTCATCTCATCCAAAACCCTTATGGCAGCATGTTCTTTTGCATACAACCCCCAATGCTCTCTCTTTACCCCCTCTCTCTCCCTCACTTGCACTCTCTGTCTCTCTCTCTCTCTCATACACGCAGACACATGCACGCACACACAAACACACATGTGCGCACACACACACACACACACACACCCTTAAGTGTTGATGCAGAGTAAGTAGAGCAAGGACACTGATGGGCCTTGACAAAGCCACACACCCAGTCCCCCTGTTCACAGCACCATGCGCCCTGCCTGCAACCAAAATCCAGCCCCAGGCCACCGGCCGGCCTACTTGGAGGAGCAGCAGTCTCTAAGTGGGAGTGTGTGAGTCGTGGGCCTTGAGTGAAATAAATGCAACACATACATACTGCATATATGGATATGCACAGCTGATGCACAGTATATGTAGAAAATGTCATTGCACAGTGTGCTTTTAATAAAAGAAAAAGACTGTCTTAGATCCTTCAAAATCACAGATAAAACACAGGACTGTCTTGACAGGTTGTGTTGTGCAGACCACTACTGAAATATTGGTGTTATTAAATGTGTATTTCATCATCAACAGACACTTAAGAGTAACAACATCACCGCAATCTGGTCCAAATAATATGTTTGATTTTTTTAGAATTACATTCTATAGTAACGTTGACATGTATGCATGTATATGTGCACACAGACACACACTAACACATTGATACAAACACAGTTGAGAAGCAATTAATGAATCAAATCCATGCTACAATTAATCTAAATATAACCCTGCAATCTCTCCATTCTTCTTTTTTTTAAACAGTTGAGCCTGCTTTTTATTCTCCTTTTCTAAACACAGTGAGCATTGGTACAAGTTATGGGTATGTTTACAGCATCGGCTTGATCAGCCCGGGTGTTATTTCATATCAGGTCAGGGAAGAAATTGGCTGCATCAAACATCACAATGAATATAGCAACATAGTTGATGCCTTATGCATCTTTCTGAAAGAATTTCACCTACTGTAAAATTCATGGGATCTCCTCTTAAATCAAAAGGCTGTGTGGGTTTGAACTGTTTGAGCTAGATGGTTAAGTAATTTATGGTGTTAAATCAAAAATACATTTGCAGGCTCCAATTTCTCAATGTGAAAATTTGTTGCTTTTAATGTGAATTCAATATATTTGACATTTGAGCTGATGGTCAGACAAAAGCAATTTACCCTTAGGCTCTGGGAAACAGAGGCTTTGGCTCTTTTTTGACACTGAATAAACATTTATTCTGCCAAGCGACTCCTGTGTGGCTTCAGTTTCTCAAAAATGTAAGCAATAAATAAAAGAAGAAAATTGAGAGACTCACTGCAGCGGGAGGTAAATGATACCTGAAAGCCATTAAAGTCAGCCCGTTGGAAATCATTCAGTCTGACGTGAAAATCAAGCCAGGTACAAATATTCGCACTGTTGGAGGTGGGGGCCATAAAATCGACAGAGAGAGAGAAAGACAGAGAGAGAGAGAGAGAGAGAGAGAGAGAGAGAGAGAGAGAGAGAGAGAGAGAGAGAGAGAGAGAGAGAGGCAGTCACCTCCCCCTCTTCTGGCCAGAGAGCTATCAGTGCCTGAGGGTAGATCGCTATTAAGCACAAAGTGACAAAACAGTCTTGTAGTGTTATGTTCCTAATGGAAGAGTGAGCGTACGTGTGTGTGTGTGTGTGTGTGTGTGAGAGAGAGAGAGAGAGAGAGAGAGAGAGAGAGAGAGAGAGAGAGGGAGAGAGAGAGAGAGAGAGAGAGAAAGCAATTGAGAGATGCGGGAGGGACCTAGAGATTAGGCCTCTGACAGCAGAGTGAGAGCAAACGCTTTATTGGCTGAAATACTTTTTAATAACAACAGCGTGGCAAATCTTTTTTTTTTTTGTTGCTGTCTATCATTTTTAAGGCTTAGTGGAGGATTTTAAAGCACACTACAGTGCCCTCTGTGACTGCAAGCCTGTTTCAGACCATTGACCTCTACGGCTCCCAGAGGGCCGGGGCCTACATGCCGCAGTCAAAGCCACTTACAGGGTTTTAGAGTCTGTATGTTTGTCTGGTCGATGCGAGGCTCCAGGGAATGGAGGTGTCGCCCTCTGTCAATCATTTGCTTGTTGCAGGCAGGAAACACAGGCTACGCTCGGGGCCAAGTTCAAAGCATCAAGACCTGCCCTGCATGCAGGACGCTCCTCAGAGCAGAACAGAGCTTCTGCTGAAGTAAAACGTTTGCAGATATGTCCGGATCGTGTGGTAAAAGTCATGTTCAAAGTCAGCGGCTGTTTTATATGGCGGCAAGTCGCGATGCACCATCTGACCATCTTTTTAAATTATGCCACTGATATCAGTGGATACAAATACGGTACAATTATTTATCATTACTGACTTTCAAAACTATATGCTTTGCCATATCAAAGAGACCGACTTGATATGATGAAGTGTAAGGAAGAAAAGTAAGTCTGTCAAAACTTAAGACTAAAGACTGATCAAATTTCTTCATGAACATGACAACATGTCAGAGCTGCAGAGCTCCTGTCACGTTGTCTTCTTTTTTCTCCACAACTCTGAATGTTTTTCATCTTATATTCATACAACAGCAGCAACAGCTGCTTTGCAAATATTACAAGTCACCATAGAAGCTGTCCAGGGCATGACCAGTGAGCAGTCTTTCTTTCTTTCATTGCCACTCCTCTTCATTTGTTTTCTACCGGCATGCTGTGCATGCATCATCAAATGTTGCAAACACACCAGTATCAGATTGCTGCATACCCCGTGGTAAGTATCAGTGTTTACATGTGCACCTCTGCTATAGGAAAACACTGGACAAACATCTGCTTTAGTAACAGATATAAACAGAGGGCAGTCTTTATGTGAATCCTCTGCAGGGTCCTAAGAGGTGAAAAATCCTCCCTGACCTCCCATGTTTCACAGGTTTTTAAGAGGGTTTTGAGCAGGTGAAAGAATACGATGTCCTTTCAACTGAAAAGTTGAGCCGCTTCTAAAAACTGCAGAGGTTGATTAAACATTGATAGGTTTCCTCACATATTCATCAAAATCTTAATCCTGCGTTCACATGGCAGCCTCTGATTTAAAAGCACACCGTGTTTTAGTGCCTTATAAGCACTTTCTGGGATCGTGAGAACCTCCAGAATTTCAGGGGCGTGCTTGGTCATTTATCACTGTTTTGTTAGACTCTAATCGCATCATGATGAAAGCAAAGTAGCTGAAATCTGTCCCTGTCAGGACTAAGATCATCATGCTCACAAGGAAAAACAACTCAGAGATAGGCTGACAGTTTTGTTTTTAGTCTGTCTCTCAGTACTCCCCCACACACACGCATACGGAGGGAGCTGTTGCTTTAATTGTGCTCCCTCTGTGGCACGGCCTTGCATTCCTCTTAGTTGTGACTCCAAAGCACTGAGGTGATATTGAATTTTGCAAACATGAAGCTGATCTGAGGAAAATATTTTTCTAGTGATGTGCCAAAAATGAAAAGTGCTGTTCCACTGTAAATATGATTCTACCTCTCTATTAACAGGGTAAGTGAGCATAAATTAAGCAAGCATGTCTACACAGTAGGGCTGCATAACATATCGCAAATTAATAATTGTAGTGATATCAATATGCGCGATACACATATTGCAGACTGCCTATAGAGCCATAAATGGTGTGTTATCATGCACTATGAATTTGCACTGTCAAATCAGAGCAGCCGTACCACCTTAAATACCGAAATGGTAAAATGGCAAATGGCTAAATGTTACTAAAGAGTGATGTCACCCAACTCAGGTCCATTTATTGGTCAGAGTGTTTTCACTACAGAGTCACAAACAAACCCAGCAGTTTTAAAGACCGACAACAATGCAGCAGCTTGTTTCACATGAGTTACTTTCTGTGTGCAAGTGATTACCGAACCAATAAGGACCTGGAGAGGGCAGAATCATCAAGCTGAAAATGCTCCGGCCAGATAAAGCTGTTTACAGCCCTGAGTGGCAGCTTTAAGAGGAGGACCAGCAGCAACTCCACCTAAGCCTTATAGGAGGCAATGGTGAATGCTGGTCAGTGAGCCATTTCCGTCACACTGTTCTCGTCATGTGTTTCTAGAAGCAGCGTTTAATGCTATTTATCCATTGGTTAGCCTCTAGCTGGTTAGCGATCAGTGCTAACTCCATGCCCTCTACAAAACACTTAAATGGCTTTTCCAATGCACAGACATCGCATTACATTGTACACTGTCCTACAGTGATGGTTCTCCAACTTACTGTAAGTATTTATATGCGTACATATCGCAAGTCATCGCAATTGAAAGCATTATTACATTTTTGCATGTTTCTCAAATATTGTGCAGCCCATTCACTGCAATTCAGAGTCTCCAATCATCCTAAACGTGCATGTTTTGGACTGTGGATACTAAAGTACCACAGAGGACCCATGCAGACACAGGAAGAACATGTAACCCCCCCAGAGTAAGGCCCCTGGTCGGCCACAAGTTGATTGTGGAAATGGATAGAGCAAATGACTATAGAGCAAATGACTAATTTGATCTATAAAACAATCAACAGACTAATCCACTACAAACAAAACAGTCTGTTGCCGCTATACCCACAATGTTGTTTGAGTAGTAAAGTTTGCATGTGAATCATTCTGTGTCTCAACAGCAGTTATTTGGTAGAAAACCGTTATATAAGTACAGCAGTCAGTACACCACAGGGCACGTCTGTCAAGTGCATTTACATACGGCTGTGACAGACACGCATACCCACGCAGCACAGGGATCTTTCCTGTAGCAGCAAAGTCGGCCAGGCTCGTTACGGTATGAGGAGTGGAGATAACATTAGCTCTGGCTACGTGACACTGCACAAATATCAACAACATCCTGCCCACCGCTCTGGTTATCTCATTGGCTTCAAGTGAGGCTTAACGCTCACAGTTTCTCTTGACGGTCCCTCAATATTAACTGGGCCCACATCACTCCAGTGTGTGGGTCCGCTGCTGGCCTCATGGGCTGCCATTGCTTTCATCAAATGTACCAGCAAAATAAACAGCAAACCATGATGAAAATAGCAGATTAAAAAGGTTTTGAGAGTCGGTGTCCACGCGTTGCTGGGCTTCAGTTTTTTCAGCCACTACTGCTTCCCACTGCGCCTCTTCACAGTCTAAAGTTAAATATGCAGTGGACACACATGAAAAGCCAAAGATATTACTGTTTTATCCTGTTACGCCACTTGATAAAAGTTCATCGCTTCTTGAGATGGTGGGAGTAGGTGAGGAGGCCTGTGTTGGTACTGGCGGCCAAAAACAGAGGAGGAACTGACGCGTGGCACTCGTAATGATAATTTATACGTGGCAGTGCTAGTGTTGCCGTTAGTGTTAGCGATGTGGGCGTTGTGGCAAGGAAAACCGTTGGATGATGATTTAGACCTCCAGAGAACATGCATGATCTCTGATATTACTAAAACTACACAACTGACATTCACCCTAGGTTTGGGGGGGGGGTCCAACCCTTCATTTGTGGTGAGTACTAGTAATCTTTGACTAATTGCTATTATTTTTGCTTTGGCTTAATTAACGAATTTTGCACCATTATGGTTATTTCAGATGACAACTTTATTCATCCTTTGTAATTTTCCTTTCGCCTTCAAGCTATGAATTAATCTGTGGTGGTCATCAAGTGCACAGCAGAGTACAAATCCTTGAGAAAGGAAATGAAAAGCTGAATGTCTCACTTGTCCTTGTGCTTCCAGTTGTGTGCTGAGGCTCATTAAGTAGAGGCAGCCGCTGGAAACCTCCCTTCCTTACAGTCTGGATTAGACCAATTATATGACTAGCTTCCAAAAGCTTGTCTTTTTAACACAAAATGACCCCTTTGACAATGACTGCTGAAGCCTCATGTTGACTTGGCCAGACTTAAACATGACTTCTTGCACAGAGCAGGGGCTGTATAGAGTTAGTTTCCCAACTCATTAAGATGGGATCTTGTCAAGGGTCACTGTGAACAGGTGGAGGGCTGGCGATGAGGAGATGGTGGAAATCCAAAAGATCAGCTTTGTAAAAAGGCTGGTATGTTCACAGCATTTTTACATTGAAGGTATCCGCTTTATTTGTAGTACATGTAATTCATTTTAATGAAAATTAATAGAAAAGATAAATGTGTGTATGTGTGCGGGTGTATGGGTGCGCATGTGTGTGTATGTGTGCACGATCACAGTTACAAATAGCTCCTCTTGGTATTGTAATGCATTTAGACAGATCTGAACAAATGTGAATCATCCTCTTAAAGCAGAACATTGTGTCACTGTATTTAGCCCTCAGCCCAGCATCCACACTAAAACAGCAGGAAACAACTGCAGTTAAGGTCAAAAAGAGGCTGTAATTCCTGGAAAATGTAAATTCCAAAAAGTGTGGTGATCCTTGAACCAAATGTCTTGGCGTCGCTAAATTATTAATAATCGATTGCTAGTGTTAAACACATAACACATCTACTGGGAAACAGATGACTTTGCAGCGACTAATGGGTGCTTGCCTGTGTATTTCAAGCAGTTACAACCCTGTGCACCAGAGCACTGAGTGACTGAGATGACACGCAGCGAGCTGTCTATTGTAGTGTACATCCTGTCCTGCAGACATGCATCAGTAGAACCTGTTATTATAAAATGAGCGCATTCTCCCCTGAGACCAAGCTCCTGCACACTGCACATGACTTTGATCCTGAGGTGTGACAAAATGCCAGGGCTGCAAAAACTATCCGCGCTGCCTCGGAAACCCTTGATGGAAGAATCCAGCAGCCTCCGTGTGCATGAGGCCAGATCGGGAAAGAGCAGCACAACAGGTTTGGGCAATATGAGCACATATGGTGTGACATGACAGAGCTGCGCTTCCCATCAGAGATTTGTGAGAAGATGGATGCTCTTCCATCTCCGGAAGAGACAAACTAACACTGCTTCATGTCAAAGCAGGCTATTATATGTGGATGTGTGCAAAGCATTCAAGTGTGCACTCTACACATGCTGAAGAGCCTGTGTGGGCTCCAAGCACGACAGTTTTTCTAAATGTAATGAAGCAAAATGAAACAGAGATTCCACAGGGTACCAAGGCAGATATTCACACACCTGCACACACGGATGTTCTCCACTCTGACTGCCGAGGTCATTCATGCAAACATTTTCTCAAATTGCTTTTCCAAAATATATCATATCTTAATAGAAACATCATGATTTAATTCAAAGTTATATGCATTTATTGAACATATATTGATTTTTAGACCAACCAGGCCATCATTGTCTTCTGCAAAATGCATAAAATCACATATTGCCATCATCAGTTTTTTTTATCAGTTTGCTGCAATTTGATGATTGAAGACTCATTTAAAGCAAAACTGCCAAACACTCGTGTTTTCATTGCAAGATTTTTTTTTTTGTACAATCTGGTGTGTTCATTTGTACCTTTTAAGGATGGCATCCATCTGTTTCTTGAAAGGGGTTTTGAATAAACTTATTAAACTCTAGGAGATGATTTTCCTCTTTTTTTCTCTATATTTTTTGAGAGAAAATGTACACTCGACAATTCAGACATGATCGATTACTCTGGATTCTCTGAAAGTGAGACTCATCACTTGCTGCCATCTTACAATATTGTCACAGGCGAAATCCCAGCTGGGGTCTGATCTCGATAATATCATGATATTGATACTGCAGTCTTGTGTCCACCCCCAGCTCTGAACAGGCGCACACAAATGCTCAGAGCGCAGACAGAGACTGAGTCAGAGTCTGACTAATACAAAAGGACACGATAAGAACCTGCAGGAGGTGATTCCGACAGCAAAGGGACAGATATGATGCATTTTACTAGTCAAATCACAGAAAATCCAACAGAGTTATGTGTGTGTGAGTGCATGTGTGTGCATGCATGTGTGGTTTAAGCAAATACCTTTGCTTTTTTTCTCCTCAGTGGTTAATGTAAATGATCCCTTCATGGAGACAAGCCTCTGTACATGTGTTGTCTCTTGCTAGTTTAACACATGCAGCAGACACACACACACAAATCTACACGCACGCACACATAACTCGGTGAGTCACCTTATTACATAGTCCATTCACCAACATCTCCATAGAAATCAGCACAAAACAGACAGACAGTGACTCCTAGTAAGAAATTCAGCCCAACAGAGGAGCACGGGTCCTGCCTGTTGTCTCCTCCTCCTCCTCCTCTCATCCCTCAATTTCTTCATCTCTGCCTCATCCATTTGTCTGCTTTCACCTCTACGCCTCTCTCCTCCTCACGGTCACTCCTGCCTTTGTGCCTGGCCTCCTGCACTGACCCAGTCCTCTCATCCCCTCTCTGAAATATTGATCACACATCTCTCCCACTCGTCCTCGCTCTCTCTTCCCTCTCCTCTGTGAATCAGCAGAGCAAACCAGCGACCACTCCGACCCGAACCAGCATTTAAGACCCCCTTTGTGTGTGACACAGTGAGTGTGTGTGTATGTGTGTGTGCATGAGTGAATGAGTGAGAGCGTCTTCAGACCACTTCTCACTGCAGCACACCAGACACTGCTGCAATGGAGGTGTGTGTGTGTGTGTGTGTGTGTGTGTGTGTGTGTGTGTGTGTGTGTGTGTGTGTGTGTGTGTGTGCGTATGTGTGTCGATGAAAATGATTCAGACAGACCCCTCTGGCTGGGTCCAGCGTGGGACACCCTGAGTCACTGTGCCAGGCTAACCCTGCGCTCCTCTACAGGCCTGGAGGAGCCTGATCACCTGATCATGAATATTTCACAGGCATTTCTCTCACTCCTCACTGTCCTGCACTGCTGCCTCACTGGCAGCCAGAGGTAGAGGCCCCAGCGCACACCTGGCTCTCACTGACACTCACACACTCCATGTCACTTCGTATCTGTGCAGCATCACGCAACAGACAATCAGTTTGCAAATATGCTCGTCATTCAATCTCAAGAATGAATTAATGCATGTGTTTCGACTGCCTACATACCTCACAGCTTGAAATGTCTTTTTGCTGTATTTTTCTCCTGTGTTTGTAGTGTGTGCACATACTACACATACATACAAGTGGTATGTACCGATGCTCTTCTAGCTTGCTCCTATGTGGGGTGTGTTGGGCTCTGTGTTTAATAAAGAGTTTGCTGCAGACCAGCTCTTGCCACAACACTGTTGTGAATTGCCACTGGATTCAATTGAAAGGTTGCTGCTGCAACAAAGCCAAATTTACCCACACCGTGGGACAAATGAAGGTGTATCTCATCTCAAGTTATCTCATCAAATGGCACTTGACAGCAGCAGAGGAGCAGCGGAGGAGCAGGGCACCTTTGAGAGAGAGGGAGAGAGGAGAGAGAGAGAGAAGGAGAGAAGGGGGAGAGGAGGGGCGGGGTGCATCCTCATAGCCTATATCCATATCTTACCGTCAATCCTCTGGTTTCCCTCCTCCTCCTCCTCCTTCTCCTCTTCTCCTCCGGGCTCCGCTCACTGCGTCTCCTCCCGCATCCCGTATCCCCGCACCCTCACGCACCCACAGCTCCCTCCTCCCTGTCTCCCCCTCCTCTCCTCCGCCAGATGCATCAAACAAATAAAATATTCAATGGGAGTCGGAGGGTAGTGATACCTGCTGGGGCTATACGGCAGTCATTAGCGCGATGTGTCCAACAACAACTGGGCGTCCTCCTCCTCCTCCTCCTCCTCCTGATGTGTGCAGGGGCCGCCGGACCTCACCCCCTCCCTCCCTCCCTCCTCGTCCCGTCGAGGCTCGATGTCTTCCGTGGTATCATAATTCCCGTGGGTTTCATGCCCGGAGATGCTGCGGGGCTGCACAGGCCTTCCTTCCCAGCCCCACGACGGACGGACGGACGAACGGACTGACGGACGGAGGGATGGATAGATGGAGGGACGGAAGAAAAGCGTCTGTGTCTCTGTTTCTCTGTCTGACTGTCTGTCAAATGCTACAAAAATTAAAACGAACACATGAATTAGACGCAAAACGAATTAGGCGCAGAGCCGCGCTCCGTGCGTCGATGTGCGCGTCTCATCGGGCCCTGCTGCCGAGGTGCGCCTCTCCGACATCACATCCTCGCACACTGCACGCAAAATACAGCGTCGACGCACTGACAGCTCTGCACACATATCCTAGAAGAATCGTGATGGGGCGCAGCGGCACATCAGCTGCTACCGTGAGGACGTGGATCGAGAGGCTTCTTATATTCGCTAGGATAGAAATAATCCTAAAAAAATGGAAATAATGGCGATATAAAATGGTGACCGGAGGACAGAGAGAAAAAAGAAAAGACCAGATTTTTTCCGCTCCTGGCCTCGCCTTGCATCCGTCCTTCTCTCCTCTTCTTCTGCCTCGCTCTCTCTCTCTCTCTCCCGCTCTCTCTCTCCCTCTCTCTCTCTCCATCCGCTGGTCCGCTTGTTGCGCGTTCTGTACTCGGGAGCGCGCAACGCGTGTTTGTCTCACTCTATGTGCGTGAGCCGGCGTGTGCGCGCCGGCGCGCATGTGCGTGCGTGTGTGTGTGTGTGTGTGTGTGTGTGTGTGTGTGTGTGTGTGTGTGTGTGTGTGTGTGTGTGTGTGTGTGTGTGTGTGTGTACAGAGGCGAGAGAGCTTCGACTCTCTCGTCAAGGTTTGTCTGAGTGCGCGACAATAGGAGAAAGGAGACGACACCGCTGTCCTCCACCAACGCCTCTGGTTTGTGAGTTTGCAGCGACGACAAGAAGGAGAAGGAAGACGGAGGGAGAAGGAGGGAGAGGAGCCGCTGTGCTCAGCCGTGCTGCGCACTGCACATCCACAGCCAGCTCAGGCATTTGCAGCATTTCCATCAAACCTGTGCAGCAGCTTTTGTTTGGTGGGGCAGCTCTGAGAGGAACCTGTCTATAAGCGCTGGAGGAGCTTTGAAGGTGGGATGGGTGGTGGTGGTGGTGGTGGGTGGGGGAGATCTTCATGTCAGTGTCATTTATCAAGCACATCAAGTCTACCAATCAAGCAGTCACACCTTGATGGCAGCAGATGACAGCCTGGTTTCATCATCTGTCTCTGCGGATGCACTTTTAGCCCATCCTGCCATTCGTTCCCAAGGCTTGTTGCATTCAGGAGTAATGGCAGCAGATACTGTCAAGGTTCAGGTTACTCAGAGGATAGAGGAGATAGAAGGAGGAAGAAGATCTGCAAGTGAAGATCCGGGACTGATCTTCATTTTGATGAAAGCTTCATCTATGCACTTGGCATTTGCAAAGGCTAAACATGCAGCTTAGTGTGAAAGAGGACAAGACTGAAGGAATCACTGGTTATGTTGGAACACCAGTTTCTCCATAATTCTACCCAAATCCCCGTGAATAGCGCTGATTGCTCCTTGTGCAGTCCATAAAATGGAGCTTTGACTCCATAAACACTCAAAGCACAACAGTTGCTAACAAAATTATTTTAATGGTGCTGAATAATTCATCGATTTTAGATTACGCTTGGCATGTTTTGATTGGATGGCACCAGCAATCATGAAAGAAGAGCGAAAAGTGCACTGCCTCGCAGAGCAGTGTCGCTGAAAACGGGGAGATGGGTAAAATAATCCCCCCGGGTGTCGTAAAACAAGCCATAATGGCAAGACTTGGCTCTGAACTAACACTGGCTTGTGCACTTGGCAGCATTGGGAGACATTAAAAGACAGCCAATTTTTAGCTGAGGTCAGCATTGGTTAGCAGTATTCAGGGTTCCTTTAGATAGTGTTTTACATAACATTTTATTAGTTGTTGGCATATCCACAGCACTTACACTGGAGTTATGTTTGCAGGACGACCGCAGTCAATGCAGCCCAATTTGCCAGAATAAAACATCGTAGTGTGCTCCAAGGACTTGTGGAGTAGTGGCAACTGGTTTAACCTCCCATCCAACAAGCTTTTTCAGTCCCGGAGAAGTTCAAACGTATTCAAGCATCTACAAGAAGTCCAGTAGTCACTACTCTCCAACCTTCAAAGACATCTGCATCGGACATTCCTCTGAATCATGGACATGTCCAGATTGTACAGTTTGTACAGATGTTAACATCCTATCTATGCACTCCAGCTATACACCCCAAATTGAGACAGTAAGAACTGATAATATGCTTTTGTAGATAGATATAGCTTTTACTTTAAAAAGCCATGCACCCCCTGCACAGCCTACGAGGAAAATATAATAAGTCAGTGGTTGTGGTGGTAGATCGCGTGGTTATACTACCAGGTGTCATTTTGGCATTGATTGTGCATGCCCTCAATTGAGTTGCATATTAAGTAAAAAGGAGCTCAATTTGATTCTCAGGTCAGACTGAGAGTGTACTCTCTGCTCCCATTGTCAAAAAACGTGCACGTTTAGGTCAGTTGGAGAACCTACATTGCCGCAAGGTGCAAGTGTGCCTTGAAATGGACTGGTGACCTGTATTCCCTTGCTGTGTGTGCTGCTGGCAGGCAGGGCAGATCACTGCGACACTCGTCGAGTATAAAGCAGGTTAAGAAGTGGTTGGATGGACTAATTTCTAAACCCCGGTTACAGCCCTGGTGGCCACATAATTGCGAAAGGACTGAGGATTTTCCAGCTGTGGTTGGGGTATATTAAGCCATTATGTGAACTGTTCTTTTCCTAATCCTAAATCAATGTTTTTGTGCCTGAATCCCAGTACTGAAACAACATAAAACTAATTAAAACATAAAGTGCAAAAGTAAATGAAGATGTAATGAATCTGTAGTATGCAGAAACAAACACTTCTCACAATCGTTCTGGCATTTGGTTTAGCGCCGACTTGGAAAAGCAAATCTAGTCACATCAGGCAGACTTTTCTACCTCTTGAGCAGGAAGAGAAACGCCCGGATTCCTGACCTCCAGCTGTGAACTGATTTGTAACGTTGGCAGCACCGTAAGAAAGCTTTGTATCTTGAGTTTTAATGTCTACTCGTGGCAACGTTTGAACAACTCTTTTCTCCTGGATCCTGTCACATCGGCAACCCTCCTCCATCTCTCTCCTCGCCTCTGTCTTTGCGCTTTTTCTTCTTCTCCTTCTTCTTCTCGTCCTCCACCTTGTACTTGGGCCTTCTAATGGGGTCGGTCCAACTTCGCTTGACCTTCTCCTCGAAATCCTCGGTCAGCATAAAGTTCCTGTCGATGATCTCGGACGCTTCCTGCCAGTTGCGGTAGCAGTCGGGGCCCAGGCTGCTGATCTCCTCCACTGCATTTGGGATGAGGATGGAGCAGTCGGGCCGCAGCACAACCACTGTGGGCAGCTCCTCCACATTAAACATGGCCTCCAGCTCCCTGCACACACATACACACACACTAGTGCACACACTGGCACAGACATAATGTATTTATTCAGCTATGCATATTTACATTACAATCATCTGCCAGCAGGTACTGCACACATCTAAATGGACAGTCCTACACACCTCCTGTAGGGGTCCTCATAGGCCAGGAACAGGCTCTTCTTGGGCAGCTCCTTCAGGACACTCTCCTGCTCTTCCTCTGATTTGTCCAAGCTGGCAGATCAGAGCAAAACATAAGAACATGGTGTGGAATAGAGGACAACCCACTGAGGTTAGAGAACCTTTACAGGTTTTTGTTGTTGATGAGAAAAGAGTCAAGAAAGAGTTTAGACAAGAATTTGTAGTTGTGTTTCTGGCTGTCCAACGAATTCCAGTCCTGCTTTGGTCTCCACCTGTTCTTTTGCAGCCTGTGTAAAACTTACACATATTCTTGATAAGTGAAGTTCTGGATAAGTAAATTTATTCACCACATGGCTAAACTGCGGTTATTGGTTGCCTAAGCAGTGAGAGAAGACTAGATAATTCCTAAATAATGATGAGAAGAAGATAAATACAAGTTCCAATGAATAACTAGCAGATAACGTTGCTGGATAAAATAAATCGGTCTTCATTAATTCCTCTCTATCTATGAAAAGGCTGCAGCATCAGAAGCCATCCATCCATCCATTATCTAACCCACTTTGTACCGTAATGGTGTGGCAGGGGTCTGCTGGAGCCTATCCCAGCACACACTGGACAGGTCACCAGACCACCACAGGGCACGCACGCACGCAGGGAAATTTAGAGTCTCCACTTTGTCTAAACATGCATGTTTTTGGACTATAGGAGGGAGCCAGAGCTTCCACAGAATTGGGGAGAACATACAAACTCCACACAGAAAGGCCTGACCTGCCAGTCAAAACCCAGGTTGTTCTTACAGTGAGGCAACAGCAATAACCACTTTGCCACTGCTTTATATATGAAGGAGAAAAAAGTAATCTAATCTCAGAATAAATAAGATATTCGCATCACTGGCAGAGAGACACAGCGGATTCATTTATATGAACGTTTACACATGGACACAGAGCCTGTACATGGGTATGATTAAGCAATCTGGATTATTGTAGGTGCAGGTTTCCGAGTCAGAACAAATGTCACCAATTGGAAGCTCTGCATCGCTTTGTCGTTGTGTCTGTATGTGAATGTTGTACCTGATGTACAGGAGAACCAGCTGAGCAGAGCGATCCACCATGGATTCATCGGTCAACTTCCTGAAGAAGTCTGCAAGTGTGGGAACAAACTGCTGGCAGTTCTCGCAGGCAGCAGAGGCAAAGAAGAGCATCAGGATGCGGTTCTGCAGGCGCAGCTCGATCTCGCGCTCTGTGTCCAGCTCGTCCTGGTCCCGGTTGTTCTTCACCAGGACTCGGTCAATAAACAGGTCCACCATGACGATGAGGGCCCTAGGTTTATATGGCAGGTCTAGAATCGAGTCAACAGAAAGCACAGGGCACAATATACTTTTTGCCTCAACATAATGTGACAGGATAAACAAAGTAGACAAAATTATAATTCAAAATGTGGTTAGATCCCGGCAGTGCAAGCGATACAAACACTCTTGTGCTGAGAAGGTAGAGAAGATGATTGCTTTTGTCCTTTCGTCTCAAAGCACATGTTTGTAGCTTTGATGTGAGAGTGCTCAGGGTTGCTGCAGTGCATGATTGTTAATGTGAAGTGGGGAATGACAAATAATTTGCCAGGTGCAACAGTTTATGACCCGTCCCTTTAAAATGACACTGCTCATATTCCACTCAGTCACACTCACAAACCTCCCATTAATCATATGAGCCCATCGTGCTCGCAGTTTAATCGGATAATCCTCACAGTTGCTTACCTCTTACAAATATTATCTCTTGAGGCAGCAAATCCGAAAAGAAAACAGCCCTCAAAATATCAGCTCTAGGTTTCTCTTTTCAGATGCCTCTGCCTCCGCCCCGGAATCAGTCTGTCGCCTGTCGCTTCATGTGGACGCCGTCTTCTTCATCTTGATGGCTGCCGCTGCTCACGGCCTCTCCCTGCGAGTCTCTGCCCCCTCCCCTTCTCTGTCCAGGAGGGAGGGGGTGAGACACAAGGTGACAGAGGCACTCACAGCTATTGTCTGACTGAGTGAGCAGTGTCTGACTGAAGGCAGGGACTACAGAGATTACAGAGGGAGACAGACATGCTTAAAAAGTTTTTTGTTTTTTTTAAAGGCCCTGATGAAGCGAGCTTTAGTGAGTGCTTTATTCTGCCGGTAATGGAGGAGAACCACAGGGAATATCTGGTTAGAGAGTCTGATTCATTCTGCTGGGGCGGCACAATGTGGCCCTGGAGCGCCCACACACACACACACACACACAGGCTGTGAATAGGGAATTTATTGTTTCGGGAGATCAATACAACTTACATTTAGCTATTCAGTACCAAAATAAAAATTATTTCTTATGACACAACAGAGAAATGCAAAATAATTCTGCTGAGCTCTTAAACACCCGCAGGCGCCAGCGCCAAAGTTTAGTGTACTTGTGCAATTTATGGTTTTTGTCGCTTCATAAATGACTGAGAAAGACACACGCGCACACATCTGCAGCACATTATCACCCCACATTATGTAAGCTTTGATCCAATGCTTGTTTTGTAGACTGCCAACAGACGGGGATAAACATTACCATTAATCTGAAGTGGTGTTAAATCTTAGTCTGATGAATTCCAGTCCAATCTTAACTTTCCTACAGCTCTGGTTTGGTCTCCACCTACAGCTGAACAAAATGTGCAGGACTAGCAAGTCCATGACAGGATGTGTGCGACTTTCTTCACTACATGGCTGTGTTTGAAAACACTGCATTCATTTGTTGGCAAAGTAGTAAGTTATTAAGTAGTAGCAGTTCAAGATAGTGATAGAAAGAAAAAAAACAAGTAGAGGTTCCAAAAAACATACAGCAGATGACTGCAGTATGGTATTAATTGTAATTACCATTACCATATTACCATAATAATGGTAATAATTGATTAGTTGCTCGCAAAGTTACCTATAAAGAGGAAGATTTATCAGTTGATGAGGCTGTACTTGTTCTGGCTGTCAACACAAAACATTTTGCTTTATACATATATTTAAATATATAGTTCTGTACACTTTGTATGTATGTTATTTTTCTCATCATCTTCTCCTCCATGTTCCTTTATCTCCCTCCTTTCTTTTCGTATCCCACATTTCATCTTTCTCCTCCTCCTCGTCATTCCTGTCCTTGGCCTTCCCCCATATCTTCCACCATCTCTTCTTCCGCTTGTCGTCCTCTGTCTTGTACTTGAGTCTCCTCACTGGATCGGTGGCGGTGCGCATGTTAAGGTTTTCAAAGTCCTCGTTGAGCATGAAGGTCCTCTCGATGAGCTCTGCTGATTCCTGCCAATCTCTGAAGCAGTCGCAGCCGAAACGACAGATGTCCTGCACAGCGTTTGGCAAGAGGATGGAGCCATCAGGACGAAGGACCACCACTGTTGGTACGTCCTTCACCTGAAACATGGCCTGCAGTTCTCTGAAAAGTGGAAACACACACACAAAGTTCTCACAACTTTTTTTATATAAAATGTTTAGCCTGCTTTTACTGATGTCTTCAAAAACCTTATGAAATGCGCTCCAACGGCTTAAACATGCAATTGTAATCAAATATATAGACATAGACTGTCTTTTGATCTCCATCCACCTACCGCCTGTACGGATCCTCAAAGGCCAAAAACAGAACATTTTTGTGCAGCTGTTTGAGGACACTCTCCTGCTGCTCCTCAGACTGGTCCAAGCTGGAGAGAGAAGGTGGGAGAGGTATCTTCTGAGTGAAGAAACAGCGTGAATTTGAGTTTATGCAGTCACTAAAGAGCCAGAGGAGAAGGGAAGACAGATACCTGATGTAGATGAGCGCCATTAGTTTGGGGTATTCGATGTAGGCCGGATCTTTCAGCCTCTTAAAGAAGTCATTCAGGACGGGCAGAAACTCCTGGCACTTCTGACAATTGGCAGATGCAAAGAACAGCAGCAGGATGCGATTCTCAAGGATCCCCGTGATCTCACGCTCTGTGTTGAGCTCATCCTGATCCCAGTTATTCTCCACCAGGACTCGGTTCAGGAACAGGTCCACCATGATGTCGGACAGGGATGGGAAAGAGCAGAATCTGCCTGTGGAGAAACAGATTTATTCATATACAATATACGCTATCAAGCATGTGATGTTATGCAGTTCAAGCTCTCTTATGAGTCATTCAGTTAGTCATTCAGAAGTCCATGCAGTTCTTATTTTTGTTGCTGAGGGCTGCATTTGCCATTACATCGACTATCGATAACAGAGAAGCAGGGAGAGCATTTTATTTCATGAGCATACACTGCGATTACATTACAGTATGGTCTGATATCAGCTGAAAACCTGAATTTCCATCAAGAAGTGGATGGAAAAACCATCAATGACCATGTACCTACTATTGAGGAATAGAAGACATGCGTCACAAGGACGTCAGTGTGGGTGGATTTGAGTCATTTTACCCAGAAAGCATCAGTTAATACAGCTGTGGAAATGTTTAGGAAAGTTTATTCATATGTTTCTCAGCAGGAAAAGATTTTAACTCTGGCTCAGTTTCATGTGTCCATCACTCCTCAGGGAGAGTTGAATTCCGGCCAACAAGAAGCAGTTTATATAAATGAAATACAGGTGAATATATCGAGAACCACGAGTGCTTAAAGGTACGCCTGCCACATTTGTCTTCACATTCTGGTGCCAAGCAGAGAGGGAAAACATTCATTTAATTCAATTACAGACACACCTCAGACTCACACACTCTGCCACTGAGGAGATTACCTGGTGAAACAAGGATAAGTAATGCTGCTCTCCGGTTGTCTGATGTCCACTTGATGTGGATGTCCTGATACAAGTCTACAAAATATGATAGTTTTGTGTTGACAAATTTTGACATGATCTAAATATAATAGAATACGGATGAACAGGGATCTGCCATTTGACCCAAATGATTCAACCTTTACAGGAAGGTGCTCCACAAAGAGCAGCACAGAACAAAAACTATATAAGAAATAAATTTGAGATATAGAAATAAAGTTGAGGCCTAACAGCTCAGAAATGTGCTTTATCTGTCTCGGCCAGCCTGTATTTCACTGTCGCAGCAGTTGCTGCAGGCTGTGAATTGACAGCGATAACCTCACAAATTAGATTTGGCTCTGTGGCTCTGAGCTGTGCCAGATCCATTTGAGACTACAACTCAGGGCCGAAACTTCCAAGGCTGATGCAGAAGAAATATGTTTGAAATTGAACAGCGTTGCACCTTACCTGGGAAAAAAAGAGGATTTACTGGGAGACCCAGAAAGACCAGAGCTTAAATCCTACATTTGGAAAAGGTTTTTCACAATCATTCCTCTTTTTTTTTGAGGCTGATCGATTGCAGCTGATATATACTAGCAACACCAGCTTGTTTTGTTAGCAGGAAAATTAATAGGCCATCAATCCTCGCACCAACTGCGCCAGCTGCATATAGCAAAAGTAATTTACCTCACCTTGAAACACAGCGTCTTCTGGCAGCACAGAAATACATTCAGTTTCTCTTCGCTTTCAGGCCATTGTGTTCGTTCTTTGCTCTGCTTTCTCTTTGCCTTTAAATCCTGTGATGTTTGTTTCTTTAGTGACACCTTTCACTGCCTCTTCAACTCTCTGTGTAATTTCTTCACCCTGCTCTCTGCGGTCTACAGAGGGAGATTACAGATAGCTGGAGGTGTGGCAGAGCTGTAATTCAGAGGCAGAGGTTGGTCCTGTGTGTGTGTGTGTGTGTGTATGTGTGCATGTCTGTGTGCGTGTGTGTGTGTGTGTCTGTGCTGTGGGGCCTAAAACTCCAGCTCAACAGTAGCAATCTTATTACTTAAAGAGAAGCAGGGAGGGAGGAAAGGAAGGATGGAGATACTGGACAAATTGGATTGCAAAGAGGAGAGTGACATGCAGGGTAAACCAGAGAAAGACAAACAGGAAAGAGACAAAGACGGACATGTTGCATGTCAGCACCTGGCGGCAGGTTTCAAGTGGGGCCTTGGACCTCCAAATAAAAACAGCAGGTTTTGCTGTAGCCCTCCTGATTGTCATGGGGGGTTATAATTTGCATTGAATCACATTAATCTGCATCCTTTCCGTCACAGCCAGCAGCTGCAGGCTTGAAACCGACGTTGCTGGTTTGCACCTCGGGGCCTCGTGATGAGAATTTGCATTCTCTTATCAAAGTGATTTGACAGCTAGGATAGGTAGGCATCAAGGGAATGAACTGAGACGGTCAATAGTTCGAGTTGAGCTTAGTTCTAGTAAAACCTCAGCAGGTCGTACTGTAGGAAAGTGGCTATTGATCTGCGGAGCCATTTGCAGAAAATACCTGGCTTAATCTCAGAGAGGGGTGAGGTAAATATAGAGGTGGGGAGAGAGAGAGATCTAATAGGATTAGTCTGAGCCACACAGACGTGTGCCAGCACACGTGGACGTACGCAAACACACACACACACACACACACACACACACACACACACACACACACGCACGCAGATCCTCCTGTAGCATTTTAAACATATTCTAGACTTGCCAGTAAACTCTCTCACACACACACACACACAGAGTCAGTCCATCAGTAAATGTTTCATTGGCCTCTCCCACGTCAAATATAATCGTGCCGCTGATCTGTTCACATTTTAGCTGGTGCCATCATTCAGGAGGGATTTATTATGGCTTATGATCAAATACCTGCACTACAACTAATGGGAGTGCCATCATCCTCAGCTGAAGTGGTGACACACCACGGGGTAAAACTTACCAGCTAATCAAAAGAGTAACTGCGACCATATTAGTGTGTGGATTATAGCATTTAGCTTGACGTACCAAGTTTCATAGCTCAGCCTTACTCCCTAGAAGGGCGATGATAAAAAATGTCACACCCAGTGAAACCCAGCCATTCATTATCTTTCCCATCACCTGCCTATCTCCTGAGCTCCGGACCATTCAGCAATTTGCACACTGAGGGGCAATTTAAAGCCTCCAATCACTGTACCACAAAACATGCATGTTTTGGATTGTGGGAGGAAACTGGAGCCCCCGAAGAAAGGAGTTCCACACAGAAAGGTCCTTGATCCTGGATCTGAGTTGGATTCAAACTAGGGACCTTCTTGCAGTGCATGTGCCATCTAGCCAATTACACTGCCTGTGCTGAGCATAGATACCATGCAGTCGTCAGTGTGGCAGCTGGGTTATGCCTCACAGCTGTACAGTTAATGAGAGATCATCTGTGTTGACACAGGGAGGAGGAGGAGGAGGCGGCAGCAGCATGCTTCACTCCAAACTGACCATTATGTGCTGGCAGGGCAGCAAAACACCAGCAGCCAATAATTAAAAGAGAAATCTCCACACACACTCGATTGGGTTGGGAGGAATCATGCCCGTGCCGAAGTGCGGCCCAAAAAAGGACAGAAAAAAGAGCCGTTTTGAGCGTTTTTGATGTTTCAGCCACTGCAGCTCTAACTAGACATCAACCCACAATTAGTCAGGGTTAACGTATGTCTTCAAACTGGAAGGGATTTAAGCTCCAGTATGTCCACTTATAGCCTGACCTCAATTCAGGGCGACGCAGCCAGACAGACAGGCCTTTCATTATAAAAGTCTTTTATTCAGTCTTTGGTTAGGAAAGACATTGTAAACACGGAGGAGAGACAAAACAGTCACTAAAAATCGATATTCATCTGTTTTTCCCCATCTTCAACAGACAAAATGCGGCAAGAGCCGGAGCCGATACATTCATGAGTGAAAACATTTACAAAAGTCCAAAAGACATGGAGCGACAAAAATTGGTAGGAAAAGGCTTACAAGTAGAAACTGTTTCTTTAAAAAAGAGAAAAAAAAAAAAAAGGAGCCATGGCAGGTTGGGAGCCACCGACAGTATAGCACTGTGCGGGACAGATGTATCTGTGTATGGTTGAGAGGCCGCATGGTTCCACTGCCAAAGCACACTGCAGCTTCAGCTTTTCTCCAATTGAACAGAGTCTCAGAGACGGGAGGATGTCGAAACATTAGTCGTTCAGAGACATTCTTAGAGATGGTTTGGTTCTATACTGCGCTTTCTAGAGCTCTCGTTTCTTTTCCCTCTTGAGAGAGGGGAGTTCGTCTCCAACGTGGTTCGACGTCTGGGCAAAACCCGACAAATGCAACTATGCTGGGGCCAAGCCGTGGCCAGGGGATGTGCGCCGGGTGCAATAAATTAAACGAAAGCTGCTAGCGGACTCTTCAAGAGTTAAATCGACATCTAACCTCCTCAGTTAAGAGAGAGATCAAATAGTGGGTCGGGTAATTACATTTCACTGTGACTGTACGATAACGTGTGTGACAAATGAACTCGAGCGGCTGATGACGGGGGAGAGGAACGGCTGTCACCCCTCTTCCTCGCGCTCCTATTCCCCGTTATGTTCCCTCCATCGCATCCACGTGCCCCTGCCATCACAGCTTCGTCCCGTCTCCCCCGCCCTTATCGCCGCGTGCCAGAGCCGTCGCCCGTCTCCCCCCTCCTCGCGTCCCCTCCGCTTCCTCACAGCTCGTCCCGCGCGCTCCAGTTCTCCAGCTCGGACTGCAGCACGTCAGAGTTCTGGGCCTCGAAGCTCAGCTCGCCCTGCTCCTGGGTCTTCCGGGACTTGGCCCGGTCCCAGTCGGTCTTGACCGTCTCGTTGTCCCAGACCACGGAGGTCTCCGTGTCGCTGATGTAGCCCTGGTCTCCGGTGTAGTGGGTGGGATACACCAGGAGCGGCTCGGCAGAGAAGGCGTGCAGGTCCCGCGTCTCAAAGCGCTCCATGTACTCCGAGCTGAGGAGAGAGAGGGCAGGCGTTAGGACAACGAACGGGAGGCTGAGGCACGGGGGAGGATGCAAGCGGCCGCCGGCCCGCACTCACACTGGATGCTTGTTGTACATGACGGGGAGGAACTCGTCCACCGGGAGCATCTTGGTCAGAGGCTGGGCCCGGAGGAGCTTCCGGGCCCCCTGCAGCGACAGCATGTAGCCCAGCGTCCAGTAGGAGTAGTCGGCCTCCACCAGGTTGTGGATGTTGGGCACGGACGTCTCGGGGTGGTCCACCTGCATGCGCTTCCGCCCGATGTAGCTGCGTTGGAGACGTCACAGATATCGTTAGCACTTCGGCAGGGGTGTGTGTGTGGGGGGGGGGGGGGGGGGGCACAGCAGCCTTCAATTCGCTGCGGCCCTTAATGAAGCCAGACTGAAAGCGCTACTGCCACGAATTGCAATCACCGCCATTGTCTGCTGATCCCATTCAGACAGTGTGAGGGGAGAGCAAGAGAAGACTTTCATTACGGTCTAATGACACGAGGTACTTTCGCTCTCGTACGAGCTTTGGAGGCGCTGTCAGTCATCTGGTGTTGCGTGCGGGGAAAGGCGGCGAGCTTCTACGGGAAAGCTCCCATCATCCACTAATTACCGCTCCCTCTTCTCCCCCCCCCCCCCCCCCCCTCCCCAGGAAGTCCGCGAAGGCCCGCCCTATCCTCCCAGTCGTGCTGTCCTGGCTCCGAGTCAGCTTTCCGCCATTCCCCTGGCGTCCTCCCGCTGCTCGGCGCTGACCGTATCGGACCGGGGGGGGGGGGAGTCTGGTGGCTTCGATAAGAGACGGTGTGGAGGCATTTTAGACGGCCTCTTCCGTAACGCCGTCAGCCACTTGGAATCACAACCGGAGCCCGTCGGTGGCAGAAGAAACGAGCACTGATGCTGGATGTACTTCGCGTGCAAACGCCCAGAAGGATTACGTTGCGGCGACCAGCTGCCAAGCGCTCTCCCTCAGCGTTGGACCGCTGTCAAAAATTGTTGTAACCATTAGTCACTGTGAGACAAAAACATGGCTAAATATGGGCCCCGCGCGCGCGCGCACACACACACACACGCGCGCGCGCGCACACACACACACGCACGCACACACACACACACACGCGCGCGGACGTCGCTTATCCCGGATTCCTCCCGTGTGCCCCCGGACGCCGTCGCGTTCTGGGGAACTTGGCTCGACACCACGTTTTAACACACAACTGCGGGACTAATCAGCGGCTTCCTCAGCGGCTTCCTCACCCCCCCCCCCCCCCCCCCCCCCCCCCCCCCCCTCCCCTCAGCACTCTCTCATCTCAGCCTCACATCAGTAACATCTCTTACTAAGCTTTCTTCCATCTGCACATCGCTCTCTCTCTCTCTCTCTCTCTCTCTCTCTCTCTGGTTCCCACCCTGGCCACGTCCACCCCGGTCTGCCTGAAACCCTGCAGCCCTGCAGCCTGCAGCACGGCGGCTCCAGCTGTGCTCTTTAGCCATCTATCCCGTGTTTTCGCGCACTTCCGCCGCGACCTTGAGAGTCCTGGAAAGCGGCGGTGAATAAAAAGCTCATTAGCGAGCGGGTCCCGCTCTTCTCGCGCGCGCGCCACCAGAGCGCCGTGGATTAGTCACACAAGTGTTTGTGCATCTGATCAGCGGCGTCCGCGCTATCGTGTGTGACAGATGGGCTGATTTCACTGTGGTGGTGGTGGTTGGAGGGGGGGGATAATCCCCTCCGTTTACTACATCGCTGCTTTCCCCACTGCTCCGAGGCGTCGCTCACATGAGGTCCCAGTCCAGCTGGCGCGCCGTCACCTCCTGCAGCAGCGTGTGCAGGCGGCGGCGGAAGAACACCTCGAAGCGGAGGTCGTCCTCGATGACCAGCGAGGTCTCCAGGGCGCGCTCCGCTATCTGCAGGCGACAGGGCACATGCGGTGAGCGGCTTGGGGAGACACTGCCGTGCTGACTGAAAGAGGAGACCATACTTGGACCCGCCGTCTGATTTGGATCTCGTATTAAACTGTTCCTTTGCCCATGTGGCGTCGTTCTGCCAAGTTAGACAAAACTGGCAAGGAAGCCTTTGCGCGAGCCTGTTATTTAACAGACTTCACGATGAAAACCACAACTCGCAAAGAATATAAAACAATGGTTAGCCGCTGCAATATTGTGCACCCTCTGATATGATGTCACATCTCAACACAACCTTGGACAGTTTTGTCAGGCAGCTGGAAAGCCTCATTTCGCACGAAAACATAAATCAGTCATTACGTCTATTGTGTTGGTCTGTTTGCTGGTCGATGGTGTTATCTGCAGCGTCCAGACAGACCCAGAGGCCCGAGGCCTATCCGAGCATCTCACCTCCTTCCAGATGTTGTAATGGGAGAGGAAACAACCCAGCTCCCCCTTGGTGAGGGGTCGACCGTGATAAGGGTCCTTGTATCCTGGCAGCATCTTTATCCCCATGGCCTCTATATCGCTGGTGTTCAGGGCTCTGAGCCAGACGAGGGCGATAAACAAAGAGGTTGCACACAGAAAATAAGTCACACCGGTGTGATGAGCATCTCCACTTCGAAACGTCCAGTAAGTAACATGCAAACGGCACACAGGGAGGGCCCTTTAAAAATCAGGCCATAGGAGAGGCAGCTATGGAGAACATAATGACTGGAGAGGATAAAATAAGATCCCAGCAACAGTTTCCTCAAAGAACAGAAAGCCCCAATTGAGGGAATCTTTGAGTGACAGCATGCGCCCGTTGCTCTCGATGTGGTTGTTTGTCTCAGCTCAGATCTCCCTACATCAATCCACGCAGCATGCTGCAGGAGCACAAATCAGGGAGAAGTGGGGGAGGAGGAGGAGGAGGAGGAGGAGGAGGAGGAGGAGGATGAGACGTACTTGCCATCCACAGCAGCAAAGACCTTACAGCTGAGCTCCTGCTCGTACAGAGCTCTCAGCATCCGCTCGCGGCGGTCAGGCCTCCGCGCCAGGTTGATCATAAACACCTGGACGCGCACACACACACACACAGAGGCGGCGTCTCACACACATGCATGTGGCACTGTGGGTTGTACATGTGCGCGCGTGTGTGTCTGTGCGTGCGGTAGAGCATCCATACCTCATCAAAGCCCATCTTGTTAGGCTGTTTGGGGGGAAGAGACAGGAGGCTGGAAGGCTCCAGTGGAGGATTTTTCACTTTCAAAGGAAAAAAACAGGGGGGGGGAAGGTTACAAAGGGAATGAATAATGTATTGAAACAGGGCTTTCCAAACTGCGAAGCAGGGCAACTCGGGAGATTTCCAAGAAGCTCTCAGAAATTAACTTACTTTACCTGGATTTCACATGCTAGAATTTAGCAAGACAGTATATGGAAAACTTTTTGCTGCCTATTTTAAACCTCCACTATACACATATGGAGAACAATGCAGTATATAGGGTAGAATATATATAGAATATATCCATGTAATAAAATATCACTGAAATATGACTCTGCCTTAATGCTCTGATGACATGGAACCTACTTTTGGCATCCTGAATAATAGATATAATCTATTTGCTTTGTAGTTTAGAGCTCTTTCCTGCACGCAGCGTTTCTTTCTTTCCCTGCTTCCGCTCACTGCCAACACCTTCAAGAGAAGAAGAAGAAACCAACGTGGACTCCTTCTCAGCGCAGGTTCAGATGTGCGGTGAAAGTAAACAAACGCTCACGGAGGAGCACGCGCGCGGGAAAACACCCAAAATATGATATCAAAGCCGTGCGTGGGCCATGTGTGACATTTGCTCCCTGAGCAGCAAACAAAGTCTCTCAGTTCTTAGCATGGAGCCTCTGTGTTTAAGGAAAGCCGGCGGAAACTTTTACTCCTTACTAAATTAAACCTTGGCAGATTTGTACAACATGACAGCCAGCCTCCAGATTCATCTCCCGAGGAAATGCTTCATCACAAGCAGCCTCAGTCTGTCCAGCCACGGCCGCAGAGGAAAGAAACGTGAAATGGCCCCCGGGCCCTCTGACTGCTCTTTGACCTCCCCACTCACCCATAATCTCCAGCTGAGTGTGCAGGAAGCTCTCCCTCTCGTCCTGCAGGGTAGCATGGGAGGGCATGGGGACCGGGAAGTAGCCGTACGTTTCCTTGTTGCACACGAACATCTGCACGTCTGGGAGGGGACAGGAGGGGCCGGCAGGGTGAGGGTAAGAGAGGCCCGGCGGGATCCTTGAGCAGCCCCGCCCCCCCACGTCCCGAGCCTCACCTGCCATGCGGGCCGAGTAGGCGAAGACGATGACGTCGTCCAGGGCCCAGCTGTACTCGGGGTGCGGCGGGTAGAAGGCCAGCTGCCGGGAGGCCTCCTTCTGGAGGTCCACCAGGTAGGTGGAGTGGACCATGGGCACGGCGAAGCAGCCGCGCCGCTCCCGCTTGCGGATGGGCATGTACGCCGGCGTGCGCTTGTAGTAACCCTGCACACAAACGACGCAAGCGGATGCGGTGCGTGCCACGTGCCCCGGAGTATCCGGGTAAAGACTCAAAAGACTCGGGTTTCTCGAGGAAAACGAGACTCCTCGTCCCTGCGGGTGATATTTCAGTGGCTGAGGCTGAGGCTGAGCGGGACTGACTTGACAGACAGTGGTAGACATGCTTACTGCCCATCGGCTACGCGCCCATTCACTGTCATGGAGGGACATGCTCTTAACAGGGGTCCGCCTAGGCTGATTTTGCGCTGCGGGACAGACAACATCCATACGTTGTCTCCTCTTATTGGAAAGGGAAGCCACGACGGGGACTCGGAGGCATCCTGTCCGGACGGCATGAGATCATGGACGGAGCTGCTTCCACGGCATGCAGGCTCACAGGGCCCGACGCGTGCAACTCTGGCCAAATCAAAACCGATGAGGAGACGTGCATGAGGCATACGGAGACGCGTGTCATCGGCGGCAGGGACAGCAAAAGCGAGTAAGACCGGAGCGGGTTTCCGTGTGCTACACTCGTGATAGTACGTCAGACATACGACAACTCGTTCTTATCTTTGCAATGTGATAGCTCCATTTACTCTTTCATGATTGAGTGTAAAATCAGGTTTTCTGCAGCGTTTTCATGGGGAAAACAATACGCTGGACAAACATGATGTATTCACTTGCTTGTTGGGTTTGCATAAGAAAG